>OZ020303.1:46268394-46536360 GCA_963971305.1 Arcuatula senhousia | reverse complement strand
ACATGTAGGTAGACCAATTGAGCTAGTTAAGCTTTAAATTATTATTCCTTGACCTTTGATCATTTTAACAAATCTGTTTTAATTTTGTTCAGTCATAGACCTGTATATTAAATAGATTTGCAACTTGTTAATTGTCCAGTATATGTGTGAAAATATCACTGGTTGATAAATGAGAGTTGGTTTATTTTTTGAACTACTTCAGTGCCTTTCTATGGAATTAATCAGAATAAATTGCATTAAACAGAGAAAAGATTAAGGAATATCTGTGTGAAAATTTTATCCTATTTGGTTGAGAAATAAAGATTTTGTGACAATTTAAAGTAAAAACTTTACGAAAATTTTGTAAAATGTTGTATTTTCATAAAAACTAGGGTAGTATGGGCTCTTTCGGAACTCCTCTAAAGTGTCAAATGTTAAAGAAGTTATTTTAACACAAGTAAAATCTTAAAACATTTAAGGATGGCTGTAAAAAAGAATCATGTAAAAATCTTAAATGGTTTTTGAGATAATACAGTATAAAGTTGAACTTTTAAAATTGTTTATTTTGTATGAAATCTCGTTTATTGGCATGAGATAATGTGAGATTTCACCAATTTGCAAATCTATTTAATATACAGATCTATGGTTCAGTGCAAGACGAAACTTTCATGATTGTGGCACAGTGGATTGTGGACAATAACTCATGTAGCTCGTTCGAAATTCTCAACTAATTTATAAAATTCTTTTTTACTCTAGAATCCCTACCCACCTCTCCCCTTTTCGAGTGGTCATCAAAATTACTGTTCCTTTGTTTCCATCCCACCATAGACCTTTATATAAATAGAGTTGCAAATTGGTGAAATCTCATTATATCTCATGCAAAGAAACGAGATTTCGTACAAAATAAACAATTTCAATTGTACAACTTTATACTAAAATATCTCAAAAACCATTAAAGATTTTTACATGATTCTTTTTTACAGCCATTCTTAAATGTTTTGAGATTTTACATGTGTTGAAATAACTTTTTTAACCTTAAGCACTTTAGAGGAGTATCAAAAGAGCCCATAGTACCCGAGTTTTCATGAAAATACAATATTTTACAAAAAAATTGTAAAGTTTCCACTTTAAATTGTCACAAAAAGTTTATTCCTCAACCAAATTAAATGAAATTTTCACACAGATGTTCCTTAATCTTTTCTCTGTTTAATGCAATTTATTCTGGTTGATTCCATAGAAAGGCATAAAAGTAGTTAGAAAAATTAACAGTCAGGGAGATCATCAAAAACAGTTATAATTTTTTTATAACCATTCTAGGTTACTTATTTGTACTTTTCTAGTCAAATTTGAGTTACTTCCCTTGATTTTTTAGAAAATGTAACCAGTTTCAGTTATTTTTCTATTTTCTTGCTTAAAATGACTAATTTTACAAAAGTGTAAAATTTTCTTTTAATTCTAATCTTAAATCTATAGTTTTGATCTTAATTGATAGATTATCAATGACTTTACAAGGTTTATCTATTGGAAATCATTATCTAAGCACTGGTGCTGTGATAATGACATTTTAATTTCCCATGGGCATCATCTTTGAGAGGCTTGCGTACCAATAAGATAAGCTTGCAATTTCAAACTCATAGCTGAACTACACAGTTTAAAGTTCAATTAATGCAGAAAAAATTAAGCCTAGTGGGGGAAAATACACTAACTATGAAAATTTGTAGGTTTGAAAGTGATCAATTTAACAAAAGTAACTGAAAATGGTTATCTTTTTAAATTCAGATAACCTAAATCAGTTATAAAAATTATAACTTATTTTGATGATCTCCCTGACTGATTAACAAACTCTCATTTATAAACCAGTGATATTTTCACACATATACTGGACAATTAACAAGTTGCAAATCTATTTAAATACAGGTCTATGATCCCACTAAACGGGAAGGCGTGCAATTTAGAAAAATCTTCTGGGACTTTTTGTTTCATACAGTTGCAAACCAAAATTTCCTGTCAAACGGGTGACATGTGTCCCCATTATCTGGTCCTGACAAGGAATTAGAGTACTCTAATTCCTTGGGTACTGAATCAGCCTTTGCCACCACCATTTTTTGCCTCCCATATTGTGTGTAGACTTAACCAGAAGCCCGAGAAGGCACAGGATATGGTAATGGCTAAACTGTAACAATAAGGGATTCTTATTGTTATGGCAAAGACAAATATTGGGAACAGATGATGAGACATTCATAAATAATTCTGTATCCTTCTGTCATCTGTCCTGGGCATCCATTCCAGATTTTCGCCAAAATAATAAGAATTTCTTTATTGATACAGTTTTGCTGCTATTGTATCCTGTGCCTACATGTAACCAGAACTCAGCATTGTATTGTTGACAGATAAGGGTTGATTATGTGAAATTGGGTAAGGGTTGACTTCAGCCCACTCAGGTAAGCGACTAAAGCGTTCCAACTAGCATGACTACATTGTAGTATGGTATCATTCAGGTAAGGGTTCTTCATTTTCAGTCACCATAGTTAAGGGTCCCGGATTGTGCAAAATATTTGTTGAGGGTTTCGTCACCTTTTGGATGCATTGTCCCTATATGCCTTGAGATTACATTAGCCCGTCTTGTGAGTTTGTACATTTTCCTTCTAGTTTGTGGTGGTGCATTGGCTCTTTTTGCATGGCATACATGGGTCTGTGTTATGAGTGCTGTGACCTGGGTGGGTCTACAGAATTTAATTTGTTGTTTCAATTAATTATTGGCCTGATTATGACTGAAATATTCCCAACTGGACATTAAACAAACAGCAAACAAATGAACAATCAGATTCTTCCAAAAGATTACATGACTAAGCTTTTCTTATCTAAAAGATTATATGAAAAATCTGACTGAGTGACAGAACAATTGTTCTTCCAGTGATCATACATTTGTATTTGGCATCTCATGCTATTCGGTAAATTTTCTACATGAACTACCTTGCTATGCCATAGTTGCAAACAAATCTTCCACACTGTCAGACATTAGGGGCAGAAATCATTCAGGTTCTTCAAAACCTATTATTGTGCAGGACCTGATGGCTGGAAACATTCAATTAGAAATTAAAACATAGACCTTAAAAACGCTAGTGCTCTAGGATCTTCTTCATCTGTATAAAGTGCAATATTTATATATTATATTCAGTATAAAAGCATCTGTTTGAAAAGTCTGGCACAAATTTGTTAGGTCCAACAATACTAGCTTCCCTGTAGGCTCCAATATCTGACAGAAAAAAATAACTGTTTGTATCTGCTATGCTTGCTTGCATATAAAAATAATACACTGATTAGAGGGAGTAAATTGAAAAAAATAGATGTTTTTTTTAACTCAGTAAATATTTTTTTTTTCTTCAGTTTTTAGTTTTAGCACTAGCAGGAGTCACTATAGGTCTAGTTGTTGTTATCACAAAACAACAACAAAGTGACAATACAGAATCTAGTACTAGTCTGAAAAACCAGGGTGAAAACGCTGGCAATACTCCTTTTGTTCCATCAACACAGAACCTACCTAGAACACCCCCCTCCGGAAAGCCAGAACAGGTGCTGACAACATCTGACCCAGGACGAGACTGGTTACAGGAGCCATGTCAGCCTCAGGAAACACTTCAGTGCCCATGGAAGTAAGTACCAGCCTGAACTGTAAATTTAGAATGGAAAAGGCACAGTTTCTTTGCCTTGTTGTTGTTGAGATCTACATGTGTGATGTTGTGTCATGCTGCTGGATGTTTTCCATTGTGGATGTTTTAAATTTAAGTTTATATTGTAGGTTGTGTCGTGTACATTTATTCCACATCTCATTTTCTTTTATTTCTCTATATCACATTAGTATCTAGAAAATTAAAATTATGTGTAAACCTAAAACAATCTATTTTACATTTTTAAGTTTCTTACATAAAATAAGATTATTTCAGTTTTAAGTTTTCCTTCTCAACAACTATGCATGCACCCTCTGTGAATGATTGCATGTGGTGTAAACTTCTGAAGTCATGGTCACTTTTTATAAATCTTAAGTCCATCTTGGTGTATACATGTAGATACTATCTCATTTGACCGTGTAAAATTTTTAACTTGATAGGAAATCTTAAAACCGAAATCCAGTACATATTTTCAGCCAAACTGTTTACATTTTTAATTCAATTTGAAGTCTTTTTGGCTATTTTCAGAAACATCTGATTTGTTTTACATGCATATGTAGATCATTTATCAAGTAAGGTTTTAAATTGAACAAATTTGTTTCATCTTTCACTAATTAAAGGATGTGTTTATCATGTTAACCTTAATTTGTCTAAACTATTTACATTCAAGTGAAAAGATTACGTAATGCAGTTATTATTACAAGTTGCACATACATGTACATTTATTCTTGTAATTTGTTTGTACATTCATGACAGTATATGTTTGATCATTATGAAATGTATCACCAAATTTTTTTCTAAAATTTGTGCCCTGTGATGAAAGTAAAGTCTGTTTGTCAGCTGTTTGTCCATTTTTGGTGAATGTCCAAAATTTTGTTTACCTATGAATTAAATTTTCCCCAAGAGAATTATATACATATGCATCAGCACATGGAGAAACAAAACCATCATACAATTATACCCACACATTGCTTCTTTGTTTATTAAATAAGTACATGTAGCAAGGCAATGTATTATATCTTATGGGCTTAAAATACATTCTTGTTGTTAAAAAATCTTTAGAATGATATTGAACCACTCTTCTAAATTGTTATTATTCTATTTAAAAACCATAGATACCAAAAGTTCTTGATTATTTACATCTACAGTATGAAGTATCATCAAGAACTAATTTTGGTCAATGTTATATTTTGTAGAACCATGCAAGCCAGAAGTTTTATTAGGGCCCCGCAACTTTGTTGCGGACGCCCTATAGTAATCAGTCCGTCCGTCCGTGCGTCCGTCCGTCCGTAACAAATTCAGTTTTCCGGACTTTTTTTCTAAATGCTTATAGATAATGAACTGATTTTTGGTATGTGAGTTTACCTTGATGAGTTACAGATCAAGTTTGAGTTTCGTGCCAGTCCACAATTTTTTATGGGAGTTATGGCCCTTTGAACTTTGAAAATTCACTAAAATTTCAGTTTTCCGCACTTTTTTTCTAAACGCTTATAGATAATGAACTGATTTTTGGTATGTGAGTTTACCTTGATGAGTTACAGATCAAGTTCAAGTTATGTGCCGGTCCACAAATTTTTATGGGAGTTATGGCCCTTTGAACTTAGAAAATTCACTAAAATTTCAGTTTTCCGCACTTTTTTTTCTAAACACTTATAGATAATGAATTGATTTTTGGTATGTGAGTTTACCTTGATGAGTTACAGATCAAGTTTGAGTTTCGTGCAGGTCCACAAATTTTTATGGGAGTTATGGCCCTTTGAACTTTGAAAATTCATTAAAATTTCAGTTTTCCGCACTTTTTTTCTAAACGCTTATAGATAATGAACTGATTTTTGGTATGTGAGTGTTCCTTGATGAGTTACAGATCAAGTTTGAGTTTCGTGCAGGTCCACAATTTTTTATGGGAGTTATGGCCCTTTGAAATTTGAAAATTCAATAAAATTTTTATGGGAGCTATTGCACTTTGAAGTTAGAAAATCCATTGCAATTTTATTTTCTACACTTTTTTATTGTTCCTTGTAGATAATAAACTGATCAAGTTTAGGTATTCATTTGTTTGACAAATTGTTACCAGTGACTGAAATATGAGGCCGGTAGCGGGGCCCTTGGAGATGGCTATCATCTCCCTGGTATCTAGTTTCACTTGATTATTTCTCACAAGAAAACTTGCTCTGACATAATTAATCTCATTAATTTAAATGCTAATCTTGGTGTTATATTTTATAGAACCAACCCAGTTCTTTTAATCTCACTGGATGGTTTCCGCGCAGAATATCTCACAAGAAATCTGACCCCAACGTTACAGAGATTAGCATCCTGTGGAGTTCACACGCCCTACATGAGAGCTGTATATCCCACACTGACATTTCCTAACCATTACACAATAGTAACAGTAAGTATACTTGTTTAAAAAAAACAGTGGGTGACTTTCAAATAAGAAATAATGGTTTTGTCTTTGCCCTCTCAGATTTTTGACATTTGAATGCCCCAAAAATTGGTGCCTCTTTGTTTCTTAAGAATAAATAATTTTTGCAGGCACTTTTTGTACAGTTATAGATGCTTGATGGGGGTCAGAACTTTGATTATAATTAAATTCTTTTGCGAAATTGTCAAAGAAATTGTATGGATATTAGGGTTGATCTGGTTATGTACATGTATATATGTACTTTTAATTTTCAATTATTTTAATTTCAGGGACTTTATCCAGAATCTCATGGCATTGTTGATAACAACATGTATGACCATGTGATCAATAAGAAGTTTTCTATTGGTGGAACAGCTAAATCTGATCCTAGATGGTGGGGAGGGGAACCAGTAAGTTTTGATTAATTTAAGTTCATTTTATACCTAGCCACTTTATAAAAAAGTTGCAACATTGATTTTGAAAATTACAAATTAAAAATAACTTTAGCAAGAGAGCCTCTTAACAACATTAATGATATCTGGTTCCTTATAGATTTATCTAGAAAAATTCATGTTTTGTTCCTAATTTAATTAAAGATATGGGTCACAGCACAAAAGCAAGGAAAGAAAGCTGCCACCTATTTCTGGGTTGGATCTGATGTTGAGATTTCTGGAATGAAACCTGACATTTACTATCAGTATGATGGGTAAGCCATTGCATCTGTCTTTTGTTACTAGTAAATTTCTTACTGGCAGAAGTTGACTGGGACTTAAGGTTTGCACTCTGTCCGTCTGCTGTCTGTATGTCACACATCAGTTTTGTTTTCCATTCTTTTTTTTCTAAATGCTTCTAGATAATGAGTTAATTTTTATACCCTGCCACACGAAGTGGCAGGGTATTATGTTATACCCTCAGTTTTTTTTGGTGTCCGTCTGTCTGTCTCCCAAGGTTTCCGACCAATAACTTGAAAATGCGTCAAAGGATTTGAATGATATTTTGCACAGCTGTTTATTACAATTAAATACAGGTCAAGATCAATTTCCAGCATGATCTGAAAAAATAGTTTTTAAGATTGGCCACTTTGAAAAATCAAATTTTATTAACTTTTGATATTATATCGTTGCAGGGTATCATTTAATGTCCCATTACATGCCCTAATTTTAGTATGTGAGTCTACCATGATGCCAGGGGTAGTGTCAGATCAATTTTACATTTTTTTTTAGTTTACTGTATTTCAATCTAGTACAAATCATAAGAATTGAGATAACCTGATTTGTACTGGTAGGCTTCTTTACTTACTGACTCTCAACATTTTGAAGTTATAATAAATAGAACATGGAGTGACATTAAAGAACATTTTTTTATTTACCACAAAAAAAATTGCAAAAAGATCTACGCTTTAAATTTTTTTATTATTTTTTTTTATTTTGAAATCTTTCAATCTTAACAGATCTGTAACATTTGAAGACCGAATTGATCAAGCTATAGAATGGTTAGGTTGGCCAGATGATCAACGACCAGATCTGATGACCGTTTATTTTGACGAGCCTGACCATACAGGTCATGGTAGTGGTCCAGAAAGTAAAGAGGTAGGTTTTTAGTCCCATCTACAAAAGCAGGGGTGGATCCAAACCCTAGATCCCCTTTTTGTGGAAAAAAAATGGTTGGATGCATACCGTATAGCGGGAAATTTTCGCGAGGTTTTAATTTTCGCTATATTCGCGACCATTTTTCTATCGCGAAATTTAGAACCTGCGTTAAATAGACTCAGCATAAACTTGTATTGAGAATATTATTAAATCGTGAAAATAAATGTCAGCGTAAATTCAAGCTTAGTCATTTGGTACGAAATCGCTAAATTTGCACGCCGCGAAAATTACCCGCTATACGGTATAGGAAAGATGACAGAGAGGCCCTACTAATCTAGTCAGTGCCCTTCCTTTCAAAATTTCTTGATCCACCACTATGAATTAAAGTAGATAGGCATATAATGTTCACGTCCAAGTTACTTTTCCTTTTGTGAGGTGAGACATCATGTCTTTTGAAAGGAGTAGTTTTTATGTCTCATCTAAGATAGTAGGGGAGCATATAGTGTTCAGGTCCGTTTGTGGGTCTGTCCTTTTGTCTGTCCCTCCTAAATGTTGCTAAATTGGGCATTATTTCTTTTTAACATATTCTTGTTTCATAAAGCATTCACTATGAAATACATCATTAGAGCCCTGCATCGAGTTTGTATGTCAGTCCATTTGTTGGTCGGTCTGTATGCAAGCAATTTTTGCAAACGCATAACTTTTAAAAAATTATAGGAAATGGATTTGAAATTTAACACAGTCATTAAGTACTATTTGAGAAATTTTTAGAATTTCATAAAAATCTGTTGAAACGTTTAGGAAAAACTTTATCAGTATTAATTCTAGTTTTAACTTGCAGTTTAAATAAAAGTAAATATGTCATTGATTGTCAAAGATCATTATTAAACACTGCCCCTGCTTCTCTTTGCAGGTTGACGCCATGTTAGGGAGGGTTGATAAGATCATTAACATGCTGATGAATGGTTTATACAGAAGGAACATCCATAACTGTGTAAATCTGATGATAGTAGCTGATCATGGTACGTAGGGCTGAGGGCTTTGCGTGCATTTGATCAATTTAGCAGGTCCGGTCATTGTTATATAAATTGGGGGGGGGGGATAAGATCATTAACATGCTGATAAATGGTGTATACAAAAGGAACATCCATAACTGTGTCAATCTGATGATAGTAGCTGATCATGATAATTAACAAGATAAGAGGGTTATTGCTAATTTCTCTTTTTCAGATACATTTATGTTTGAATCAATGTTTTGAATCGACATCTTAATTTGATGAAAGACAAGTTGAAAATGTTTCTAATGCTTTCATATGCTAGAAAAGACATTAGTTTTTGGCGAGCTTTGAAAAAGCCATGTTGTATTTGAAATTAATTAATTAATTTCAAATACAAGATGTTTTTTTTTTCAATTTTTAACATTTTAATTTCACAAATTAGCACATAGAGGCCATATAACCTAGAATTCATATTTATTTCTATGTCTGTGGAAATATCATGTAAGCTCAGCTGCTTCTAACTTCTTAAAGTCACTAAAATTTAAGTAAGTACATCATAGAAAAAGAGCATGAAGAAATTTCACAATGGACAAACTCATCATTATATACCAATTATTAAAATTCTTTTAAAGGTATGGAATCAACTTCATGTGACAGAAGATTTTACCTCAATAAATACATGAACACTCAAGAATTCCTCATATTTGATGGAACCATTGGAAGAATACACAGAAAGTTCCACGAACAAAGAGTTGGTAGAAATTATGTTGTCAGCAATAATACAGATGGTAAATATTTTATGCTTTTCATTATACTTGGTTCTTCCTTTGGATGGTCACTGTTCCTGTTTCAAAAAATTTCAGTCAGATTTCCTAACAGCTATAGTTAACCTGCGTGTTATGAAGAAATTTTTTGGACATTTTCTGACCCCTGATTTAATGGTATTATCTGATTGTTCAGACCCTGAAACATATTAGGTGATTTATCGAAGTTCTTGAAAGAATTAAAACTATTACAGAAAGAGAAAAGCTGTTGTTTGCTTTAATATTCAGCTAATTTAGTTGTCAGATGACCTCATGTAGGGGTTCTGGAACATTAAAGGTCAGCAATAGCATTTTTCAATGTTTTTGCCTTAGAATCTATTGCAGATAGAAGAAAGCTGTTCCTTGCTTAAACTTTAAGTTCATTAAGTTTAAACAAAAAGAAATTGACACCTATAGGGGTCATAGACCTTTGAATGTCCTTTGTCATGTACTCCAGTAACCCACATTGTTAAAGATAACATATCATAGTAGGTAAGAAACACCAGTTTACCTTAAAGTGGTTTCCTTTTACTGCACAGAAAAATAATAGATAAATGATATAAAAAGACACGAAACCATTTTGGAATTGATGTATAGTAAGTACTGTAAACGTAGTAATTTTCGCTATTTTTGCGGTTGCCAAAAGACGGCGAAAATAAGTACCGGCGAATATCTCTGATACACAAAAATGTAAACGTTTGCACGAAATCAGGTACCAGTATAATGTAGACTTTTTGAGTGTGGTATAAAATGAAAATGATAATATATAATGAATGAAGCATAATTAATCGTTTACATAATGGACAGACGGACAATCAGCTTGGCATGAGCACTAATTGGAAAATAAACATTTAATAGATTTAAAGACAAGGATCAAACGAACACCTCACACATATTCCACAGGTCATTAAACAGTTAATCCATTAATTGGTCAAGGTATTGTGTATATCAACAGGTGAGAAATTGACAGCTTGGATTGACAATTAGTTACGACAATCTTTTACCGCTTGGACGATTTCAGTCTTGGACCACCTACAAGCTTCTAAATAAAAACGTAAATAAGTATGACATCAATCATTATTAGCTGCATTTAAAAACTGCAAAAATTGATACCTGCGAATATGTCCAAGAAACTGCAAAAAAATTAGCAACCGCGAAAATTGATACATTTACAGTAGATATTTAATTCAAATTTTTTGCATGAAACTGTAGTTTAAATTATGTAACCCAAGCAAAGTAAAATAAATGGAAAGATGGAAAGGTTACTTTCTGTTGGAACGTAACATTTTAAATTCAACATTATCATATTTTAGTTAAGCCTATAGCGGAAATAGAGAAACTGTTGACTTGTAAAAGTGGCCATGCACAGATGTTTGATAAGACTACAATGCCTGTACGTCACCATTACACTAATAATGACAGAATAGGAGATATTATACTAGAAATGGAGAAGAGATGGACAGTGGCAAGGTATGTATTGTATAAGTGAACATTAATGCCAAGCACTGTGGTTTTCATGGGTGTCTTTACCATGAAAATAAGAGTTCAATGAAGTTTTATTTATACATAGATTACATTCAGCAACGTATGCAAACCACAAAATTAAAAATCCAACATAATGTCATTATTGGGGAAACTATGAAAATTGATCCCCACGAAAATAAATGAACTAACAGTATATATAAGACAGCCTGTCTGTCACCACTACACAGTAGCCAGGTAACTGTATGTATACCTTATATAGAAAAAGGTAGAAAAAGAGATACTCATTTCCATCTAATAATTTGGCAAATTTTATTATCATTTCATAAGATTTTGAACTTGCATTATATCATTATGCAAAGTTTGATATTGCCCTGATTTTTATGCCTGTCTGTCCCACTATCTGTCTACATATCTCATAAAGTGCAACTCATCCTAAAACACTCGATGGATTACGATGAAACTTTACATGAAGGTAGTACATGGAGATGTGCATGACAATATTGGATACCATTCAGGGGAGATAATTGAACTTAATTTTATTTACAATATAGATATATCCTTTAGCTCACTCACTCATAGTATTCCTTGTCAGACTTTAATTTTCCAGTATAAAGTATGAAGCAGGGAGTATCTTTCAATGATACAGTAACTAACACAGTCAAAAAAGTTTCCTTTGAAATTGTGAATTTATTTTGTCCATTTATTTTTCAGGAGTAGTAAATCCTATTGTTTAAAAGGCAACCATGGCTTTGACAATTTGTACAAGAGTATGCAGGTAAATCATAGAATTATTTACATATCTATAGTCAATACAAAAGCAAATACTGTTGTCTTTCTTTCCATGTAACGTTATGTTAGATCATTTGTTCATGAATTGTTTGAGAACTATTGTGCATGAAATGAAAATAAGAAAAGGTTGAAACATGAAAGCTTAACAAAGTTCAGTTGGTTAGTTAGACATTGTTTACTTTTGAAAATTATATTTTAATGCAAAAAAGTTTGTAGGATTTCACTTGGTACATCCTTAACTTGGAACACTTGCTATTATGTTACCATAAATGATATCTCCTCAAATGGCAAATATAGAATAACCTTGCTAATTGCACATTTTTCCTGTCAAATTTGATGTCCAATTTGGCAGAGTTGATTGTTATAAAGCTTCAGAATATAAAACAATAACACAACTTATATTTATTATAGGCTTTGTTTTTAGCTCATGGTCCTGATTTTAGACAAGGGATAGGCACAGAACCATTTGAAAACATAGAGCTTTACAATTTGATGTGTGGTAAGTATTTGAGAGTTCCTTCTGTAGTCCAATTGAACATAATAATTAACTTTGCATTGCACAAATCAAAGTTTTAAATATACATATTTAAAACTTTAAATCAAAACAATATACTGTGGATTCATTTACAGGTATTTTTGTGGGTACGAGTTTCAAGGTTTGAAGAAAAAAGATAAGTTTGTAGATTATTAAATTTGTGGTTCTGAAATCTTTATTATATAGATCAATGTTAAATTCCCTTTTTGTTGGGTATCAAATTTCATGGATCAAGGTCACGCATGAAAACCACGAATTTGATACCTCATGAATAATAATGAAACCACCGTAGCATGTTTGCATATAGACAGACATGCTTTTTTGATGGTAGCCTTGAATTGATAGAATTCATTGTCAACCTTGTAACGATTAGTAATTAATTTAATTTTAACTATCTTTTTGCAGAGTTACTGAATATTAATCCCTCACCAAATAATGGAACTTTAGGATCAATTCATCACATTTTGAAGACCCCACCCACTCTGCAGACACCACATGTAGTTACTTCCCCTGTCTGTAAATCTCCAGAAAATGCACATGTTACAGATGAGAGTTGTTTCTGTTCTAACAAGGTTGGTTGAGGTCATTATTAAATTATTTAACACAGCATGAAATATTAAAAAAAAAAAGAGTCAGCATTGCCAGCTTAACTCAATTCTCCACCAATCAAAATTTTGAAATGCGTCACAGATGTACATGTAACGTCACCCATGAGTTTTAATTTCCCACTGATGCCATTAGGTTTTATCTTTACCTATGTATTTTTTAAATTTTTTTGTTTCTTTTGAGTCAAATTAGTTACATTTATTTATCGCCAATCTAAAAGTAGTTTATCTTACCCTAGTCTCATGATCATTTACAGTCTATGCTTGTGTTCGACAATTAAAAAACAGGGTGACCCAGGGTTGAATAACATGTTCACTTGGGGTAGAACAAGGTTGAGGAAATGTTCCGAATGTGCACTTTTCTTCAGTTACCCACCTTCTGTTTTATTTTTAAACCCAGGTTTAAAATCTAGCCTGGGCGCCCAGGGAAGGAATGTTGACGGCCCTGTATTGTAGTTGTTCATTTTATGTTTTTCATGAAGGTCCAGCTCAGTGACAATTCATCATATAGGAGTCCCATGGGTAAACCACGGTCCACAGAGAGAACAGATATATGCACATTATCTACTGATCATTCACAGTTAGGATACAGCAACTTATACAAGATGCCTGTATGGGTATCTTACATATTATATCCTAATGCTGTAAGTATCGGTTCTTTTAGTTTAATTAAGATATCTGTGCTTTTATAGATTAAATGCAAACGCTTAAAAATCATTAAGAAAAAAAAATGTATATATAACATAAACACAATAGAATTATCCAAATAAAAGAAAACCAACAAATTATGGCTTCATCTTGCCAACTTTTGCAGGATAATTATGCTTACATATACAAGATTTGTAATTTTTTGGGGGAAAATTATTCATAAGAAATAATGAAATAGAAGATAATTGAAAAAAAAACTGCAAATCAGATTTGATGTACGGTAATTCAAAATAAAAGTTTTTTTTCTAAATCTTTCACCAACTCTGCATTTACATTCTTATCAATGACCTTTCTGATTTATTTTGTCTAAGTTTGTAACATTGTTACAGGCATTAACATTAGACCTTTATTTGTGCATTGTAGACAATTGAAAACACAACCAAGACTTGTATCAGTCAGGACCCCAGAATACAACCTGTACCTTGCAGTAGCTATAGCAACTCCAATAAGTCTTTATCTGGTCAATTCTTGTTCAACTTGCCAGGTAGGTGGTTATGGTTAATTGAAATATAGATACAGAAATGCATAAAAAAACAAAACTATTTAATTGGCACTACCTTTCATTTTTGTACAAAAACGGTGACAGATTTTAAAATTTTGATAGGGAACAAAAGTGATCAGCAGTTCAAGATCTACCAGCTCTGAAATTTTGAAGAAAATCCAACAACCCATGTAGAAGTTATTGCCCTTTTTGCAGACTTTTTTGCAAATTTTGCACCTGTTTAGCTCAATATCTTGAAAACTATACAAGATATTTGAGAAATTTAAATTGCATATTGTTAAGCGCATCAAGATCTACAAAATATGTAATAGGGTCAACATTGTAGGACCTTTCCTTTGAGGAGTTATTGCCCTTAGAACGTCCAAATTGAGCATTCAAAAAGCATTTCCTCATTACAGTGAAAACGTTAACTCCTCTGACACTTTAAGTCAAATTGGAACCAAACTTGGTATTGTTGTTTATTAGCATTAGGTGTATAGAACTGATGTGGGGATTTTTGATTGGTTGTAAAACATGGCCGCTGTGGCTAAAAATAGAACATTAGGTTAAACTGCATTTTTTTTGCGAATAACTCAAAAAGTGTGACAGATTTTTAGATTTTGATTGAGAACAAAAGTGATCAGCACCTTAAGATCTACCATATTGTCAGATGACCCCCTTATTAATCTTATGACCTTTTCAACTTCAAATAGATTTTGCCTTATAACCTTTACTTCAGGCACATATGTCAGGTGAGCGAAGCCTCTTGTAGGTCTTTATTTTAACATCAAAATGTGAATGCCTTTTTGGCATTTACATGTATGTGCTTCAAATAAATGTTTGCTTGAAACTTTGCCATTTTGTTTATAGTAGAAAGACCTGAAAAATTTACACCCAACAAACAAAATATATATTTATGTTGGGTTTCTTCATTTATTTTGCAGGTACAAACTCTCAAGAAGACAAATTGAGTTCCTTGATGGCTCCCATGTATGATGGATTTAAAAATGGTAAGCCTAGCTATTGTTTAACTTCATTAATCAGTTACTAACTTACCCTGAAATTGGTCATTGGTTAATGAAACCTTAAAATGTTCTTTTCCGTCAATGATGTAATTCATGTAATATTTCAATTACTGTTAAAGTCTTGCCTCCTGCATTAGCATATAAATTTTACATCACAGTTTACTGGCCAAACTCATGTCGCAGACTCTCAAAATTTTGTATGTAGTTACCTCCTATAGGTGTTTGGGATTTTATGCCTTTAACTCATGTACTTCCTGTTTATAAAATATTTTAAAATGCAGGCAATATATGTCAGGCGGGAAGACTGTCATTCTAGGTTTTTTTTTCTTTTTATCTAGGTTTGTCAAAATACTTATTCAAGCTAATATTTGACTATGCAAGTACACATTCTGGATTAGAGGTTATTGTCGGTCCTGCCTTTGACTACAAACGTGATGGATTGTGGGAAGATATATCCAGTGTAACAGAGTACGTACCTAATTTCTTTACTTTTTTCGTGATAGGATGAATAATTATTATTTTGCATAGTTTTAATTGATGCTGTAATGTTATTGTCCATAGACTACAATGGGAGAAAAATATATTTGCGCCGTTTAATATTTGCACTACCAATGTCCACATGAAAATCGTTAAAAAAAATCTGATGCAAAATTTCACAGTTTACAATAAAGAACATTGGGATGTTTTTTATGTATGTTACACAACATCCAAGAAAAGTCTGTTATGAATTAAAACAATCAGCAGTTGCCCACAAAGACCAACAAATTATATATGAATTGTAACTTTTAATATTGATACTTGTGACTGTAATATTGGTGGATACAAACTTTCATCATTTTTCATTTGAAAAACTAAAGAGTTTTTACATTTATTTAGCACTATAAAATTGTTGAACAGAATTTTGAATCCCAAATCATGTGATTATTTCAGCATAAACAAGGATTGCAACAAGATAAAAGTACTCTCACAATGTACATGTTCACATTTAAACAGTTTATTAAACAATTGGTTTGTGTTGTACAAAATCTTGAGTTATGATTTTCATTATTTTTTTCGTAATTTAATCTCTTGTTTTGTCATTTCTATCTTGACATTTTGAGAATGTTAATTAATGTTGCCTCTCCTGTTTAAGGTTTGTTAAAGAAGATGGTGTACCCATACCTACTCACTATTACCTTATAGTGCTGGCTTGTAAGGAGGGTAGCATTAAAACCTGTGACAGTGAGAACCTAAAAGTCTTGTCTTTTATATTTCCACATCTTCAAGAAGTACCTAACTGTATGGTAAGACAAAATCAAAATTCTCAACTTTCTATTACTGTTGTGTACATGTATTTGTGACTGGGTTTCATAATGGGGAAATTCTGAGTTTTGAATAAGAAAATGTTGTGCGGCAGACAGGAAAAAAAATCATGACAGTTTCTAAGCAACTATTAAAACAGCCTTTTGATAATTGGCTTGAAGCTCAGCATTGGGTCCTTTATATTGAGCCTTGATTTTAAGTCTGTTCCTCTCCTTCAGGTTAAATGAATTCCAGCCATTTTTGACTATAATGAAAGAAATAAAGGTTAATGGCTTGCAGAATTGTGTTATTTTTAAATCTAACTTTTATCTTTTGGATTGAAAATGTCATAGTTAGCTAAATCTGTTAAAAATCCTTAGTATACAGACTATCATGAAGCAAATAGTTTCAAAAAAAAGTCTTCTAGCTTTTGTAGAGTATTTTCTATACTTAACCTTTCATTTATATAGCCTTATGAAGATTACTTGGTGGAAAATGTTGCCAGAATTAGAGATATAGAATTGTTGACAGGAATCCAGTTCTTGACAGGGTTACCAGTAGAAGCAGCTGCAAGGTTAAGGACATTCCTCCCAACATCATTATGGCAACCATCCAAAATGGCACTTAGATGGTCTGATTTACCTTGTGGCTCACAGAATACTGCCTCATGTCCTGGGTTTGTACACTGTAGACTCTTTTGCAACATCTATGTAAAATATGTTTATTTACCACTAAGAAGGACAAAAGTTTGAGTAGTTTATAATCTAATTTAAAATGAACCATGATCTATATATCTATATAGAACTTTTGTCTGAAGATTTTAAAAACTATGTCTGAACGGTAAATGCAGTTACAAAAATTTGTTTATTTCCTCAGCAGGACAGTCAAACCTATACTGAAACATCTATAGCAACACCCCCTATGAAATACAAAATTAAATGCCAACAGAGTGATACCTTCTTTTGTTTAGATATAAAAATATGCAACATCTTTGTTTGTCATATACATAATTATATAAAAAAGTAGAAAAAAAAACAAAGACAAAAAGCAGAAAACAACACAATGACAATACTGTCACGAGTTAGGGGTTAGGCTGTAGGTTTATATTATTGATAATTTCTGGTTGACAGTAAACACTCATGTTCATTTGTTGTTTCATTTGCATTCGTAGTTTGCTGTCAACCATCGCAACTATGATGGACATTCATGAACTATTTGTTGATGTTATATGTACTGCTATGCGTTATTATATTATAGCCCCACTCGTAAGAGAGGGGGCTATATTGCAATCACCTTGTCCGTCCGTCCGTCCGTCTGTCCAACCGGTTCAATTTCTCTGCTTCTACTGGATGGATTGGTTTCATATTTGGTACATAGCTTCAGCATGATGAGTTATACTGTGCCTCTCCTTTCCAGGTCAGTCAATCATCTACTTCCTGTTTTCCAAGCCAACTTAGACTTTTTTAGGGTAAAAAATTTGAAATGTGAAATTTTTCGTAACAGATTTCTTGGCTTCTACTGGATGGATTGGTTTCAAATTTGGTACACAGCTTCAACATGATGAGTTATACCGTGCCTCCCCTTTCCAGGTCAGTCCATCATCTACTTTCTGTTTTCCTAGCTGACTTAGACTTTTTATGGGTAAAAAAAAAGATTAATTTTTCGTAACAGATTTCTTGGCTTCTACAGAAGGGATTTATTTCAAATTTGGTATACAGCTTTAGCATGATGTGTTGTACCGTGCCTCCCCTTTCCAGGTCAGTCGGTCATCTACTTTCTGTTTTCTGAATGGTCAAGTGGGGGTATGCATAGCACGACTTAGTGCAACCCCTTGCTGTGTATTATTGTATATTTATTGCTATTTATTGGAATTATTAGGCATGAGTTCATCCTACTGTTTTATTCCAAGGGGGGTCCCGTGTCCCATTCCCGCTTGAGTTTTCGTTATATTCACTCTTACCATTCTCGCTTGTTTGAGTAAGGGTTATATACTGTAATGGGCTATGCATTCTGTTAAGGGTAAGCCCCGTTAAGTCCCATTTCACATATTTCCAGGTTGTAAACATTTCGTTTCTTTATAAATTCCGCCATGCTGCTTGTTTACTTCTATTGCACATGACCGGGAAGAAGTCCCGTTAGATGAGCTTTTGTGAACTGAGGCGACCTATTGACCTAAGGGGGGGGGGCAATCGTTATCCCTGTTTTGTCCCACCAGAGTCCCACGGTGGGATTCGAATAAAACCTGCTGCGCGTTCAAATTTCTTCAGTCAGCGGCCCGCGACCAGGGTACTCTAACGTTTTTTTTGAATACCTATAAATTAAACCAGAGCTTTCCACCCGCTGGCGTCTCAAAATCCGCTACCAGGATAATTTCATACCTGAGTAAGCAGTCCTATAGAATAATTTACATACGCATTTGTATGACCTGATCTGACCTGACCTGTGTATTGACCTGGAAACTAGTCCGTAGACAACGAAAACAATAAATTTTACTTCATTCCCCAGCCCAATTTATAAATAGGGAGGTCCCTGTTTTATTCTACAACGCTCTGGTAGGGATTTTAATTATTTATTGTAACTTATTATATTATATAGTATTTCTATAAAGTGAATTACTCTGTTATTTATTAAATTGTTATTACTTGGAATCTACTGAGTTGGTCTCATTTCAAATATTTCTATAGTACATAGGACAAAATACATAGAGTATATATATAAAAATACACCTATAAAAAAGACCATCAGTGCCTTACCAATCGGCTGAACATGCTACCAATGTTTGTCACGCTACCAGTGAGTTAGTTTACATATTACCAATGTAAACTTTATTTTTAAACCATTTGACTTTATCTGTAACCAAGATTATAAGTACCAATTAATACCCGCTTAGGGTAACAAACCCATCACTACTTTATTAGTAGTACCAATCAGTTACGGTTACGGAAAACACACATATACCCAAAACGTAACAATACACAGCATAGCATAACCGAACAATAACAAGAAATGGTAAAGGTAGTAAGGTTCAATTTCAAGAAAAACGTTTAATGACCTCATTTGTGCATACTTTGTAGGAAGGTTCCATTGTTGTTGATATCACTGGATGGATTCAGAGCAGATTATATAACCAGGAAGTTAACCCCTGTCATAGAGAAACTAAGAAAATGTGGAGTTCATACTCCCTACATGAGATCTGTGTATCCAACAGTCACATTTCCAAATCATTACACCATAGTTACAGTAAGTTGTAGAGGTGGTTAATTTTTTGCCTAGATCATGCTTCATATGAATATTATTTCACTCTCTTGAGGAGCTACAGTAGATTCTGTGCCAAAACATTTTTCATATTAAATTTTACTATTTCTAATTTGTTTTCTTATCCGTCAATTTTTCAATTGATTTCTGGAACATTTTTTCTAAAAGTTAAATGGATTCATAATTTAGCTAGCATTTTTTTTAAGTTCAATAAATAAGTTTAATTACATTACCAAGCATAAGATGAGTTACTTGTTATTTTATCAGGGTCTTTATCCAGAATCTCATGGGATTGTGTCTAACAATATGTTTGATGCTGATATTGGTGAAGTCTTCTCACTCTCCAGCAAAACTAAAGGAGACCCGAGATGGTGGGGAGGTGAACCGGTAAGTTGATACCAGTAACTTATTTTTTTAAGAGTTCGTGTCTAACAACATGTTCATTGCTGATGTTGGGGAAGTGTTCTCCCTGTGTAGCAAAACTAAAGGATGTCCTAAATGGTGGGTGGAGAGCCAATGAGTAGAGCAGTATATTTCTTATTTGTAACTTTACAGTAAATACCAATAGAACTGCTAGCAAGGGGCTTACATAAACCTTTATCTAGTTTCCCAATCTAGTATAGATGAAAAAAGTTTAAAGCTTAAAATTTATGACACATTCAGAAAATATTTAAGTTTCGGGAAGCAGACTTGTTAGAAAAATGAAAATTTGAAGCATATGACACTACCATCTCATTGTATACATCCAGTATGTAACTTAAAAATACAGCACACATGTATAGTATTTGTTTAAACAAATATTTTATTAATGATAATAGACTTATTTGTATATTCTCTAGAATTTTACCTTGTATACAGTAGTTTTGATCATGTGATAATGAAATTTGTTTTATAAAAATAGATTTGGACGACAGCTCAGAAACAAGGAAAGAAGGCATATACATATTTCTGGCCTGGGTCAGATGTTAATATATCAGGTACTTTTCTTTACATTTTAATTCAAGTCTTAGAATTCTTGTCTTTACCTGCTGTGGCATGGAGTTGGAATGCATGTGTTATGTAATTAATAACTCCAAATATTTTATGCTTGATCTTCCTGAACTCAGAAAAAGTTAAAAGGTAACAAAAGTACATTTTACATTCAAACAAAATCCATCCTAAAAAAATGAAGCAACACACCTAAGACAACACATAACACAACAGCAAACAAATTTTAATATGGGAAGTTATGTCAAAATGAAACTGAACATAGGTGCTTAGGAATGGGAAGCAGGTATTTGCTACAGCACATGAAATTTATGGACCTTTTTTTGAAAATAATTTGGAATTCTAGTATTTTACTAACTACAGAAAACAAACAAACAGACAATCCAAAAAGCATGGCATTGGCTCTCATTAATAAAATTATATTTAATTCTATTTTTTTATTATATAGGAAACTACCCTGAAGTATGGGTGGGATATGATGGGTAAGTTTAGTATTGTATATGTTCATTAGTGAAATTTCTATGAAAAAAACAAAACAATGAAAAGTAAAAACAGAAGCAAGTTTGAATTATGAACACAGTCATGATGAATGTTAAAAAGAAGTTTCGATGTAAAGATACTGAAGATAAGTCATCTTATTTTAAATAGAAATTGTGTACCCTCCCCCTTTTTTGGCTGGGATACTTATTGTTTTAGTCCTCCACCTGTCTGTCACATAGTTATTGTATTTAAGTTCTCTGAAAGTGCCAAATAGAATTTAATGAAACTTAGAATGTAACAAGTACACCATATATAATTGTGCATGTTATCAGGAAATTTTGATTCTCAAATATTTTTTGGGGAGTTATGGCATGGCCTTTTGAACTTAGATTTTTGGGGTCACCAGGGGAGACATCATTTATCCATTAAAGTCCTCTGAAACTACTTATATAATTAATAGAATTTAACGAAACTTGAAATGTAGCAAATACACCATATATAATTGTGCAGGTTACCAGGAAATTTTTATTCTCAAATATTTTTTGAGTAGTTTATTGCCATTTGAACTTTGATTTTTAGGGTCACCAGGGGGGACATCATTTTGCAGGGAAGAAAAAAACTTTTAATTTTGATCTCTGTTATCTTTTCTTTTCTAGTAAGATAGGGTTTCCTGAGAGATTACAGACAGTGATTGAGTGGTTAACCTTACCAGATGACAAGAAACCTGATATTGTCACACTGTATTTCGATGAACCTGACCATGCTGGCCACCAAAAAGGTCCAGAGAGTGAAATGGTAATTTCCTAGAGATAGATTGGAAACCTTTCCTTTTACATTGAACTCATGTTCAAGTGATGAACATTTGATGAATACGAAAAATAAGAAAATGGTATGAATAAGATAAGAGAAAAATTACAGAATCAAAATAAATAATAGTTATATCTTTATATAGGTGAATGGTATGTTGGAAACAGTAGATGAGATGTTAGGGAGACTGATGAACTCATTATACCAGCAGGGACTACAAGACTGTGTTAATATGATAGTGATAGCAGATCATGGTTAGATTTTTATCCCCCATCAACGAAAGTAGGGGGCATATAGTGTTCGGGTCTGTTCGTCCGTCCGTCTGTCCGTTTGTCCATCCCA
This sequence comes from Arcuatula senhousia, assembly GCA_963971305.1. Lineage (NCBI taxonomy): Eukaryota > Metazoa > Mollusca > Bivalvia > Mytilida > Mytilidae > Arcuatula > Arcuatula senhousia. Next base: position 46,514,139 of record OZ020303.1, on the reverse strand, counting down.
AATCCAATATTTCCAAATTCCTACTTACTTACAAATGCCACATCAATCATATTGGTATGGTAGGTGCACCTATTGATGGTAAGCATAATGCATGCTTCAGATGCTGGATGTGACCTTTATTTTCCGCATGAATGACCACTTACAAAAGAATGGTTAAAGTCTATTCCCACTTACTGACAAGTGCCACATCAACCATAGTTGTATGGTAGGTGCACCTAGTGATGCTTAGCACAATGCATGCTGGGATGCTGGCTGTGACCTATATTTTCCACATGAATGACCACTTATTGAAGAATGGTTAAAGTCCATTCCTTCTTACTGACAAGTGCCATAGCAACCATATTGGTAAGGTATGTGCATAAATATAATGCATGCTTTGGATGCTGACTCTGACCTTCATTTTCCGCATGGATGAACTCTTACAGAAAAATGGTTTAAGTCCATTTCCACTTACTGATATGTGCTACATCAACTATATTAGTATGGTAGGTGCACCTAGTGATGCTTCAGTGATTGCAGAAAAAATAAATGTTGCGAGATGGGGCATTATGTCTTATTGACATATTCTTGTTTCTTTTGCATTTTGTGTAGCATATTAAGTTTTATTGTCTCGCCTGCGACGAATAGTCGCGGAAGGCGAGACATAGGTATTACTTTCCGGCGACGGCGGCGACGGCGGCGGCGTAAACTTTTTTGTAAGACTTTTGTGGACAATGAATTGCTTGAAAAGTATAATAGCTAGGCATCTGATATTTGGTATACAGATAGTTCAGGTTATGGTCTACGCAACTGTCACCATGCCGTTTGACCCTGACCCCATTTTCACGCTCCAGTGACTCTGTGAACTTAGGTCTTTTTTCAGGCCGTAAACTTTTTTGTAAGACTTTTGTGGACGATGAATTGCTTGAAAGTATAATAGCTAGGCATCTGATATTTGGTATACAGACAGTTCAGGTTATGGTCTACGCAACTGTCACCATGCCATGTGACCCTGACCTCATTTCACGCTCCAGTGACTCTGTGAACTTAGGTCTTTTTTCAGGCTGTAAACTTTTTTGTAAGACTTTTGTGGACGATGAATTGCTTGAAAAGTATAATAGCTAGGCATCTGATATTTGGTATACAGACAGTTCAGGTTATGGTCTATGCAACTGTCACCATGCCGTGTGACCCTGACCTCATTTTCACGCTCCAGTGAATCTGTGAACTTAGGTATTTTTCAGGCCGAAAAACTTTTTTGTAAGACTTTTATGGACGATGAATTGCTGGAAAGTTATGATAGCTAGGCATCTGATATTGGGTAAACAGACAGTTGCGGTTATGAACAACGCAACTGTCACCATGCCGTGTGACCATGACCCCACTTTTACGCTCCAGTGACTCTGTGAACTTGGGTCTTTTTTTCAGACAGAAAACTTTTTGTAATACTTGTGTGGACAATGGATTGCTTGAATAGTATAATAATTAGGCATCTGTTATAAGGTATACTGACACTTTTTGTGTTTATATCAAGAAATGAAAGCTTAGGTAGTTGATTTTAGCGATGGTGCCGGCAGGCGAGACATACTTTTAGTGGCCACACTTGTGGTATTTGTGATTACTTGGATATTCTAAAAAAAAATACCAAAGTGCCCTCTGTACCAATTATTAAAATGCATGAAACAATCAGAATTGAACCATTAGCTTTACAATCATTTTCTTACCTAGTACAAATGTGAAGATTATACACATTCAAAAAAAAAATATGGTTTTAGCCCAAGCATGAGATTATCAACTGTTTTCATTCAGTAGAAGGCTGAGTAACAACTAATTCTACTACCAACTATAAAAAAACATGAAAATCATAATGTAGAATAAATGTCCCAGACTATACTTGCTAGCTACTAATACCTTATAGTTGATACAGGGTCAACATAGATTAACCAATCAATGACATCATTTCTTACATCCTGAAAGCATGTCTTACCGATAAACACATATATAACAGGCATGAATATAATTTTAAATTAATTTTTCTGTTTTTTTTTTCAGGTATGCAGGATGTATCATGCAGTAACATTGTCAAGCTGCCAGTATATATGCCAAGTGATATAAAAAAAGTTATGGCATTTGATGGAACTTTTGGAACCATAGAAAATAAATACATTAGAGAATCAAAATATAAAATCAAAACAGACAGTAAGTATATTTTTATGGCCCGACCACGTATGTGGATCGGACATATAGTTTTACCCTTGTTCTTCCGTCCGTCCGTACGTCGGTCCGTAACACTTTGGTTAAGTTCTTGGTTAAGGTCCATTACTCGGATACTAGATGTTGGGGGTCAATGATATTTCACCACCAGATGGGTCTTGGGTAGAGCTACACCACCCACTAGAAATTAGGTCACTGTGACCTATATTTTATGCATGAACGACTTCGGTTAACTTCTTGGTTAAGGTACATAACTTGGATACTAGATGTTGGGGGTCAATGATATTTCACTACTAGATGTGTCTTAGGTAAGGTGACACCACCCAATAGAAATTAGGTCACTGTGACCTATATTTTACGCATGAATGACTTTGGTTAAGTTCTTGGTTAAGGTCCATATCTCAGATACTACATGTTGATGGTCAATGGTATTTCACCACTAGATGTGTCTTGGCTAACATGACACCACCCGATAAAAATTAGGTCACTGTGATCTATATTTTATGCATGAACACCTTTGGTTAAGTTCTTGGTTAAGGTCCATAACTTGGATACTAGATGTTGGGGGTCAATGATATTTCACCACTAGATGTGTCTTGGGTAAGGTGACACCATCCACTAGAAATGAGGTGACTGTGACCTATAATTTATGCATGAATGACTTTGGTTAAGTTCTTGGTTAAGGTCCATATCTTGAATACTGCATGTTAGGGTCAATAATTCTCTTCGATGAGTCTTGGTAACATGGCACCACCCACCAGAAATAAGGTCACAGCGACCTATATTTTACACATGAACACTTTTGATCAATTTCTTGTTAAAGGTCCATATCCGAGGTAATACACATTGAGGGTCAATGATATTTCAAGAACGGGAGGGCCATCCTGTGGCTCATAGACACATTTTCTAGTTTTAATAAAAAGAATATATATTTTTTTATACATTAGGTGTAATAATGACTATTTAAAGCTGGAATCAATGTCAAGTTGAAAATGCAGCTTGATTAAGAATTTGTTGAGTACATTTTTTTTTATTTGAATATTAGTTTAATGTTAAGCCAATCATAATATACAGATATGTTTAATCATAACAGAATTCTGGACCTTGTTCAACAGAAGTTTTAAATGACTTTATTTAAAACACAAACATGTGAACAAAACTTAATAACACTTGTATTATACCTTGACAAAAGAAGCAGAGGTACCAATGGGGCATCTGAATGTCAAAAGTCTGAAAGGGCAGAAACAAAACCAGCAAACACCAATGAGAACAGGACAGAAAAAAACAGACAATATAAAACAGAAAAACCAAAACAACAGAATAGCAACCAAAGTCAAATTTTGATTCTGAATACAAAACTGAGATGATCAGATAATTTTTTTGTACTTTTTCATATCCTTATGTTTTTCTGATAAAGATTGAATTAAAATTGTGTTTATTTTGTAGATGTTACCCACATTCCTATCCCAAACATCACCAAGGAATTAATGTGTAAAAACCCAGCCATGAAGGTGTTCACCAAGGAGACCATGCCTAAACGTCTACATTATAAATACAATAAAAGGATTGGAGAAGTGTTACTTGAAATGCAGGACGGATGGCTTGTTACAGAGTTAGTTTACTTACAATATGCCTCAATGGTATAATAATATGTTTTACATAGACCAAAACCCTTATATTATTAGTCATAGTATTAGTCATAATATTATTTCTGTAAATACTTAGCACAAATATCAGTCTGACATCTTTTTGTACTTTTGACCAATATTTAACGTGTACTGACATCAAGCATCTTCAAGAAGACACATGATTTGATGGACTACTTCATTCTACTTTGAGAACCTTGGGCAATGTAAAATGATTCCTTGTTTTAAAGTCAAATACCTTTTTGGCCAGGCTTTTTATGCTCCATCTACGAAAGTAGAGGGGCATATAGTGTTTTGGTATGTTTGTCCGTTCGTACGTCCTTCCTTCCTTTTGTCCGTCCCAAATCCCCATATTTCCAAATTCCCACTTACTTACAAATGCCATATCAATCATACTGGTATGGTAGGTGCACCTATTGATGCTAAGCACAATGCATGCATCGGATGCTGGATGTGACCTATATTTTTCGCATGAATGACCACTTACAGAAGAATGGTTAAAGTCTATTCCCATTTACTGACAAGTGCCACATCAACCATGTTGGTATGGTAGGTGCATCTAGTGATGCTTAGAACAATGCATGCTTCAGATGCTGGCTGTGACCTCTATTTTCCGCATGAATTACCACTTATAGAAGAATGGTGAAAGTCCATTCCTTCCTACTGACAAGTGCCATAGCAACCATATTGGTATGGTAGGTGCACCTAGTGATACTAAGCACAATGCATGCTTCAGATGCTAACTGTGACCTACATTTTTTGCATGGGTGAACTCTTACAGAATAATGGTTAAAGTCCATTCCCACTTACTGACAAGTGTCATAGCAACCATATTGGTATGGTAGGTGCACCTAATGATACTAAGCACAATGCATGCTTCAGATGCTGACTGTGACCTACACTTTCCGCATGGATGAACTCTTACAGAATAATGGTTAAAGTCCATTCCTTCCTACTGACAATCGCCATATTAACCATATTGATATGGTAGGTGTTGGAAATATATAGCGCGTCATTGTATTGTAACGTTTCCCTTCTTATCTTATGTAATTGTGACGTTACTCTTGTATAAGCAGCGTAGCCATCTTGTTAACGTTAACGAATAAACACAACGCGAACGCACGACTTTGTTATCTTTACACGCCCTCACATTTTGGTGCCGTGACCAAAAGGGACTTTTAGACATGGAGTATACAAGAGTGATACTTTTCCGTGAAGGATATAGAGAATCGACAACTCAGATGCTCGGAAAAACGGAGGACGCGATGGATGCTTCAACTCAAGATATTCATGAACTTTCATCACTATTAGATGCTATTGAACAAAACCAGGAAATTCTTCGGACTTTGAATAAGAAGGTACTGGATGAGATTCCGGAGGAAATGATCAAGGAGGAAATAATACAATCAGATAAGTACAGCCTAGTTTTATCAACAAAAATTAGACGATTTCGTAGTTTTGTGGAAACTCAAAGTTATAATGATCGAATACCTGAATCTTGTGCAAACACTTGTAATAGTAATCACCATGCAGTCGTATCCCAAGCTGCATTTAGTAACGTTCAACTTCCGGAACTGACTCTACCTACGTTCCATGGTGATATTTTGACATGGCAAACTTTCTGGGATTCGTTTGAAGCCGCTGTGCATCATAATCCAACACTTACTGATATCCAGAAATTCACCTACCTGAAAGCACAATTAGCCGACGAAGCATTACGGAGCATAGAGGGACTTTCCTTAACCAACCCTAACTACAAAGTTGCCCTGGAACTACTGACAGAACGATATGGGCAACCGCATAGAATAATAAACTTCTATATGCAAGCCTTGCTGGAAATGAAAGCACCAGAAAACAATTTGAAAAGTCTTCGCTTCTACTACGATAAGCTTGAAGCTTTAATCCGCGGATTAGATGCACTTGGTCAGTCGGGAGATTCTTATGGGACATTACTGATACCGATAGTACTTAGGAAACTTCCATCCGAACTCAGGATCAATTTGGTTAGAGAAAACGGAACCGATAAGTGGGATTTGAATGCTCTACGAGACGGAATTCTAAAAGAACTTCAGATCATGGAAGCGTGTCAACCTATATCTATTTGTAACGCTTCTCAAGATGTTGGACAATGTACTTCAGCACTTTTAGTTGGAATGGATACATGTAGGAAGAAACTCGACGTCCGACAGAGACCTTGTGTGTACTGTGCAGCAATACACGATCCTACAAAATGCCAAACCGTAACAAGATGTGATTCTCGCATGACGATCGTAAAAAAACAAAAACTTGTGTGCCAACTGTTTAGCACCACATTCTTACAATGCATGTGAATCTCAGTTTCGATGTCGACGATGTAACGAAAAACATCATACAAGCTTATGTGACAATCCAACTTCGACATTCCCACTCAACCCTACAGCACCAGCATGGAGCGCATCGTAACAATATCAAAATAGAGGTCATTTATCTTGGCACGATGTTATAATTTTTGTGGCCCCGGAGAATGTTGGAAATATATAGCGCGTCATTGTATTGTAACGTTTCCCTTCTTATCTTATGTAATTGTGACGTTACTCTTGTATAAGCAGCGTAGCCATCTTGTTAACGTTAACGAATAAACACAACGCGAACGCACGACTTTGTTATCTTTACACGCCCTCACATTTTGTGGTGTTTATTCGTTAACGTTAACAAGATGGCTACGCTGCTTATACAAGAGTAACGTCACAATTACATAAGATAAGAAGGGAAACGTTACAATACAATGACGCGCTATATATTTCCAACAGTAGGTGCAACTAGTGATGCTTTAGTAATTGCAGAAAAAAATAATTGTTGCATTATTTCTTTGGACATAGTCTTGTTTTTATAGGGGGATTCTAAGTTTTATTATTAAATCTATTTTGCCATAAAGTACGTAAGTCAATTATTTTGAAATGTTTCCAATCCCACATTAGTTTTACTTTGCATTTGCTACATTGCTTTTGATCTCCTCTGAAACTTTTTAGTTTTTACATCATGAACTGACAATCATGCAGAAAAGCTGTAAATTCTGTCAATTTTGTTTAAACAAGACTATTGAAATACATTTTTAGTTTCTAATTTATTCTTAGTCCAGAGATTGTTTGTTTTCTTTTGATTAATGTTAATGTTGAACCCTCAATTCCTTTTGGAAGGATAATTTATGGAAGTCTATCTTTAATTATTTTTTTTTCTTTCTTCTTAGCACTAAGTCATTTTGGTGTAATGGAGGAAATCATGGATGGGATAACCTGTTTAAATCTATGCATGTGAGTATTTACAATTACAGGCGTGATGGTGGGAAGAAATTTGTGTAACAGTTTTCTCATTAACTACTTATCACAGCCACTTGATATTTGGTATTCAGTATCAGGGAGGGGTCCTACAAAGTGGGATTCGATTTCAGGTCAGTCACTCACCTACTTCCTGTTGAACAAAATTCAGTCCATTTTTGACTTTGACAGTTTTTCGTTGGTGCATATACCAATTTTGTGGTTTGATGGAAAGATCATTATGTGGAATCTAAATTCTGTAGCTCTGGGGTCTGCAGCTAACTTTCCTATTAGTGGAGTATCAAATCTAGTTGGTCAAGGCCACCCACGAAAGCACAAAAATTGATACCCAAAGAACTAAACCACACTATTCTGCTATGTTCTTTTTGTTGTTTTTAGCTCACCTGGCCAAAGGCCATGTGAGCTATTGCCATCACTTGGCGTCCGTCGTCGTCGTCCGTCGTTGTTAACTTTTCTTCAAACTTCTTCTTCTCTGAAATGGCTGAACAGATTCAAACCAAATTTGGTCTGATGGTACCTTAGGGTATCTCCCACAGAACTGATGTGGGGATTTTTGATTCATCGAAAAACATGGCCACCATTACTAATAATAGACCAGGGGGTCAGACTACTGTTTTTGGCTTGTAAATCAAAAAGTATAAGAGATAGATGAAATCTGATCCACCCTACTGCTTCAGCATTAAAAGCTCTACAAAAGTCTCAATTGGTCCAAGTTGTTAGATGACCCCTTATAGGGGTTACAGCCCCTTAAAGGTGAAAAATAGTGTTTTTTCATGTTTTTGCCCTATAGTAAAAAAACTATTGCAGATAGAGAAAAGCTGTTGCTTGCTTAAATGTTCAGCTCATTTAGCTCTACAAAAGTCTCCATAGGGTCGAAATTGTCAGATGACCTCTTATAGGGGTTACGGCCCCTGAAATAATGTTTTTTCATGTTTTTGGCCTATGGAATGAAAACTATTGCAGATAGAGAGAAGCTGTTGCTTGCTTAAATGTTCTGCTAATTTAGCTGTACAAAAGTCTCCATAGGGTCGAAGTTGTCAGATAACCCCTTAAAGGTGAAAAATAGCATTTTTTCATGTTTTTGCCCTATAGTATGAAAACTATTGCAGATAGAGAAAAGCTGTTGCTTGATTAAATGTTCAGCTCATTTAGCTCTACAAAAGACTCCATAGGGTTAAAATTGTCAGATGACCCCTTATAGGGGTTACGGCCCCTGAAATAATGTTTTTTCATGTTTTTGGCCTATGGAATGAAAACTATTGCAAATAGAGAGAAGCTGTTGCTTGCTTAAATGTTCAGCTAATTTAGCTGTACAAAAGTCTCCATAGGGTCGAAGTTGTCAGATAACCCCTTAAAGGTGAAAAATAGCGTTTTTTCATGTTTTTGCCCTATAGTATGAAAACTATTGCAGATAGAGAAAAGCTGTTGCTTGCTTAAATGTTCAGCTCATTTAGCTCTACAAAAGTCTCCATAGGGTCGATATTGTCAGATGACCCCTTATAGGGGTTACGGCCCCTGAAATAATGTTTTTTCATGTTTTTGGCCTATGGAATGAAAACTATTGCAGATAGAGAGAAGCTGTTGCTTGCTTAAATGTTCAGCTAATTTAGCTGTACAAAAGTCTCCATAGGGGCGAAGTTGTCAGATAATCCCTGATAGGGGTTATAGCCCCTTTAAGGTGAAAAATAGCGTTTTTTTATGTTTTTGCCCTATAGTATGAAAACTATTGCTGATAGAGAAAATCTGTTGCTTGCTTAAATGTTCAGCTCATTTAGCTCTACAAAAGTCTCCATAGGGTTGAAGTTGTCAGATGACCCCTTATAGGGGTTACGGCCCCTAAAATGATGTTTTTTCATGTTTTTGGCCTATAGAAAGAAAACTATAGCAGATAAAGAAAAGCTGTTGCTTGCTTAAATGTTCAGCTCATTTAGCTCTACAAAAGACTCCATAGGGTTGAAATTGTCAGATGACCCCTTATAGGGGTTACGGCCCCTGAAATAATGTTTTTTCATGTTTTTGGCCTATGGAATGAAAACTATTGCAGATAGAGAGAAGCTGTTGCTTGCTTAAATGTTCAGCTAATTTAGCTGTACAAAAGTCTCCATAGGGTGGAATTTGTCAGATAACCCCTTAAAGGTGAAAAATAGCGTTTTTCAATGTTTTTGCCCTATAGTATGAAAACTATTGCAGATAGAGAAAAGCTGTTGCTTGATTAAATGTTCAGCTCATTTAGCTCTACAAAAGACTCCATAGGGTTGAAATTGTCAGATGACCCCTTATAGGGGTTACGGCCCCTGAAATAATGTTTTTTCATGTTTTTGGCCTATGGAATGAAAACTATTGCAGATAGAGAGAAGCTGTTGCTTGCTTAAATGTTCAGCTAATTTAGCTGTAGAAAAGTCTCCATAGGGTCGAAGTTGTCAGATAACCCCTTAAAGGTGAAAAATAGCGTTTTTTCATGTTTTTGCCCTATAGTATGAAAACTATTGCAGATAGAGAAAAGCTGTTGCTTGCTTAAATGTTCAGCTCATTTAGCTCTACAAAAGACTCCATAGGGTTGAAATTGTCAGATGACCCCTTATAGGGGTTACGGCCCCTGAAATAATGTTTTTTCATGTTTTTGGCCTATGGAATGAAAACTATTGCAGATAGAGAGAAGCTGTTGCTTGCTTAAATGTTCAGCTAATTTAGCTGTACAAAAGTCTCCATAGGGTGGAATTTGTCAGATAACCCCTTAAAGGTGAAAAATAACGTTTTTCAATGTTTTTGCCCTATAGTATGAAAACTATTGCAGATAGAGAAAAGCTGTTGCTTGATTAAATGTTCAGCTCATTTAGCTCTACAAAAGACTCCATAGGGTTGAAATTGTCAGATGACCCCTTATAGGGGTTACGGCCCCTGAAATAATGTTTTTTCATGTTTTTGGCCTATGGAATGAAAACTATTGCAGATAGAGAGAAGCTGTTGCTTGCTTAAATGTTCAGCTAATTTAGCTGTAGAAAAGTCTCCATAGGGTCGAAGTTGTCAGATAACCCCTTAAAGGTGAAAAATAGCGTTTTTTCATGTTTTTGCCCTATAGTATGAAAACTATTGCAGATAGAGAAAAGCTGTTGCTTGCTTAAATGTTCAGCTCATTTAGCTCTACAAAAGTCTCCTTAGGGTCGATATTGTCAGATGATCCCTTATAGGGGTTACGCCCCCTGAAATAATGTTTTTTCATGTTTTTGGCCTATGGAATGAAAACTATTGCAGATAGAGAGAAGCTGTTGCTTGCTTAAATGTTCAGCTAATTTAGCTGTACAAAAGTCTCCTAGGGTTGAAGTTGTCAGATGACCCCTTATAGGGGTTACGGCCCCTAAAATGATGTTTTTTCATGTTTTTGGCCTATAGAAAGAAAACTATAGCAGATAGAGAAAAGCTGTTGCTTGCTTAAATATTCAGCTCATTTAGCTCTACAAAAGTCTTCATAGGTTCGAAGTCGTCTGATGACCCTTAATAGGGGCTACGGCCCCTAAAATAACCTTTTTCATGTTTTTGGCCTATAGAATGAAAACTATAGCAGAAAGAGAAAAGCTGTTGCTTGCTTAAACATTCAGTTTATTTAGCTCTACAAAAGTCTCAAAAGGATTGAAATTGTCAGATGACCCTTAATAGGGGTTACAGCCCCTAAAATAACCTTTTCATGTTTTTGGTCTTTAAAATGAAAACTAGAGCAGATAGAGAAAAGCTGTTGCTTGCTTAAATGTTCAGCGCATAAAGCTCTACAACTGTCTCCAAAAGGGTTGAAGTTGTCAGAAGACCCCTTATAGGGGTTATGGCCCCTAAAATAACGGTTTTTCGTGGTTTTGGCCTATAGAATAAAAACTATAGTAGATAAAGAAAAAACTGTTGCTTGCTTAAATGTTCAGCTCATTTAGCCCACAAATATAGGGTTGACATCATCGTTGAGCGATTTAGGCTCCTGAGAGCCTCTTGTTGCTTTCAGTGATTTTGCTATTTTACTATTTTACTAATTTTTAAGTAAAACTCTTGGTTGTATTTCATAAGTTGCAGGACATATAATTTTTCAGCCTGTCCATTTGTTTGTCTTTGACACTACAAAGTTTGCTTTTCATTTCAATAGACTATGGAAACCATAGGTTAGCTTTTTATGAAATTTTGTTATGTGTAATTTAAATTTTTTCAATGACAATACAAAGGAGAAAAAATTAAGAAAAAAATTGTGTATTTGCTTGTTTTAACATTCGTACTGTATCCCTGAGTTAGGAAAATGAATCTTTCTGGTCAATTTCTGATTTAAAAAAACCCAATTCATAATAGATAATCTTATATATTTCAGGCATTATTTTTGGCTCATGGACCTGGATTTAAACAAGAGTTAGAGATAGATCCATTTGAAAATATTGAGCTCCATAATCTTATGTCAGGTACTTTAGTTTATCTGTGACTACTTTTTGGGGGATAGGATGTTCTTGAAACCTCTCAAACATACTACCTATGTTCTTTGTGGCTATCATTGGAGTCACCATTTGTCTGTCTGTCTGTCCATCTGTTTATTTGTTTACATGTCTCCTAAGTGCAACTCCTTTTAAATGTTTAAGTTTGATAGAACTAAAAGAAATATACATGAAGTAAACACATCATTTAGTTTAGTTATTATTTAGGGGAGATAATTGTTTTTTTCTAAGATTGAGTCCATGATGAAGTGGGAACTAAAACTAGACTTTAATGAGAATCAGAAAGTTTGGTCACAAGTTTTAGTTTTAGTTACTTATATAACTTGTGGTAAATTCCTTTTAACTTAATGAAAATGTTTAATCATAAAGAAGAGCAGAAAAAAGCCTGCTTCACTAGTATAGACACACACAGAAAAACAACCTATGTAACTATTTATGAAACCATTTTCATGAGTATTTTATGCATCTAATAGATGATTCATAAGCAAAATTGTGTTTTACTGTGTTTTATATTTTATGATAAATTGAACCTAAAACTCAAAGCATGTACCAGACAAGACATCAAAAATCATTTTTGTTTTGTTTTGTAGATATACTTGGTATAACACCAGCCCCTAACAATGGCACTATGGGAGCTCTTCGTCACATTCTGTCAAAGTCTCTACAGATACCAACAGTCAAAGCTAATCATTCCAGCATAAACATTCAGAATCCCACCCCAGTCTGCAACTGTTCATCTTTGGTAGGAAAAAATTAAAATGGACAATATTGATATTTTGCTATAAATAGATTAAAAATGTAGTTTCAGTATCCAAATAAATCATATTTTTTTAGTTTGTACAGTTTTAAGCATTGGTATTACCCTTCCTTAAAGATGTTTTAATCCATTGCGCTGGATATACAATGTACCATTAGTTGTGTCTCCAGTTAAAAAGATATTTTTGTCTTTAAACAATTTAATAATCTGTTACCCATAACTTGATTGTTTTGCAAATAAGAGCATACCGTATAGTGGGTTATTTTCGCAGTGGTTTAATTTTCGCTTATTTTCTAATAAAATAAAATAAATCCTGAGAAATTTACATTTAATGCAAATCATATACAAATATTATCACAAACCGCAAAAATAAAACCTGCAAAAATTTCACATACCTTATGACACAAAAACCGCAAAAATTTACACCCGCGAAAATAACTTGCAATACGATACCACTATGGTATGCATGATTTGATAAGAGAAACATTTGAATTACATATTTACACAAATGTGAAATATTTTCAGGATCTAAACACTGTTGATTTATCACCTAACAAGACAGCACAGTTGGCATTTGGAGTTCCAGCTTATCTTAAAGGAACAGACACCATTAAAATGTACACCAACTTTGCATCAGGATATACAGACAAGCAATTGAGGTATCCATTGTGGACAACAGTTTCTGTGCAAGGAGCTGACAATAAGGTACTAAGATTTAAATGTGGAAATTTTTGGATAGTGTTATTTTTGCTTAAATCACATTGAAAAACATCTGTAAAAACATCCTCAATGCCAATATTTTATTCTTTTACTATGTAATACAATCAGTAAGAAAAAAATCTCATACTCCACATTAACTGTTGGATAGGTTTTGTTAAATTTTGATGTACAAAGTACATCATATAGACATATGATAGAGGTTTGAATGAAAGAAGGTTTGAAAGAAATCACATTTCTCTGTTAATCATTTAGGGGGAGATAATTTGATTTAAGATTTTCTGAATACACCTCCAATATGAAGCAGGGGTATCCTTTAATTGAGCTTGCTCTAGATTCATATTTGTATTTCCGATACTTTAAGACATGGATAGCTTAACAGAAGTATTAGATATAAGAAGAATAAAACAAAGAAGTTGAAACCTTGAAAATGGACATAAAATTTCCATATAAATTAGTTAAAATTTAGCTGCTTTGATCTGTATCATAAAGGATGAAGTTTGTTGTGGTTTGTGAAGGTGTAACCAATTTTTTTAAAGTTAGTTTTTAGGGATATTTATTACCACAGTTGTTATCAATCCATGAAAACGAAATTGAACCATTGCTAATGTAATCCACATTACAATAATCATTGTTTTGTTATTTTTTTTTTCGCTTCATATTTATTTCAGACAGATGATAAATTCTGTATAGTCAGTGACCATGGCAATGAGAATATGACATGTGATTATTTAACTACAAGGGAGACAAATCTTACTTTAAGGTTCATACATGGTTCATGTAAGTTTTTAAGGAGATATTCTATCATAGTCACCTAGTACATAATGCTTAATGGTGGCCTTCAAATATTGTAAAATTGGTAAATGATCCAAAAAATTAAGTATCCTCTTTACTGCATTTCCATGAAAATTGTTATATTCATTGATTGGACAAAATAAACAAGAAAGTGGATTTATAATTGTTGAGGTTTTGAAAATGTTACTGTAGAAATAAATTACCTGCTAAATGAAATAATTTGTATGAAATGAATAAAGAAATGAGCAGAAAATGCAAAATAAATAACAACTAGAAAAACTGTGAGCCGCAGCTCACAAATAAATACCCCCCACCCTCCAAAAAAATTAATCAGATTAAATTTAGAATAGGAGATGCACATCTACATTATGTCACAAAGATTGTGTGTAGGTTTCATGAAAATCCATCAAGGGGTTTAGGAGAAGTTGCAGATAAGAGATGGGCACCCCTATGTAGTCGAATGGCTGAGTCCATGTATTGCTATGGGAAACCCCAAAATCATTCTGATCAAACTTTCAAATAGTAGGTGCACATCTATATTATGTTACAAAGATTGTGTAAAAGTTTCATGACAATCCATCAAGGGGTTTAGGATGAGTTGTGGATAAGAGATGGGTACCCCCATGTAGTCGAATGGCTAAGTCCATGTTTTGCTATTGGAAACCCCAAAAATCATTTTGATCAAATTTTAAAATTGTAGATGCACATCTACATTTTGTCACAACAATTGTGCGTAAGTTTCATGAAAATCCTTCAAGGGGTTTAGGAGGAGTTGCGGATAAGTGATGGGTACCCCCATGTAGTCAATGGCTAAGTCCATGTTTTGGTATAGGAAACCCCAAAAATCATTCTGATCAAATTTTAAAATAGTAGGTGCACATCTACGTTATGTCACAAAGATTGTGTGTAAGTTTCATGAAAATCCATCAAGGGGTTTAGGAGGAGTTGCGGATAATAGATGGGTACCCCCATGTAGTCGAATGGCTAAGTCCATGTTTTGCTATGGGAAACCCAAAAACCATTCTGATCAAAGGACAAGATAGGATAAGAAGACGATTTTGGCCCCCTAAATTGCTCAAATTTTCCAAAATCGGAATATTGAATTATAACTGTGTGATTTTGTGATTCAGAAGTTGTATTTTTTAGAACAAGCACAATTTTATTGAAAATTTGACATTTGGCGTAATTACGCATGTGCACAAAAGGATATAACTATGAAATGTAGCAAAATTGGCTTAAAATTGTTAAAATGACAATGGTTTTTGTGAAATTTAAATATTAGCGGACCTGCGGCCCACAAAGATAATTTCTGGAAATATTAGTTTTTGTATGCCAATTCCATAGTTAGAATATTTTTGTGGGCCGCTTGTCCGCTCATAGTTATTTGAGCCAAAAACATACACAAATATACCAAATTTTGAGTATTTATGAGAAAAAGTCACTTTTTCCTCAAGTTTGATCGAATGCTAAAATCAGATTGGATCTATAATTTGTTTAAAACATTCAAATTTATCAACTTTCATTACTTAATATCATATAAATCAATTTTTGAGCATAAAATTTCACGTTCGAAAAAGGGGCCAAAAACACCCCTTATCATACCTTGTCCTTTTAAAATAGTAAGTGCACATCTACATTATGTCACAACAATTGTGTGTAAGTTTCATGAAAATCCATCAAGGGGTTTAGGAGGAGTTGCGGATAAGTGATGGGTACCCCCATGTAGGCAAATGGCTAAGTCCATGTTTTGCTATGGGAAACTCCAAAAATTATTCTAATCAAATTTTAAAATAGTAGGTGCACATCTACATTATGTCACGAAGATTGTGTGTAAGTTTCATGAAAATCCACCAAGGGGTTTAGGAGGAGTTGCGGATAAGAGATGGGTACCCTGAAGTGTAACGGAAGGACGGACGGACACCCCTATCACTATATACCCCCCACTTTTGAAGTGGGGGGTATAAAAAATGAGCAGAAAATGCAAAATTTATGAAAGAAATGAGCAGAAAACTCAAAATTAAGTATCCATGAACTTTTGTGAAATTTTAAATCATGAAAAAAGTATGTTTAAAGTAATCCTGTTAGGTCATTACATCTTTTGCAACGCTAATATATCTCTTTTAACAAAAAAAGATACTCTACAAAAATACAAAATATTTGTTTCTTAAAATTCCACAGGGTATAATAATCAAATCCAATTGTAGAAATAAACCATTATTTAGATGTTTCGGCCTTAAGCCTTCTCAAGTGTCACAAAATTATTCTCCTGCTACATTTTGACTGACTTCTCTTCAGTTTGTATTCAATCTAATGTCATTGATACTTTTGTCAAAAATACATAAGTTATACATTTACTTTAAAATTTAAGGGCTTAACTGTGGATTCATTTATAGGTAACAATTTTTGTGGTTTGATGAAAAAGCATTAGTTTTGGATTCTTATATTCATGGTTCTGTAGTCTGCAGCATGCATATGAATGTTAAGTTTCCTTTTTGTGGGGTATCAAATTTTAAGGGTCAATGACACAAAAATTGGATACCCACAAATAATAATGAAACCACAGTATGATAAAGTGAAATGCACCTTATACTAATCAATTATCTGTTCTGCATTTCAGACAGTCCTATTGCAGGGGTACAACTTATGAGTCACTTGTTTAAAGTGTATGATGGATTTTACAATGGTAAGTCTGTGGTTATTTAAGAGAAAAGAAAGTAATGATATTTCCACTTTTGTTTTGGAGGGTTTAAAAATCTATCAATTCCAACATTGCATTGCAAACTTATCACTGAATAATGCTTAATTTCAAACACAAAATATAAGTATTCAACACACTTTGAATTAGAAATGTAATTGATTTGATAAGGAAAATATCATCCCTCATGCCAAACTGATATAAAAAGATTATAGTTCCACACAGTGTCTTTTATGTAACACATTTTCAAGTATGGAAATTTATTTTAAAATTCTGCCTTAAATAATGCTAGTTTCTATGTCAATTTCAGGTATTTGGTCATATGTATGGACATTAGCCAGAGAATATAGTAAGAAATTTGGACCAGTTAGTGTCACTGTTGGTCCTATTATTGATGTAAATGGAGATGGTTTAGCTGATGATGGCAGTGACATAGACAGGTACAATAAAAGTTGGAGTAGAAATTTATTAAACTAAAATATCGTACCTTATATGACATTAAAGTTTTTAGGTAGTATATTTGTGGAGTGGTTAATTTCTAAGATTAAGAAAGCTTGCCAAATTCATAGAATATAAACTTTTTCAGTCAATGATAAAATATACAAAAATTGAAGAATTTTGAATCGTTATTTCCCCTGCCAAAAAGTTTGGGGGGTGGTATAAGAATCACCATGGGTGTGTCTGTCCACAAACCTCATGAGCTAAAACGTCGCTTAAATTGCTTGATATATTTTGATGAAGCTAATACAAAGGCAGTACTTTATATGTAAATATGCATTGGTTTAGATAACATTAAGGGGAGGTAACTTGGCTGGTTTTTTTTTCCAAACTGAACCCAGGGATTTTTGTGTATTTTTTAAATCAAATTTTACATCTTTCCATTTTCAGTAATGCTACTTTTATCAAACCAACTCACTTCTACATGATTTTGATGAGATGTAAGAATCCTAGCCAAACTTTACCATGCAATGGAGAGATAGATGTACAGTCCTTTATCTTACCAAACATACAGAAAGCACCTAACTGTTTGGTAAGTATTTATCTTCTAATAGACTTCAATAAAATTTGAATGAGGTAAATACATCACATAAGAGAGCATCAGCTAACATTCTGGTCAGTGTCTTCTGAAATAAGATGAACTGTTAGCATATTTTATAAAAGTATAAGGAGTACCATAACACAAATGCAGACCCCAACTGTAATTAATTTTTATGATCTGTATGGCCATTTTGGAATTTTATACCTCATTAGCAGCACTAGAAATTTGTTTTAGAAATATGAATTTGAATAGGAGAAGATTAAGAGCAGATTGGTTAAGTTTATTGGTTTGAATACCACAATAAATTTTAGTCAGTCTGATTTACAAAAGATACAAAGGTTGCTAAATTTTCTCATGACACTGATCAGTACCAACAAAACGAGCAACACATTACACAATTATGGTGGGAAAGGCCTCTGATGTTGCTAGCCCTAGAAACAAACAAGGTACACATGTTTGAGTTTTGTATTTGTCTCTTTTTAGAATTCATTAGACTATCTAAAAGACAATGTAGCGAGGATAAGAGATATAGAGCTGTTGACAGGACTACAGTTTCTGACAGAGAATATAGACCAAGCTTTAGCAGCTAGAATAAGGACTTATTTACCAGTTACTCTATGGCCTGTGGAAATGATTCAGTCTTGGTTGGAAAAACCATGTCCTTCAACTCCACAGACATGTCCAACAGAGTGAGTATAGACATAGTATTTGTCAGCTACATTTAGGTAGAGGTAATCCTATCTTGGTTGGGAAAACCATGTCTTTCTATTCCACAGTCATGTTCTACAAACTAAGTATAGACATTATATTTGTAAACTAGAATAATCTGTAATGCTAAAGAAAACAGAGTGAGAATAATAAGTTAAAGACCAAATGTTAGTGTCAGACCTTAAAGTAACACAGTTTCATTCATTTAAAAACTTCTTAGAGATTATGTTGTTTAGTTATACCCCCCGCAAACAAAGTTTGGGGGGGTATATAGGAAACACCCTGTCTGTCTGTCCGTCTGTCCTCATAACTCATAAGCGCTTCTCCTCCTTAACCACTTTACGGATTTTGATGAAACTTTACAAGAAGGAAGTACATCATATGTAGATATGCATGAAGAATTTTCATCGCACTAGAACATCATTCAGGGGAGATAATTGGACTTAGACTTTTTAAATACATTATTCATTGGGAGACCTCGTAAGCCCAACTCCGCCTAAACCCCTAAACAGATTTTGATGAAACTTTACATGAAGGAAGTATATCATATTTAGATTTGCATGAAGAATTTTTTATCAAACTCAGACATCATTAAGGGGAGATAATTGGACTTTTTAAATACATTATTGAATTGGAGACCTCGTAAGCGCAACTCCTCCTGAACCGCCAAAATGATTTTGATGAAACTTTACATGAAGGAAGTATATATTATGTTGATGTGCATGAAGAATTTTCATCTCTTTCGAACATCATTCAGGGGAGATAATTGGACTTGAGGTTTTTTTGGCAATACAGAGTCCATTATGAAGCATGGGGTGTCTTTTTATGAGCTGGCTCACAGTATTACTTGTTTTATTATACCAAATCAAAATTAAGGTTTTCTTAATTATTATCTTACTTAAAACTGTTCAAATAAAAATTAACATTCTTTTTGTGTTTTAGTTACCAGCCCTTGATTCTGATATCACTTGATGGATTCAGAGCAGACTATTTACTCAGAAACTTTACTCCCTACGTCAGGAAGTTGAGTCAGTGTGGAGTACATGCTCCATACATGAGATCAGTATATCCCACCAAGACATTTCCTAACCATTACTCCATTGTCACAGTAAGTTTTAGGCGTGTTTGACATTCCATCCTAGGGCACCCTGGGTAGATTATTTTTCCCAGGTTAAAAAATAAAAAAGAACATGGGTGACCTCTTTGTTTTGCATGGGTCAATGATTAAAAAAAAAAAAAAAAAGTATACATTCGGAACAACCTAGGGTTACATATTATATATCCAAGCTGTTCTCATTCTGCCCCAAGTGAGCGACTCTTTTCCTACCTGGGGTTCTCTGGGTTGTAATGTCCAACAATGAAACCTCTGTTATTCTGTACATCTGGAAATTGTGTTAATGTGGAGTACATGCTCCTTGTATCCCGAGAGACATTTCCTAACCACTACTAAATTGTTACAGTATGTTATATTTTCTCAGAAATTTTACTCACAACATCAGGAAATTGAGTCAGTGAAGAGTACCTGCAGTGTATCTCATCAAGACATTTCATAGCTATTATTCTATTGTAACAGTAAGTTTTATTGTCCCCCACCGCAACGTGAGCAGAGACATTAAAATGCCAGGTGTCAGTCTGTGCGTGCCTCTATCCATCCGTCAATCACACTACTTTTCGTAACAGTTTTCTCAGCAACTATTAATCATAGGTTTCGATATTTTGTATGCAGCTTTAGGTAGGGGTCCCATATGCTTGGAGCCTTTTAAGATCTGTCGCTCATCTACTTCCTGTTAAATGAACCAACTTAGATTTTTCCCACTCAAAGGGCAGGGGGGACCTAGAATTTATTCTTGTTTATTTAGAAAATTGGGTCCATAAATAGATCTGCACCTCCATTCATCCATTGTTGTGTTTATTTAAAACCAATTATACATTCAGATTTTGGAAAACAATTATGTTTGTATCATGAATCATTATGGGCATATACATGAACGAACAAACACAATCATTAATTTTTTTCCTTTTAGAAATTATCAAATTAAAGGCAGACCACTGTGTCTTTAACAATAATCTTGTTCTAAATTACAGGGTCTATATCCAGAGTCACATGGCATAATAGATAACAATATGTATGATGAGACCATAGGTGCATGGTTTGGTATGAGTAAAGCTAATGCTACTGATCCAAGATGGTGGCATGGAGAACCGGTATGTAAATATGGTTATCTATAGCAGGCAAAAAGTTAATTTTTATGTGCCTGCAGATTTGTAAGTGTTTATATAGGAATCATCCTTTCTTTTAGTATATAATGATATAATTTGATAAAAAATTACAAGATAGAAGAAGATTAACAACGATTTAAAGATTCGCATATGTTTATATCTCTTAAAAATATCAATCATTCAGGGGAGGTAATTGAACTTAATTTTCCCCTATGAAGATTTGTTTAAGGGTCTGTTGCACATTTGGTTGTGTTATGACAAAGGCATTAATAATTGTTTGGTCATCACTGTCATTTGTTTAAATCAGTTCAGAAAGCCTTTCAGCTTTTAATTTGCATCAAATGAAGGTTTCTTGCAAAATAATGAGACTGTGTAAAAAATGTAACTTGGCAGAAACTTTACAAATCTGTTGTGCCACTTTCTACTTTTCATGTTCACATGGTACTAAAAGAAATAATTTTACAGATATGGAACACTGTGAGAAAACACAATAAAACATCAGCTACATATTTCTGGCCTGGATCAGATGTTGTCATTCAAGGTAACTAAAAAGATTCATAAGTAATTTACAATGTATTATAAAATATTTTAGAAATGTATAGATATTTCATATGCTTATTAAATGTCAAGTAGCAGGCAGGGTTGGGTATAGGAATTTTTTTTATAACAGTTTTCTCAGCAACTTCTTATAACAGCCCCTTGATATTTGATATATAACATCAACTTCAGCAAGGACCCAATGACATGGGCTTTGAAATGAGATCTGTTGCACACATACTTCCTGTTTAATGAAATTGGGCCATTTCTTCTTGTACATATTTTGAACATTTTTTTTCAAGATGCGAGTTCAAAAACTTATGAATTGATAATGGATTCAAACCTTTAAGACTAAACTTGTACCACAAAATCTTTATTTTAGCTAATCAAGCAAATTTAAGATATTTTTTCTTATATCCATATCTCATTTTTTTTTATATTTTCAGGGATGACACCAAATTTAAGGAAAAAATATGATGGGTGAGAACATTTTATATTTCAACCAGGGTTCTGCAAAAAATAATAGAAATGATATAAATCACTGTTTATAAAGTGCTCATTAGTGAATTGACAAAAAGCAAACAACAAACATTTATTCAATCTTCTAATTACAATGCACAATAAAAAAAACAAAATCTAATTTGTCTCTTCTTTTACTTGCATTTTTTTGCAGTTTTGGGATATATAGGAATCATCCCATCTTTCTGTCTGTTTGTCTGCATATCTTGTGATTACAAGATGGATTTTGATGAAACTTTACAGGAAGGAAGTACATTATATGAAGAGGTATGTAAAGAAATGTAATTGCTATTTGATATCATTCAAGGGAGATAATTGGACTTTTTTTATGCAATGACGAGTTCATTATGAAGCAATTGGAACTTTTGTTAGCCTGCTCACAGAAGATCCTTGTTTAAAGCTTCATCATGTGCAAGTATTGACAGACCATATTTTTGTTTTATATAGGAAGATTCCATTTAACACCAGGGTAGATGAACTATTGGGATGGCTATCCCTCCCAGCAGGAAAGAGACCAGATTTTGTAACCCTCTATTTTGATGAACCTGACCATGCTGGTCATATGTATGGACCAGATGATATTGTACAGGTTAGTTCTGTTACCTTCTCACTGGTTCAAATTAGCACTGGTCCAAGGTCCAGGACTTTCAATTTTTGACCTGGACCTGCATGTGTCTACAATATTTACTATTGAGGAATTTCTTTCAATATAATGTGGACTTTCCACATAGAACTTCAAAAAGTCCTGGACCTTTTGTTATCAAATGTTAATTTGAAGCCCTGCTTTTCCTGTAAACATATAGAGTTATATCCTCCACTTTGGTGAGGACTATGGAGAGATATTCTGTCCATCTGTTCATCTCTCTGTCACAAAGTTGTTAACTCAACTCCTCTTAAACTTTTCAGCTGAATTTAATAACACTTTGTAAACCACTTTGTTCAGTCAAATGCCCCCCCCCCCCTTCATAGCTAAAGGCTTAGATCCTGGCTTAAGTACTTTAGCCTATGTCTGAGGCACATCTACTTTTTCTTGACCAATCATTTATCACTGAAAACCTATGTCTTCAATGTGCAACTCCATCTAATTCATTTAAGAACTAACTTATTATAATTTTCCATCCTATATTTAACAGATAGGTCGTGCTTTAGACAAGGTTGATGAGGCGGTAGGAAGACTGATGGAAGGACTATACAGAGCTGATCTACACAACTGTGCCAATATAATTATCTTAGCAGATCATGGTAAGGGTACATGCAATTCTTTTTTATGCACATTAATTATATGGAAACAAAGAAATACATAAAGATTTCCAACAAAGCAGACAAAAGTAAACATTAAACAAAACACAAGCTAAAACATTTAAACCATTAGCAAATAGAAATGCAAAAACATGAAATTAAAAAAACTAAAGACAAACCAACATTAAAGTAGTTAAGGTTTAATAATGAAACAAAGATAAAAGAAATTTGTTACAACAGGGACAGATCCAGAAATTTTTGAAAAGGGGGGTTTCACATACAGTCTATCATGGGCAAAAAATTGTGTGGTCCAGACCAGTATTGCTGAAAAACTACAGGAAATTAATAAAATTATCAAAGGAAAGGGGGAACCGCAGAACAACCCCAGGATCTGCCACTCTATCATATGAGGTGACTTATAGAATTTAACACCATCGTTGCATAGACTAAAAAATATGTATTAGATTAGGGAGTTTTCTCTCTTTAAACCTTATATGGCAACTTTGTCACTCTATATGTTCCGGTATTTTCTTATTGTTTTTTTTCATATTTCTTTTCCTAAAGGAATGTCAGAAAACTCATGTGACAGAATAGTTACATTGCGAGACTATATTACACAGTTTTATAATGTTTATGCCTATGAAGGAGCCTTTGGAAGGATTAACAATAAAATAGCTTATGGAAGAAATCGCCCACGTACTGTTACAAATCCAGGTATATATCAGTTTTTTTTATTTTCAGGGAAAGAGGAGGACACAAATGAGTAAAATTGACAAACTTATATAGGGAATAATTACAATGAAGCATGAAATGTGTGTGTGTGTGTGTATTTTAGAGCTTTCTACCTACTTTTGATTATGGTACTATTTGACTTAATTATTGAAGCTTGATAAAACCAGTTGTCTCCGGTATACATGTATAATGAAACAGTGGGTTGTTTATAATGTAGAACTGACTAAAATGTATAAAGGAATGTAAAACAAACTGTAACTTGCTAAAATGATTAACTTTAATGCCAAACAATAGTTTGCTTATTTTATAATCTAAACCTGATTTTTTTCAGTACCTGTTTCTGATATTATTGCCAATATGAGTTGCAAGTCTTCTCACATGAAAGTGTTTGAGAAATCCATGTTTCCAAAGAGACATCACTATGCCAACACCAATCGGATTGCAGATATTATTGTTGATATGGAAGATACATGGCTATTTACTGCTAGGTGAGAACATATATTGACTTAATTTTAATTTGAGCATAGAAAAGTTGGATTAAGTGGTTAAGCCCTGCTTTTTGTCTCGCCTGCGATGAATGTCATTAAAGGAGAGACTTAGGTATGCTGATTCCGACGATGGGGGCGGTGGCGGCCACAATTGTTTTAGTTTTTGCTTAAGTCTGTTTTATGTGAACTAGTTACGGTACACCATTGATATTTGGCATGCAGTTGCATTAGCATCAGTACAGATCAAATCCAAGGAAATTTTATCTGTATGCTCCTGCAGTCACAGTCTACCGACTATTTTATGTGAACTGGTTATGGTACACCATTGATATTTGGTATGCAGTTGCATTAGCATCAGTTCAGATCTTTTTTAGAAGCATTTCATCTGTATGCTCCTGTAGTCACGGTCAATTAACTTTGCTAGGTCAGAAAAGAAATTTTTGTAACAGTTTCCTTAGCAACTACTTAGTTTAAACATATTTATTTACCCTGGATTGGGAAACAAGCTTAATGCTTATATTAATCCCTCTCCAGCTAGCAGATTGCGAGTGTGGCCTTTGTAGCGGCCCCCATTGAGCCTACTCTTATCGAACTCTACAAAGGGGTTTTTAACGTGCATGGGGTATTGCTCTCCCATACACGGGACAACCTTTTTTCGTCCCTTCCGAAGGACTAGCAACTACTTATCACAGCCACTTGATATTTAGTATACATGATTATACTATCAGGGTGGGCCCCATAACATGGAATTAGATTTCAGGTCTGTCGCTCACCTACTTCCTGTTTACCAAAATCTGGTCATTTTTACTTTGACAATTTTCTTTAGAATTTGTTTGTAATTTTATGTATATTTTAAGATTGCCATAGATTCAACTTGAAACTACCTTTTTGTCCTTAGTTTAACCCCCTTTTAAAAAGTTTCTGGGTCTGCTTCTGAAACAAACCTTTATGGTTTGATTTTGTAGATGTAAATCATTATTTTATAGATTTGTCCTTTATTTTCAATACATTTTTTTAGAAAGGGGATATATGGGAACACCTACAATTTAGTTACACATAAACAATTTTGTCTTATATTATAGATCTCTAAAAGATTTTGACAAGAGGTATTGTAATGGTGGAAATCATGGATATGATAACTTTTATAAATCAATGAATGTAAGTATTTTTATTAGTAATTTAGTAAATTCTAAAAAATGGATATTCTTTTGCATAAAAAATGTTTCCTCTGTAAGAGAAAAAGATAGGAACAAGTAAAATCTTTCAAGCAGTTTAGGAGGAGTTGCGCTTATGAGGTCTCCCATTAAATACTGTAAAAGTCTAAAGTCCAATTATCTCCCCTGAATGATATCTGAGAGTACATCTTGAATATTAACTAGCTTCAATACCAAAAATAGGTCATCTTGACCTACATTTTATGCATGAATGACTTCAGTTAAAGTATTGATTTAGGTCTTTATCTCAGAAACTGCAAGAGGTAGAGGAATGATAATAGGTCAGTGGATACATCTTGGATAGTAACCACCATCCATACCAAAATTAGGTCACCTTGACCTACATTTTCTGCATGAATGACTGAGGTAAAAGTTTTAGTTAAGGTCAATATCTCAGCAGCTACAAGAGATGATATTGGGTCAGTGGGTACATCTTAAATAGTTATCAGCATCCAAATCCAAATTAGGTCACCTTGACCTACATTTTCTGCATGAATGAAGCTGGTTAAAGTTTGGTTAAGGTCTCTGCAAGTGGTAGAGAAATGATATCTTGTTAGTGGGTATATCATGGATAGTAATTAACATATGTTCCAGATTTAGGTCACTTTGACTTACATTTTCATGAAATGGGCGAGGGGATTAGCTGTTGGTGTGACTGCTCCATTTCTTTATTATTATTATTTTATTTTTAGCTCACCTGGACCGAAGATCCATGTGAGCTATTGCCATGACTTGGCGTCCTTCGTCGTCTGTCGTCGTCATCTGTTGTCGTCTGTTAACAATTTTTCAAAAATCTTTTCCTCTGAAACTACTAAACAGAATTCAATGAAACTTAGTATGATTGATCCTTAGGGTGTCCTGCATAAAAGTTGTGTTTCGATTTTCGATTCGTCAAAAAACATGGCCGCCCTGGCTAAAAATAGAACAGGGGGGTCAGACTACTGTTTTTGGTTGTAATTCAAAAAGTATAATAGATAGATAAAATCTGATGCCTGGCTGCTGCTTCAGGATCAAAAGTTCTACAAAAGTCTCCATTTGGTCAAAGTTGTCAGATGACCCTTTATAGGGGTTATGGCCCCTTAAAGGTGAAAAATAGCATTTTTTCATGTTTTTGGCCTATAGAATGAAAACTATTGCAGATATAGAAAAGGTGTTGCTTGCTTAAATATTCAGCTCATTAAGCTCTACAAAAGCATCCACAGGGTCAAAGATGTCAGATGACCCCTTAGAGGGGTAACAGCCCCTTAAAGGCAAAAAATAGTGTTTTTGGCCTATAGAATGAAAACTATTGCAGAGAGAAAAAAACTGTTGCTTGCTTAAATGTTCAGCTCATTAAGCTCTACAAAAGTCTCCATAGGGTGGAAGTTGACAGATGACCCCTTATAGGGATAACAGCCCCTTAAGGGCATACGATACAGTTTTGAACTTCCATTGAAAAACTTTTGCAAATTTTATGATAGATTAATTTTTTTATGCACTTTCAGAATATGCAAAAAAAAGTTCACCTTATCGAACACATTTTCGAGATATAAAGACTTGAAATTTACATAAAATCACATATTTTAGGATCTTGATAGTTTTTCTAGTATCTCTTTAACGTATTGTATTTTTCTTACCGTTAAGGTTATTTACACTTTTTTTTTTGCTTAGGAAAGTCTATTGATTCCTCTTTTATCTAAATGTAAATAATTTTTAAAGGAGTAGAGCCACGAAGGACCTAAATCGGCCCGTATTTTCACTATTTTTGCAACTAGTTTAACTTGTCAAAAAAATAACTAAAATATGTTAAGGTATGAATAAACTTTTCATATATGTAAGATTTAGCAAAATATTTTCACAACAGGTTTAGCCTTGATACTTTAAACAGGCTATAAATTTGAAAATTCCTCATTTTTCACACATTTTCACTGGTTTCTCTGCATATTTCATCAAAATTAGTATTGGCCACATTCTTCGACCATCGTAATTTTTTGATAATTAGTTTATAATATCATAATACACATTTCTATTGCAAAATAATTTTGGTCGACAGGTGTTGCCCATTTCATTTTCATCGATTTATACATGAAAATCTAGGAAAACTGTAGCAAATTGTATTTTTTCACAAAAAAGTATATTTCTTACCTCACTGTTCTCCTTGTTGGTAGATAATTGAAGGAAAAAATATTGCAATCGATAAAATATAGAGACTAATGAACATGAATTCAGCAACTACTAGCAGATATATCAAAGTTGAATTTTTGGGCCATTTTGGGGCCTTCCTGGCTCTACTCCTTTGATACTCATTTCCAGTTTATTTTAACAATTAACCAACATCTTTGCCGAAAAAGTATCAATTATGACTTAGTTTTCCCTTTATGTAAAATGGTTCTCCCATTGAAAATACGCTAAAATTTTGATATTTGATAGAACTTTTTACCAGTAAACCAATTGTGGAAAAAAAGAAGGGGGTTAACATGCTTGTTTTTACAGGAACGACAAAAAACTAAGAAAAAAATATAATATTTCTTGTTTCCGTCTTTTTGGTGGGAAAACGTCAATGACGTTTCCCGTCATATTCAAACAGAAGAAGTAGAGATCTGAAATATAACTACTATTTAGCTATGAAAAAAGTTTAATAAAAGATTGATTATGCATGTAAAACACTAGCATTTGACATCAAGAGATGCAACCCTTATATCATGTCAACAATGACCTTGTGTAATATAATTATGAATTTAATGGTTCATTTTAAAATTTCTTTCTATTTGTAATGAAAACAAGCACCTGTTTATATGAGGAATTGCTATATTATTTGTATTTGCTTAACCTCTTTGAGGATTTATTATTCAATATTTTTTTTATGTTTTTTATTAATATTTTTTTATGAAAGGCAGGATTTGGTTTTTTTTTTTCGAGGATTTCGATAAACACTCAATGAGACCTGGTAAATTTTCAGTGCCTGATCCAAGGGGGTGCTCCGTGGTGTACAGGACCCTCTGCCTTTCTCTGAAAATTTCGTTATTTTCATGTATATTTTTGAAAAAAAGGCTGGATTCGTTCTTTTCATCCTCAGTGGATTGTATGCGGAACCCCAGCCTTTTTCAAAGAATTTCTTGATCCGCCCTGCGTGTTGGCGGCTTTACAGTCATCCGAGAAAATCATGTTGTCTAATTTTCATCCAATTTATCAACCTCTCAACCAGTTGTGAAAAAATATTTCTCACCTCTAGAGAGAAATTTGTTCTCAGCGTAATTGCACGTGCAATTGATGAGCGACCCTTTGCAATTTCTTACCTGTAAACATTAGAGAAAAACCTTCTACAACTTAATTCTTGATGATAATGGAATTTCTAAACATCTCGAGAAATTCCATAATCAACTCGATCGCGTTGTAGAAGCTATATTTCTCAGTAGTCATGCTCTCTTGATTTGTCAATATTTCACGAAAGAATGATTTTGTAGAATTGTAGAGTCCATTCTAGAAAAGAACCAACGCGAATGGAAACGGATTACTAGAGTATAAATTTGAATTCCTCATGCAGTATTCATAGAAATCTTATTATTGACAATGACAATACAAAAAATTCTTGCCTTTTCTCATTATGGTTGTTAGCAAAATAAATGATTTGCAATTACAGCTTTTTTTTGGTTAAAAATATTGCATCATTTTCATGATGAAAAGGGACGGAAATTTGTTGCCGGATACTCTGACACGAGTCCATATGAACGTGTAGATCATTTGTCTTTATAAATTGTCTACTTGCCGCTTCAACCCGCCATTTCTTTTGAAATGTTTGTACCAAGTCAGGACCATTGTGATCTATGATTTCTCTGGCATTTCTTTGCCTTGTTTGACTGACTGGGGAGTTTAATGTCGTGACTATACCTATATATAGGTCTCCAGCGACCCTTATTTTGTCTTTTCTTATTGGATATATGAGATCACTGTAGATTTGCAAGAGGTCTATTTCTTAGTTTGAATTTGCAAAAAAAAAATGTACAATTAACTTCCTTTGGAAAAAAATGTGTGATAAAAATGAAAAGAAAAAGTTTAAACAAAACAGAAAGATATACTCTTTCCAACGATATAATTATATATTTCATATGTACGATTCATTATGAAAAAGTGTACATGCTTGTTATGCAAGTGCCCATTTCAACAGCAAAAAACGCGGCCGAATCTGAAAATACAAATTATTTTGGATTTATCGTGGGGACCAATCTTTTTAATTATTGTCTCAGGGGAGGGGTCAACGTTTTCCTTTGATCTTGTGCATTTTGTTGGTCTTTATACAGTTGATTTAAAGACATTTGCTGCATCTGATAAGTAAAATACTACCCGTACCATAACCGATTTCTTTTGTCGTGTCATATAAAAATAAGTCCGTCTCTTACACAGTTTACATTTGGAAAGTTCATTGGCAAGAGTTCCTAACTCGACTTTCCGACGGCCTTCATCCAACTTTATATTTTCGTCTTCGTCAGTATCTTCTATAATCTCCTGAAAATCTTCCTCTTCTGTATTGTCATCGTCTTCTTAAAGACTTTTGACTCGTTTTTTTTTCTAAACACCTTTGCGCGCATTTTCTCTCCTCGATTTCTCGCCAGCTTTTATGAAACGGTGCATGATTGATTTAGCGCACCGTGGTTTTGAATTTCAAAAAATGTTTGTGACGTTAAAGAAAAATGCCGTATTTCGCGGA
This sequence comes from Arcuatula senhousia, assembly GCA_963971305.1. NCBI lineage: Eukaryota > Metazoa > Mollusca > Bivalvia > Mytilida > Mytilidae > Arcuatula > Arcuatula senhousia. The sequence continues at coordinate 46,484,185 of OZ020303.1, read as the reverse complement.
TAAAACTTATTCCGCGAATCTATTATGACGTTGAACGATTGTAACATCGTGTTCGCGGAAAGCCCTTCTATGACGTTGCGTAAGTCCGCTTAGCGACGGTAACTGTATCGTATGCCCTTAAGAAATAGTGAAAACTATTGTAGATAGAGTAAAGCTGTTGTTTGCTTAAATGTTCAGCTCATAGCTCTACCAAAGCATTCATAGGGTCAAAGTTGTCAGATGACCCCTTATAGGTGTAACGACACTTAAAATAACATTTTGCATGTTTTTGGCCTACAGTATGAAAACGTTTGCCGAAAGAGAAAAACTGTTGCTTGCTTAAATGCTACGTTAATTTAGCTCTACAAAGTTCCCATAGGTCAAAGATGTCAGATGACTCTTTTTAGGGGCTATGGCCCCTCAAAGGTGAAAAATAGCGTTTTTGGCCTATAGAATGAAAACTTTTGCAGATAAAGAAAAGCTGTTGCTTGCTTAAACATTCAGTTTATTAAGCTCTACAAAAGTCTTCATAGGCTTGAAGTTGGCAGATGATCCCCTAAAGGGTTTAAGGCCCTTCTAAGGTGAACAATAGTGTTTGGTTTTTTTGCTAATAGAATGAAAACTATTGCAGATAGAAAAAAGCTTTTTCTTGCTTAAACATTCAGCTCATTTAGCTATACAAAAGACTCCATAGATTTGACATCAAGACCAGGTGAGCGATTCAGGCTCATGGGAGCCTCTTGTTTTAATTTCAGGCACTCTTTCTTGCTCATGGACCTTCCTTTAAACAGAACTATTCAATGGAACCCTTTGAAAATATAGAACTGTATAATCTTATGACAAGTAAGTATGATATTTTTTCCACCTGTGCTGCCATTGGTAAAAGCATGTCAATGAGTTGGATCATGCCTTCTTTCTGATGTACAATAGGAGTACTTGTATTGTATTGTGTTGTCACCTTACACTAAATCTTTAGAAATTTTATACAGTGGTTGCAGACAAATTAGAGATGATTTTACATAATTCAAAGGACAAGATATGATTAGTGCTAAATTTGGCCCCCTAATTTACCATTTTTTTGTCTCGCCTGCGACTTTAGTCGCTGAAGGTGAGACATAGGTATTACTTTCCGGCGACGGCGAGGGCGTAAACTTTTTTGTAAGACTTTTGTGGAAAATGAATTACAAGAAAAGTATAATAGCTAGGCATCTGATATTTGGTATACAGACAGTTGGGGTTATGGTCTACGCAACTGGCACCATGCCGTTTGACCCTGACCCCCATTTCATGATTCAGCGACTCTGTGAACTTAGATGTTTTTTGGGGATAACAAACCCCTTTGTAAGACTTTTGTGGAAAATGAATTAAGTGAAAAGTATAATAGCTAGGCATTTGACATCTGGTATACAGAACTTCGGGTTATGGTCTATGCAACTGGCCCCATGCCATTTGACCCTGACCCCAATTTCATGGTTCAGCGACTCTGTGAACTTAGATGTTTTTTCAGGCCAAAATACCCCTTTGTAAGACTTTTGTGGAAAATGAATTACAAGAAAAGTATAATAGCTAGGCATCTGATATTTGGTATACAGACAGTTGGGGTTATGGTCTACGCAACTGGCACCATGCCGTTTGACCCTGACCCCCATTTCATGATTCAGCGACTCTGTGAACTTAGATGTTTTTTGGGGATAACAAACCCCTTTGTAAGACTTTTGTGGAAAATGAATTAAGTGAAAAGTATAATAGCTAGGCATTTGACATCTGGTATACAGAACTTCGGGTTATGGTCTATGCAACTGGCCCCATGCCATTTGACCCTGACCCCAATTTCATGGTTCAGTGACTTTGTGGACTAAGATGATTGTTGGGACAATTTAAACTTTTGTGGAAAATAAATTAAGTTAAAAGTATAATAGCTAGACATCTGATATTTGGTATACATACATTTGGGGTTTTGGTCTACACAACTGACACCATGTTGTGTGACCCTGACCCCATTTTCATGGTTCAGTGACTTTGTGAACTTAGATGATTTTTAAGGTGGAAAATGAGTTAAGTGAAAAGTATATTATAGCTAGGCATCTGATATTTGGGGATTATGGTATACACAACTGACGTCACCATGTAATGTGACCTTGACCCCATTTTCATGGTTGAATGACTTAGTGAATGTTGGGTTTTTTTATCATTGTTTCTAAATAACTATGGTATCTAGAACACACTTCAGACATTTTTGTGATGGTTAAATGGAATTCTGTCATTTGTCACATGACCTTGACCTTAACTTTTCTGAAGGCCCAGCTAGACCTTCAATGAGTTCTGTGATGGTGCCGACAGGCGAGACATACTTTAATGTCAACTCTTGTTTAAAATAATTAAACTGAAGTTAAATTATTCTAGATCAGTTCTTAGATGAACAAGGTATAGTTAAATAACATTAATTTTAACTAAATCTTGTTTATTATGTAACAGTGACGTCATCAAATTATGTGAAAATGGTATTTTTGTGAAAAAGTGTAAAAATCTTGCAAATTTTGAGTAGTTTTTGGCAAATTTATCTATGAGCCACATGGAGTACCAGAAAGATATTTTTGTGGTCTTTTTCTATATTATAAAATGTTTATCTACATAAATTATTGTAGTGGTACTCTGTGTGGCTCATAGTTAAATTTGCTGAAAACCACATCAAAATTGCAGGTTTTTTTTACAATTTTTCACCAAATCACAATTTTTATGCCACTTTGGGTAATTATTTCAACACCATAATGGATCACTTTAAACAAAATAATGCTGATATAGTAAAGTTTAACTAATTTAAAGTATATATCATATACTTTTAGCTCATTTTGATAATTTCTAAATTTGCGGGCAAAATTGGGCCCTAATCATATCTTGTCCTTTAAATGACATATTGAACTTTTCACACTTAATCATATTTTAAACTTAATATAATCTTTGTCGAAAAATAAGACTTATTGACAATAAAGCAAAGAAGACAATTTCCTAAAAAAATCTATGAGCTGACATATTTAATTTGAAGATGTTTTTTGCAGCTGTTTTAAACATAACTGCTGCCCCTAACAATGGTACTATTGGAAGTTTGAACAGGATATTGAGGGATCCCCCCACTTCTGTCTCTAGTACACCTACACTGGCATACAATAACACCTATCATACAGGAAACATCACAGTTCCATCTCAGTGTTTGGTCAGATGTCTACAGAAAAGCAAGGTTAGATGGTTAAATGTAATTTAAATGTGTTTTCTATATTCATTTACTTTAGGTGTGTTCAGAAAATATTGATGGAATTGTTGTTGCAAAAATAATAGCATTTTGGTGTGGTTTAAGCGCAGTGTTTACTGAGCATTTCTTGCCTGTTTCATGGAGAGTCCTAATAAATTCTTTATGTTTTTGTCATTATCTATGTATTGTGTCTATCCTGCAAATGTTAAACAGTTAGTTTTGCTTCTAAAATCATTAAATTGAAGATTTTCACCAAATCGAATCTGGCAGAAAATAGTAGCACAGAACATATTGTATAATGCCAGGAACTAGTACACAATTACATTTCCACTGAAACTGTTGAAAGTGGATACAAAAAGCTTTATTAGGTTAGTATCATTAGCCTGTATTGGGTAACTGTAAGGTTACAAGTTTGTTTTGAATATAAAATATTACTTTAACTTAATATATATTTATGTAACACAATTTGAATTTTGACCATTCTTTAACAGGGCTCACAGAATATGACCTCTGCAGTGATAGAGAAACTACATACACCCCATGGAATCCCTGTTATACAACCTGACCTAGGATCCTCTGTGGACCTTCTTTACAGCCAGGCAGCCATCACAGCATTTAATACTGTACAGAACTATCCTGTATGGGTGTCTTTCACATTGGACAATGAAGTAGGTGTTATCTCTGTGGTAGATTCAGACTTGGACTGAATTAGGGCCTTTTGACTGCACCTGAAATTGGCTTGTTAGGTTTTATTAAAATTGTTTTTAATTGATTGATGAAGACCTTGTAGATAGATCTATCTGTAATTTTATCTTTCATGGGTTGTGAATCAAATTTTTCTAGATATTATTTAAGATACTTTTTGGCTGGATTTCACTAGTGACAATCCGGGTTATAAAATGGTGAATGTCGGGCGGGGGGCGGGCAGTAACAGTTTTCTCAGCAACTACATATCACAGCCATTTGATATTTGGTATACAGCATCAGGGTGGGTCCCATAAAGTGGGATTCGATTTCAGGTCTGTCACTCATCTACTTCCTGTTTAACTAAAATCTGGCCATTTCCGTCTTTGACCCATTTTTAGCTCACCTGGACAGAAGGTCCATGTGAGCTATTGCCATCACTTGGCGTCCGTCGTCGTCGTCTGTCTTTGTAGTTGTCTTCGTTAACTTTTCTTTGAAAATCTTCTCCTCCGAAAGGACTGAAGGGATTGCTTTGAAACTTTGCACACTTCATCTACCAAGATTGCACAAATGGTGACCTGTTACTGTTTGCTGTTACTAAAAATAGACCATGGGGTCAGACCACTTTTTTTGGCTTGTAAATCAAAAAGTATAAGAAATAGATGAAATCTGATGCCACGCTACTGCTTCAGCATCAAAAGCTCTACTTAAAGACAAATCCCACCTTTCAAATCTGACGTTAATAAAAATCATATGTCACCATGCTTATTTTAAAGATATATCAACATAGAATATATAGAAAATTGAGGGTTCAGAAAAATACATACATTTTTTCCTGAATTCGATTGAAAACTTTAATAATAATGCTAAAAACACCTTTTGAACACCAAATTAAAGAGAAAATGATTATCTCTAAGATATTGTGATTCAATAGCATAATTATTTCATTATAAGCTGCTTTTATTAGTGATAATACTTTTCCCGCCAAAACCGGCCCAGTCTTTGAAAGTTTTAATTATGTTTTTGTCTCGCCTGCGACGAATAGTCGCGGAAGGCGAGACATAGGTATTACTTTCCGGCGACGGCGGCGGCGACTGCGACGGCGGCGGCGTAAACTTTTTTGTAAGACTTTTATGGACGATGAATTGCTTGAAAAGTATAATAGCTAGGCATCTGATATTTGGTATACAGACAGTTCAGGTTATGGTCTACGCAACTGTCACCATGCCGTTTGACCCTGACCCCATTTTCACGCTCCAGTGACTCTGTGAACTTAGGTCTTTTTTCAGGCCGTAAACTTTTTTGTAAGACTTTTGTGGACGATGAATTGCTTGAAAAGTATAATAGCTAGGCATCTGATATTTGGTATACAGACAGTTCAGGTTATGGTCTACGCAACTGTCACCATGCCGTTTGACCCTGACCCCATTTTCACGCTCCAGTGACTCTGTGAACTTAGGTCTTTTTTCAGGCCGTAAACTTTTTTGTAAGACTTTTGTGGACGATGAATTGCTTGAAAAGTATAATAGCTAGGCATCTGATATTTCTTATACAGACAGTTCAGGTTATGGTCTACGCGACTGTCCCCATGCCGTTTGACCCTGACCCCATTTTCACGCTCCAGTGACTCTGTGAACTTAGGTCTTTTTTCAGGCCGTAAAATTTTTTGTAAGACTTTTGTGGACGATGAATTGCTTGAAAAGTATAATAGCTAGGCATCTGATATTTAGTATACAAACAGTTCAGGTTATGGTCTATGCAACTGTCACCATGCCGTGTGACCCTGACCCCATTTTCACGCTCCAGTGACTCTGTGAACTTAGGTCTTTTTCAGGCCAAAAAAAAAAATTTTGTAAGACTTTTATGGAAGATGAATTGCTGGAAAGTTATAATAGCTAGGCATCTGATATTGGGTAAACAGACAGTTGCGGTTATGGACAACGCAACTGTCACCATGCCATGTGACCATGACCCCATTTTTACGCTCCAGTGACTCTGTGAACTTAGGTCTTTTTTCAGACAGAAAACTTTTTGTAATACTTGTGTGGACAATGGATTGCTTGAATAGTATAATAACTAGGCATCTGTTATTAGGTATACTGACACTTTTTGTGTTTATATCAAGAAATGAAAGCTTAGGTAGTTGATTTTAGCGATGGTGCCGGCAGGCGAGACATACTTTTAGTGGCCACACTTGTTCTCAAAACTTCTAACGTTGAGAATTTTCTCATACTTGCTATAATCAACCGTCTTTATTTATCATTGCAATTAATAGTTTAAAAAGTAGGGGTCACCGATCAAATTAAAAAGAAAACTGGCATCAATTACACAATTTTATGGTATTTTTGGTAATTGGACGTACCACGTTATTCAATTCACACAGTAACGTTACGCTAAAATGAGTTTTTAACGTTGAGCGTTGTAAAAAAAAAATCAGGATGTTTTTAATTTTCACTTATCCACCTTATGCCATTTCTTATATGTTAGAAGACTCAAGATAAACAAGCATATTATACAACTCGCGAGACATTTCCGACAAAAAAATTGAGATGATATTTCTGGATTAAATGACAGTGCATCTGCAAATGGATGACAAGTAAACCAGACCGTTTTCGAAACCAAATTTTATTCTTATAAGATCCTTCCGCCTTAAAAATTGTCGATATATAAATTTATATAGTAATAGGGATGTCAGTCCTTATGTGTGTCCTTGTGCCTGGACCGTTACACCTCAGGTGCTCACCTCTTATGCGCCAAATCTTTGCAATGATCTTTCATGGAATTTTCATACAATCTTTGAGAAATAATAGATACATGTATGTATGTCCATCTTCTATTAAAAAAATGATCTGATGTTTTTTGGAGGGGTGAGGGTGCTTTGTCATTATTTTTTTGTTAGCTACCGCGCAAAGTTTTTCTAGTTAAGTAGAATATATTTGCGGCGGGGGACAAAAAGAGGGAAAAAGTGTTGAAAGTTTCAGGCATTACCTTTTGCTTTGCTTGGGGCGAGTTACTCGTAAGAGGCTTTCCACCCATAAGATTAAAATTGAGCATAAAAAGCACAGAAAAAAATCCAACATAAAACTAGACTGGGACCAACGTTATTTAGTTTTATAAAGTACAGACAATTTCATAGCTTTGGTGTGTTCTTCAAATTATACATTGTACATGTAAACCTGTTTTCTTCACTACAAAATATGTCTATGAGTCACGGATGCCCCCCCCCCTAACCTTAAAATAATAAATGAACCCAAACGTGTAGCACCTGAGATGTCTATCTTGACCAAGAATTAAACCTAAGTGTTACCGAAAGTGGTTACGGAAGTACAACCTACATACATTGGAGAGTAATAAAATCGGATTCTTTTCTGCATAAAAAGTACCAAGCAATAGTAAAAAAACCTTTGTACAAAACACAACTCATGCAATATTAAAATTCATTCAAAAAGAAAGAAAAAATTCAAACAAAAGAAACCCTGGTCTGACAGCAGTGTCAGAAATATTAAATCTAAAATAAACCTTTTGGGTAAACAATTAAAAATTAAACCTTTTGATTTGACCTTAAGAGGTCAGTATTTTTCAACTGCTAAACAACTAAAAAAACTAACCAAGAAGAAAAAATATGAATATCAGCAGAATTTTATCAAAAAACTTTTTGAGTGCAACTCAAATGACACCAAAACCTTTTGGAGTACCTTTAAATCCTCCAGCAAAAATAACATACAAGAGGAGTTAGATATAGATCCAGATGAACTAATAAAACATTTTAAAACCCAGGGTGATTGGAAAAAACCAAATGCTGCTTTTGTTAAAGAAATTAATGAAGTTTTAAATAAAACTGAAAATCATGTTGATAACATATTAACTGATAAAGCTATAACTATATCTGAGGTAAAGAAAATAATCAAAAATCTTAAAACAAATAAGTCCTCTGGACCAGATCTTATAATGAATGAAGTTGTTAAAAAAAGTAAAGATTTTACTTTAAAAAGTGTTACTAAACTTTATAACTTAATTTTACAATCAGGGGTCTATCCTGATAGTTGGAACAAGTCATATGTGGTTCCAATTCACAAATCAGGAGATAAAAATGATCCCAATAATTATAGAGGAATTTCTCTACTTAACTGTCTCTCTAAAATATTTAGTGCTGTACTAAATAATAGAATAACTGAGTATATGAATGATAAGTTAACTAATTGTCAATTTGGATTCAGATCAAATCATAGAACTACAGATAGCATATTTGTCTTAAAAACATTAATTAACAAATATATATGCTTGAAAAAGAAACCTATTTATGCTTGTTTTATTGACTTACGCAAAGCTTTTGACTCTGTTTGGAGAGAAGCTTTATTGTATAAAATGATAAACTATGGTATTGGAACAAAAACCACTAATATCATCAAAAGCATGTATTCTAATACGTCCTCTGCTATTAAACTTAATAACAGTTGTACAGAGTACTTTAAAGTAGATAGAGGCGTGAAACAGGGAGATTCGCTGAGCCCTACCTTATTTAATGTATATATAAACGATATAAGTGATTTATTTAGTACTTGTGAAACTATGCCTTTAGCTTTAGACGAATCCAAACTTGGAGGTCTTTTATTTGCCGACGATTTAGTTCTTCTTTCTGAATCAGAAGAGGGCTTACAGAAAAGCTTGAACAAGTTAGCCATTTATTGCGAAAAGTGGCAACTTTCCGTGAACTGCAAGAAAACGAAATCAATGATTATTAGTAATAACAGAATTATCCAAAACTTAAATATATACTATAATAAGACTAAAATAGAGCAGGTAACAGAATTTAAATTCTTAGGAATTTTTATATCATCAAATGGGAACCTTACTCAGTCGGCAAAATATCTAGCACAAAAAGCTTACAAAGTTTTGTTTTCAATCAAAGCAGGAACGAACCACCTAAATCAGGTTCCTGTAAATCTTGCATGTCACCTTTTTGATTCATTAGTGAGGCCAATATTGACCTACAATAGTGAAATTTGGTATATGGATATTTATAAATCATTTTATAACTCTTCCAGGCGGGCATCTTTAAGTAATTCTAAAGCCGATTTACTGTCGTTTTTAGATAAATCTATAGTAGATAAAGTACATACTAAGTTTTGTAAATATACTCTAGGTGTGAAAAAATGTACCAGTAATATAGCATCTAGATCTGAAATGGGAAGATACCCGGTGGATAGCTTCATTAAGACACAATCTTTATTGTATGAAGATAGATTAAATAATCCAAATATAAATCCAATACTAAAAGAGTGTTATAGTATTTCTAAAGAATTAGACTCCAATGGCATTTATACTTGGTATAGCTATATAAAACATATTAGAAAATCATACAATCTACCACAGTCTGAATTTAAGAAAAATACAGACAATAAAAAGAAATACTATAAAGAGGAAGTTGAAAATAGTTATAATAATATATTTTGGGACAAGATTGAAAACTTGGACCAAAATAGCAAGCTACAAACTTTTAAACAAATAAAAAATAATTATAATTTAGAACCATATTTGTTAACAGACAATACTGAATACAGAAAATTAATATGTAAATTACGGTTAAGTGACCACCAGTTAGCTATAGAAACTGGGAGATATAAGAAAATACAAAGAGAAGATAGAATTTGCAAAACTTGCAATGTGATTGAAGATGAGAGTCACTTTCTTTTTAGTTGTAAAATTAACGAAAATTGCAGGAAAATATATTTCGATAAAATTAATATTGATTCTTCTTCACAAAATGAAATAAAGCTAAATTTAATCTTAAACCCAAATAATATAGTCTAGAAGTGAAATTTCTGGGATCCTTTTTAAAACAGTCAATGACACTGAGGACAGGAGACACTTAAGTTTCATTGTACATGCTATTATTATTGTTGTATTTTTGTCAGTCTATTGTTTGTAGCCTTTGGCCCTTCATTGGGCGTAACTTGTGCTAATAAAGATTTGAAGATTATTTAGTCTTCTATTTCACTTATCCACCTTATGCAATTTCTTATATGTAAGAAGACTCAAGATAAACAAGCATATTATACAACTCGCGAGACATTTCCGACAAAAAAATTGAGATGATATTTCTGGATTAAATGACAGTGCATCTGCAAATGGATGACAAGTAAACCAGACCGTTTTCGAAACCAAGCAATAGTAAAAAAACCTTTGTACAAAACACAACTCATTATTTAGTCTTCTATTTCACTTATCCACCTTCGCCCCAAGCAAAGCAAAAGGTAATGCCTGAAACTTTCAACACTTTTTCCCTCTTTTTGTCCCCCGCCGCAAATATATTCTACTTAACTAGAAAAACTTTGCGAGGTAGCTAACAAAAAAGAATGACAAAGCACCCTCACCCCTCCAAAAAACATCAGATCAACCGTCTTTATTTATCATTGCAATTAATAATTTAGTCTTCTTTGGTAAAAATATTGATAATTTGATACTTACTTTAAAATGTTAATTGCCTTTTTATACTTATGTCATTTTTGAGCATTACAGCGGTCAAGTGTGTCGGTTTTGTTGATGATGCATCATCAAATCAAGTGTTTGACGTGTTGTGTCGGATTTAAAATCGACATACTTGATTTTTTTACATCAGTCCATGGATGCTTCTCAGCTAGCTGTCAGTAACTTCGAGTGTTCTCAAGAGAGTATCTTTACGTCCCGTTAATTACCTGTTGTCCTTTTGTCTCAGATACTCTCTTGTTGAATTGAACTTCTATCGATTTGATTTTTACTGTGTGTTAGTTTGTGCTTTGTTATTGATTATCATTAGGGGGAAGGTTGGCGCCAAAAAACTAGTTTAACCCCGCCACATTTTAATGTGCCTGTCCTAAGCCAGGAATCTTTATCAAAGCTTATGTTTGTATTTAGTCGAATTTTTGTTAATTGTTTTTTGTCAAGAAGAGGGTCTTTCAATGCACTTTGGGATTGGGCTTGAATCATATGTATTTTATTTTCAATCCAGGGGCCAATTGAAAAACAGCGAGCAGCGACCGCTGGTCACATTGAAGGCTGCTGGCTGTTTTCCATTGTGGATATTTAAAATATACTTTTATAATGTAGGTTGTGTCGCGTACACTTATTCCACATCTCATTTTCTTCTATCATGATATTTTATGCATGCGTGACATCCTTTACGATGACAAAATTTTTACAAACAAGTGCAATTTGACATGTAATCATACTTCGTGTAATCAGTTTTCTATATATACATGTATGTATGTATGTATCTTTCTTGTCGAAGAGCATAACTCGAGTAATAAGTTATACAATATTATTGATAAACCTGGCAAAATAAGAACTATACATGCTTTATGCATACATGTGTTCCAAAGGAAAACTATTTAACGTACAAAAAATATTCCAGTTTTTTAAAATGGATTTTAAAAGCAGCACCACAAAAAGAAAAAAAAACGCAAAAGAACAACGATTTAAAATTTGCCTATGATACAATGAAAGTCATGTAAATCCAAGCCTTGCTGTCAACTACATTTGTATCAACATCATACAATTTCTTTTAGCAGAAAAACTGCTTGTTGAAATGTTAGCAACTAGTTGCATCTTTGAAAAATAAAATGTTTAGGGGGATACAGAATCGGCACACTTTACACCTCCGTTTGTTATTGTAAAGACTGAAACACGCATGTTTTAAAACTGTACATACAAAAAAAGTCCCACAAGTTTAAAACAGTTTGGTGCCCTAGAGTAATGCGACCGCATTGTAGCTCCGCCCAATTAACAATGTCAAAGGAGGTACGTTTTTGTAGCTAAATGTGTTCGTTTTCGAGTCAACTTAGTACAACAAATTTATCTTAAAGGTTAAAAATCGGGAATGCCATATATACACAACATTTCAGCAACGACTCGACTTTCATTAAAATGGCAAACAAATAACAAAAGACAAAATAAACATCAAAGGAGAATACAGAGACAATAAAAGAAGTGCAAAATTCTATAACGCGACGTCGAATTCAGTATAATGTTAGGTCGCACCAACACTGTGCGAACCGTCCATCATCTTTTCTGAAAGACGAAGGCAAAATTCTATCGAAACAATGGAGGAACGTCACAATGACGTTGCGCTTTTCAATGCGTAAAAACAATAGTAGGATTTGTCTTTATTAAAGTCTCCATAGAGTCAAAGTTGTCAGATGACCCCTTATGGGCGTTACGGCCCCTTAAAGGTGAAAAATAGCATTTTTAGCTCACCTGACCCGAAGGGTCATGTGAGCTATTGGCGTCACTTGGCGTCCGTCGTCCGTCCGTCCGTAAACTTTTTCAAACGTTAACTCCTCTGACACCATAAGTCCAATTGCAACCAAACTTAGTATGGTTGTTCATTAGCATTCGGTGCTTAGAACTGATGTGGGGATTTTTGATTCGTCATAAAACATGGCCGCCATGGCTAAAAATAGAACATAGGGGTAAAATGCAGTTTTTTGCAAATAACTCAAAAACGGCTACAGATATCAAAATTCTAGCATAGGGTAAAAGTGATCAGCACCTCAAGATCCACCTACCCTGAAATTTTGAAGAAAATCAAACGACCCATGTAGGAGTTATTGCCCTTTTTAGCTCACCTGGACGGAAGGTCCATGTGAGCATTTACCATCACTTGGCGTCCGTCGTCGTCGTCTGTCGTCGTCTGTAAACAATTTTTCAAACGTTAACTTGTCCGACACCATAAGTCCAATTGCAACCAAACTTGGTATAGTTGTTTAGTGGCATTATGTGTACAAAACTATCGTTCGGATTTTTGATTCGTAAAAAAACATGGCCGCCATGGCTAAAAATAAAACATGGGGGTCAAATTACAGTTTTTTGCAAATAACTCAAAAACGGTCACAGATATCAAAATTCTGGCAAAGGTAAACGTGATCAGCACCTCAAGATCTACCTGCCTAGAAATTTTCAAGAAGATCCAACAACTGATGTAGGAGTTATTGCCCTTTTTCTGGATTTTTTCAAAATTTTGCACTTATTTAGCCCTATATCTTGAAAACTATACAAGATATTTTAAAAATTCAAATTGCATATGATTAAGCACATCAAGATCTACATTTCATGTAATTAGGTCAAAGCTGTAGAACCATTTCTTTTAGGAGTTATGGCCCTTAAAGCGTCAAAATTGACCATTTTTCATTACTTTTACCCTGAATTTCAAAGATTAATTTGTCTGACACCATACATCCAACTTCAACCAAATTTTGCACAGTTGTTTAATAGCATTAATGCTACAATTCTGTTGTTGGGATTTTTGATTCGTCAAAAAATATGGCCTCCATGGCTTAAAATAGAACATAGGGGTCAAATTACAGTTTTTTGCAGATAACTCAAAAACGGTAACAGATATCAAAATTCTGATGGGAGACAAAATGGATTAGCATCTCAAGATCTATCTGCTCTGAAATTTTCAAGAAGATCCAACGAACGACATAGGAGTTATTGCCCTTTTTCTGGATTTTTTCAAAATTTTTCACTTATTTAGCCCTATATCTTGAAAACTATACAAGATATTTCAAAAATTCAAGTTGCATATGATTGAGCACATCAAGATCTACAATTCATGTTATTAGGTCAAAGCTGTAGAACCATTTCTTTTAGGAGTTATGGCCCTTAAAGCGTCAATATTTACCATTGTTCATTACTTTTCCCCTGACTTGTCTGAAACGGTAAGACCAACTGCATCACTGGCACACTATTTGATAGCTTATATGCTACAACTCTATCGTTCAGATTTTTGATTCGTAAAAAAACATGGCCACCATGGCTAAAAATAGAACATAGGGGCAAATTTCAATTTTTTGCTAATAACTCAAAACTGGTTTCAGATATCAAAAGTGTGCAAGAATCAAAAGTGATCAGCATATTAAGATCTACCTGTCCTGAAATTTTGGAAAAGATCTGACTGCTGATGTGGGAGTTATTGTTCTTTTTCCTAAGTTTTGCCAAATTTGCACTTATTAAGCCCAATATCTTGAAAACTAACCAAGATATTTCATAAATTTAAATCGCATATGGTTAAGCACAATAATATCTACAAATATATGTATCTGTGTAGTTCAGGTGAGTGATTCAGGCTCTTGGGAGCCTCTTGTTAGCATTAGGTGTATAGAACTGATGTGGGGATTTTTGATTGGTCCTAAAACATGGCCGCTGTGGCTAAAAATATAACATAGAGGTAAATGGCAGTTTTTTGCAAATAACTCTAAAACGGTGACAGATTTTAAAATTTTGATTGGGAACAAAAGTGATCAGCACCTCAAGATCTACCAGCTCTGAAATTTTGAAGAAAATCCAACAACCCATGTAGGAGTTATTGCCCTTTTTGTGGATTTTTTGCAAATTTTGCACCTGTTTAGCTCAATATCTTGAAAACTATACTAGATATTTGAGAAATTTAAATTGCATATTGTTAAGCACATCAAGATCTACAAAATATGTAACAGGGTCAACATTGTAGGACCTTTCCTTTTAGGAGTTATTGCCCTTAGAACGTCAAAATTTAGCATTTTAACAGCATTTTCTCATTACATTGAAAACGTTAACTCCTCTGACACTTTAAGTCCAAATGGAACCAAACTTGGTATAGTTGTTTATTAGCATTAGGTGTATAGAACTGATGTGGGGATTTTTGATTGGTCCTAAAACATGGCTGCTGTGGCTAAAAATAGAACATAGGGGTAAATGGCAGTTTTTTGCAAATAACTCTAAAACAGTGACAGATTTCAAAATTTTGATTGGGAACAAAAGTGATCAGCACCTCAAGATCTACCAGCTCTGAAATTTTGAAGAAAATCCAACAACCCATGTAGGAGTTATTGTCCTTTTTGTGGATTTTTTGCAAATTTTGCACCTGTTTAGCTCAATATCTTGAAAACTATACTAGATATTTGAGAAATTTAAATTGCATATTGTTAAGCACATCAAGATCTACAAAATATGTAACAGGGTCAACGTTGTAGGACCTTTCCTTTTAGGAGTTATTGCCCTTAGAACGTCAAAATTTAGCATTTTAACAGCATTTCCTCATTACATTGAAAACGTTAACTCCTCTGACACTTTAAGTCCAAATGGAACCAAACTTGGTATAAGTGTTTATTATTATTAGGTGTATAGAACTGTTGTGGAGATTTTTGATTGGTCCAAAAACATGGCTGCTGTGGCTAAAAATAGAACATAGGGATAAATGGCAGTTTTTTGCAAATAACTCTAAAACGGTGACAGATTTTAAAATTTTGATTGGGAACAAAAGTGATCAGCACCTCAAGATCTACCAGCTCTGAAATTTTGAAGAAAATCCAACAACCCATGTAGGAGTTATTGCCCTTTTTGTGGATTTTTTGCAAATTTTGCACCTGTTTAGCTCAATATCTTGAAAACTATACTTGATATTTGAGAAATTTAAATTGCTTATTGTTAAGCACATCAAGATCTACAAAATATGTAACAGGGTCAACGTTGTAGGACCTTTCCTTTTAGGAGTTATTGCCCTTAGAACGTCAAAATTTAGCATTTTAACAGCATTTCCTCATTACATTGAAAACGTTAACTCCTCTGACACTTTAAGTCCAAATGGAACCAAACTTGGTATAGTTGTTTATTAGTATTAGGTGTATAGAACTGGTGTAGGGATTTTTGATTGGTCGTAAAACATGGCTGCTGTGGCTAAAAATAGAACATAGGGATAAATGGCAGTTTTTTGCAAATAACTCTAAAACAGTGACAGATTTCAAAATTTTGATTGGGAACAAAAGTGAACAGCACCTCAAGATCTACCTACCCTGAAATTTTGAAGAAAATCCCAACGACCCATGTAGGAGTTATTGCCCTTTTTGTGGATTTTTTGCAAATTTTGCACCTGTTAAGCTCAATATCTTGAAAACTATACTAGATATTTGAGAAATTTAAATTGCATATTGTTAAACACATCAAGATCTACAAAATATGTAACATGGTCAACGTTGTAGGACCTTTCCTTTTAGGAGTTATTGCCCTTAGAACGTCACAATTTAGCATTTTAACAGCATTTCCTCATTACATTGAAAACGTTAACTCCTCTGACACATTAAGTCCAAATGGAACCAAACTTGGTATAGTTGTTTATTAGCATTAGGTGTATAGAACTGATGTGGGGATTTTTGATTGGTCCTAAAACATGGCCGCTGTGGCTAAAAATATAACATAGAGGTAAATGGCAGTTTTTTGCAAATAACTCTAAAACGGTGACAGATTTTAAAATTTTGATTGGGAACAAAAGTGATCAGCACCTCAAGATCTACCAGCTCTGAAATTTTGAAGAAAATCCAACAACCCATGTAGGAGTTATTGCCCTTTTTGTGGATTTTTTGCAAATTTTGCACCTGCTTAGCTCAATATCTTGAACACTATACTAGATATTTGAGAAATTTAAATTGCATATTGTTAAACACATCAAGATCTACAAAATATGTAACAGGGTCAACGTTGTAGGACCTTTCCTTTTAGGAGTTATTGCCCTTAGAACGTCAAAATTTAGCATTTTAACAGCATTTCCTCATTACATTGAAAACATTAACTCCTCTGACACTTTAAGTCCAAAAGGAACCAAACTTGGTATAGTTGTTTATTAGCATTAGGTGTATAGAACTGATGTGGGGATTTTTGATTGGTCCTAAAACATGGCCGCTGTGGCTAAAAATATAACATAGAGGTAAATGGCAGTTTTTTGCAAATAACTCTAAAACGGTGACAGATTTTAAAATTTTGATTGGGAACAAAAGTGATCAGCACCTCAAGATCTACCAGCTCTGAAATTTTGAAGAAAATCCAACAACCCATGTAGGAGTTATTGCCCTTTTTGTGGATTTTTTGCAAATTTTGCACCTGCTTAGCTCAATATCTTGAACACTATACTAGATATTTGAGAAATTTAAATTGCACATTGTTAAACACATCAAGATCTACAAAATATGTAACAGGGTCAACGTTGTAGGACCTTTCCTTTTAGGAGTTATTGCTCTTAGAACGTCAAAATTTAGCATTTTAACAGCATTTCCTCATTACATTGAAAACATTAACTCCTCTGACACTTTAAGTCCAAAAGGAACCAAACTTGGTATAGTTGTTTATTAGCATTAGGTGTATAGAACTGATGTGGGGATTTTTGATTGGTCCAAAAACATGGCCACTGTGGCTAAAAAAATAACATAGAGGTAAATGGCAGTTTTTTGCAAATAACTCTAAAACGGTGACAGATTTTAAAATTTTGATTGGGAACAAAAGTGATCAGCACCTCAAGATCTACCAGCTCTGAAATTTTGAAGAAAATCCAACAACCCATGTAGGAGTTATTGCCCTTTTTGTGGATTTTTTGCAAATTTTGCACCTGTTTAGCTCAATATCTTGAAAACTATACTAGATATTTGAGAAATTTAAATTGCATATTGTTAAACACATCAAGATCTACAAAATATGTAACAGGGTCAACGTTGTAGGACCTTTCCTTTTAGGAGTTATTGCCCTTAGAACGTCAAAATTTAGCATTTTAACAGCATTTCCTCATTACATTGAAAACGTTAACTCCTCTGACACTTTAAGTCCAAATGGAACCAAACTTGGTATAGTTGTTTATTAGAATTAGGTGTATAGAACTGATGTGGGGATTTTTGATTGGTCCTAAAACATGGCCACTGTGGCTAAAAATATAACATAGAGGTAAATGGCAGTTTTTTGCAAATAACTCTAAAACGGTGACAGATTTTAAAATTTTGATTGGGAACAAAAGTGATCAGCACCTCAAGATCTACCAGCTCTGAAATTTTGAAGAAAATCCAACAACCCATGTAGGAGTTATTGCCCTTTTTGTGGATTTTTTGCAAATTTTGCACCTGTTTAGCTCAATATCTTGAAAACTATACTAGATATTTGAGAAATTTAAATTGCATATTGTTAAACACATCAAGATCTACAAAATATGTAACAGGGTCAACGTTGTAGGACCTTTCCTTTTAGGAGTTATTGCCCTTAGAACGTCAAAATTTAGCATTTTAACAGCATTTCCTCATTACATTGAAAACATTAACTCCTCTGACACTTTAAGTCCAAATGAAACCAAACTTGGTATAGTTGTTTATTAGCATTAGGTGTATAGAACTGATGTGGGGATTTTTGATTGGTCCTAAAACATGGCCGCTGTGGCTAAAAATATAACATAGAGGTAAATGGCAGTTTTTTGCAAATAACTCTAAAACGGTGACAGATTTTAAAATTTTGATTGGGAACAAAAGTGATCAGCACCTCAAGATCTACCAGCTCTGAAATTTTGAAGAAAATCCAACAACCCATGTAGGAGTTATTGCCCTTTTTGTGGATTTTTTGCAAATTTTGCACCTGTTTAGCTCAATATCTTGAACACTATACTAGATATTTGAGAAATTTAAATTGCATATTGTTAAGCACATCAAGATCTACAAAATATGTAACAGGGTCAACGTTGTAGGACCTTTCCTTTTAGGAGTTATTGCCCTTAGAACGTCAAAATTTAGCATTTTAACAGCATTTCCTCATTACATTGAAAACGTTAACTCCTCTGACACTTTAAGTCCAAATGGAACCAAACTTGGTATAAGTGTTTATTATTATTAGGTGTATAGAACTGTTGTGGAGATTTTTGATTGGTTGTAAAACATGGCTGCTGTGGCTAAAAATAGAACATAGGGATAAATGGCAGTTTTTTGCAAATAACTCTAAAACGGTGACAGATTTTAAAATTTTGATTGGGAACAAAAGTGATCAGCACCTCAAGATCTACCAGCTCTGAAATTTTGAAGAAAATCCAACAACCCATGTAGGAGTTATTGCCCTTTTTGTGGATTTTTTGCAAATTTTGCACCTGTTTAGCTCAATATCTTGAAAACTATACTTGATATTTGAGAAATTTAAATTGCTTATTGTTAAGCACATCAAGATCTACAAAATATGTAACAGGGTCAACGTTGTAGGACCTTTCCTTTTAGGAGTTATTGCCCTTAGAACGTCAAAATTTAGCATTTTAACAGCATTTCCTCATTACATTGAAAACGTTAACTCCTCTGACACTTTAAGTCCAAATGGAACCAAACTTGGTATAGTTGTTTATTAGTATTAGGTGTATAGAACTGGTGTAGGGATTTTTGATTGGTCGTAAAACATGGCTGCTGTGGCTAAAAATAGAACATAGGGATAAATGGCAGTTTTTTGCAAATAACTCTAAAACAGTGACAGATTTCAAAATTTTGATTGGGAACAAAAGTGAACAGCACCTCAAGATCTACCTACCCTGAAATTTTGAAGAAAATCCCAACGACCCATGTAGGAGTTATTGCCCTTTTTGTGGATTTTTTGCAAATTTTGCACCTGTTAAGCTCAATATCTTGAAAACTATACTAGATATTTGAGAAATTTAAATTGCATATTGTTAAACACATCAAGATCTACAAAATATGTAACATGGTCAACGTTGTAGGACCTTTCCTTTTAGGAGTTATTGCCCTTAGAACGTCACAATTTAGCATTTTAACAGCATTTCCTCATTACATTGAAAACGTTAACTCCTCTGACACATTAAGTCCAAATGGAACCAAACTTGGTATAGTTGTTTATTAGCATTAGGTGTATAGAACTGATGTGGGGATTTTTGATTGGTCCTAAAACATGGCCGCTGTGGCTAAAAATATAACATAGAGGTAAATGGCAGTTTTTTGCAAATAACTCTAAAACGGTGACAGATTTTAAAATTTTGATTGGGAACAAAAGTGATCAGCACCTCAAGATCTACCAGCTCTGAAATTTTGAAGAAAATCCAACAACCCATGTAGGAGTTATTGCCCTTTTTGTGGATTTTTTGCAAATTTTGCACCTGCTTAGCTCAATATCTTGAACACTATACTAGATATTTGAGAAATTTAAATTGCATATTGTTAAACACATCAAGATCTACAAAATATGTAACAGGGTCAACGTTGTAGGACCTTTCCTTTTAGGAGTTATTGCCCTTAGAACGTCAAAATTTAGCATTTTAACAGCATTTCCTCATTACATTGAAAACATTAACTCCTCTGACACTTTAAGTCCAAAAGGAACCAAACTTGGTATAGTTGTTTATTAGCATTAGGTGTATAGAACTGATGTGGGGATTTTTGATTGGTCCTAAAACATGGCCGCTGTGGCTAAAAATATAACATAGAGGTAAATGGCAGTTTTTTGCAAATAACTCTAAAACGGTGACAGATTTTAAAATTTTGATTGGGAACAAAAGTGATCAGCACCTCAAGATCTACCAGCTCTGAAATTTTGAAGAAAATCCAACAACCCATGTAGGAGTTATTGCCCTTTTTGTGGATTTTTTGCAAATTTTGCACCTGCTTAGCTCAATATCTTGAACACTATACTAGATATTTGAGAAATTTAAATTGCATATTGTTAAACACATCAAGATCTACAAAATATGTAACAGGGTCAACGTTGTAGGACCTTTCCTTTTAGGAGTTATTGCCCTTAGAACGTCAAAATTTAGCATTTTAACAGCATTTCCTCATTACATTGAAAACATTAACTCCTCTGACACTTTAAGTCCAAAAGGAACCAAACTTGGTATAGTTGTTTATTAGCATTAGGTGTATAGAACTGATGTGGGGATTTTTGATTGGTCCAAAAACATGGCCACTGTGGCTAAAAAAATAACATAGAGGTAAATGGCAGTTTTTTGCAAATAACTCTAAAACGGTGACAGATTTTAAAATTTTGATGGGGAACAAAAGTGATCAGCACCTCAAGATCTACCAGCTCTGAAATTTTGAAGAAAATCCAACAACCCATGTAGGAGTTATTGCCCTTTTTGTGGATTTTTTGCAAATTTTGCACCTGTTTAGCTCAATATCTTGAAAACTATACTAGATATTTGAGAAATTTAAATTGCATATTGTTAAACACATCAAGATCTACAAAATATGTAACAGGGTCAACGTTGTAGGACCTTTCCTTTTAGGAGTTATTGCCCTTAGAACGTCAAAATTTAGCATTTTAACAGCATTTCCTCATTACATTGAAAACATTAACTCCTCTGACACTTTAAGTCCAAATGAAACCAAACTTGGTATAGTTGTTTATTAGCATTAGGTGTATAGAACTGATGTGGGGATTTTTGATTGGTCCTAAAACATGGCCACTGTGGCTAAAAATATAACATAGAGGTAAATGGCAGTTTTTTGCAAATA
The DNA here is from genome assembly GCA_963971305.1 of Arcuatula senhousia. Taxonomy (NCBI): domain Eukaryota; kingdom Metazoa; phylum Mollusca; class Bivalvia; order Mytilida; family Mytilidae; genus Arcuatula; species Arcuatula senhousia. Next base: position 46,463,017 of record OZ020303.1, on the reverse strand, counting down.
ACTCTAAAACGGTGACAGATTTTAAAATTTTGATTGGGAACAAAAGTGATCAGCACCTCAAGATCTACCAGCTCTGAAATTTTGAAGAAAATCCAACAACCCATGTAGGAGTTATTGCCCTTTTTGTGGATTTTTTGCAAATTTTGCACCTGTTTAGCTCAATATCTTGAAAACTATACTAGATATTTGAGAAATTTAAATTGCATATTGTTAAGCACATCAAGATCTACAAAATATGTAACAGGGTCAACGTTGTAGGACCTTTCCTTTTAGGAGTTATTGCCTTTAGAACGTCAAAATTTAGCATTTTAACAGCATTTCCTCATTACATTGAAAACGTTAACTCCTCTGACACTTTAAGTCCAAATGGAACCAAACTTGGTATAGTTGTTTATTAGAATTAGGTGTATAGAACTGATGTGGGGATTTTTGATTGGTCGTAAAACATGGCTGCTGTGGCTAAAAATAGAACATAGGGGTAAATGGCAGTTTTTTGCAAATAACTCTAAAACAGTGACAGATTTCAAAATTTTGATTGGGAACAAAAGTGATCAGCACCTCAAGATCTACCAGCTCTGAAATTTTGAAGAAAATCCAACAACCCATGTAGGAGTTATTGTCCTTTTTGTGGATTTTTTGCAAATTTTGCACCTGTTTAGCTCAATATCTTGAAAACTATACTAGATATTTGAGAAATTTAAATTGCATATTGTTAAGCACATCAAGATCTACAAAATAAGTAACAGGGTCAACGTTGTAGGACCTTTCCTTTTAGGAGTTATTGCCCTTAGAACGTCAAAATTTAGCATTTTAACAGCATTTCCTCATTACATTGAAAACGTTAACTCCTCTGACACTTTAAGTCCAAATGGAACCAAACTTGGTATAGTTGTTTATTATTATTAGGTGTATAGAACTGTTGTGGAGATTTTTGATTGGTTGTAAAACATGGCTGCTGTGGCTAAAAATAGAACATAGGGATAAATGGCAGTTTTTTGCAAATAACTCTAAAACGGTGACAGATTTTAAAATTTTGATTGGGAACAAAAGTGATCAGCACCTCAAGATCTACCAGCTCTGAAATTTTGAAGAAAATCCAACAACCCATGTAGGAGTTATTGCCCTTTTTGTGGATTTTTTGCAAATTTTGCACCTGTTTAGCTCAATATCTTGAAAACTATACTTGATATTTGAGAAATTTAAATTGCTTATTATTAAGCACATCAAGATCTACAAAATATGTAACAGGGTCAACGTTGTAGGACCTTTCCTTTTAGGAGTTATTGCCCTTAGAACGTCAAAATTTAGCATTTTAACAGCATTTCCTCATTACATTGAAAACATTAACTCCTCTGACACATTAAGTCCAAATGGAACCAAACTTATTATAGTTGTTTATTAGCATTAGGTGTATAGAACTGATGTGGGGATTTTTGATTGGTCCTAAAACATGGCCGCTGTGGCTAAAAATATAACATAGAGGTAAATGGCAGTTTTTTGCAAATAACTCTAAAACGGTGACAGATTTTAAAATTTTGATTGGGAACAAAAGTGATCAGCACCTCAAGATCTACCAGCTCTGAAATTTTGAAGAAAATCCAACAACCCATGTAGGAGTTATTGCCCTTTTTGTGGATTTTTTGCAAATTTTGCACCTGCTTAGCTCAATATCTTGAACACTATACTAGATATTTGAGAAATTTAAATTGCATATTGTTAAACACATCAAGATCTACAAAATATGTAACAGGGTCAACGTTGTAGGACCTTTCCTTTTAGGAGTTATTGCCCTTAGAACGTCAAAATTTAGCATTTTAACAGCATTTCCTCATTACATTGAAAACATTAACTCCTCTGACACTTTAAGTCCAAAAGGAACCAAACTTGGTATAGTTGTTTATTAGCATTAGGTGTATAGAACTGATGTGGGGATTTTTGATTGGTCCAAAAACATGGCCACTGTGGCTAAAAAAATAACATAGAGGTAAATGGCAGTTTTTTGCAAATAACTCTAAAACGGTGACAGATTTTAAAATTTTGATTGGGAACAAAAGTGATCAGCACCTCAAGATCTACCAGCTCTGAAATTTTGAAGAAAATCCAACAACCCATGTAGGAGTTATTGCCCTTTTTGTGGATTTTTTGCAAATTTTGCACCTGTTTAGCTCAATATCTTGAAAACTATACTAGATATTTGAGAAATTTAAATTGCATATTGTTAAGCACATCAAGATCTACAAAATATGTAACAGGGTCAACGTTGTAGGACCTTTCCTTTTAGGAGTTATTGCCCTTAGAACGTCAAAATTTAGCATTTTAACAGCATTTCCTCATTACATTGAAAACGTTAAATCCTCTGACACTTTAAGTCCAAATGGAACCAAACTTGGTATAGTTGTTTATTAGAATTAGGTGTATAGAACTGTTGTGGGGATTTTTGATTGGTCCTAAAACATGGCCACTGTGGCTAAAAATATAACATAGAGGTAAATGGCAGTTTTTTGCAAATAACTCTAAAACGGTGACAGATTTTAAAATTTTGATTGGGAACAAAAGTGATCAGCACCTCAAGATCTACCAGCTCTGAAATTTTGAAGAAAATCCAACAACCCATGTAGGAGTTATTGCCCTTTTTGTGGATTTTTTGCAAATTTTGCACCTGTTTAGCTCAATATCTTGAAAACTATACTAGATATTTGAGAAATTTAAATTGCATATTGTTAAGCACATCAAGATCTACAAAATATGTAACAGGGTCAACGTTGTAGGACCTTTCCTTTTAGGAGTTATTGCCCTTAGAACGTCAAAATTTAGCATTTTAACAGCATTTCCTCATTACATTGAAAACGTTAACTCCTCTGACACTTTAAGTCCAAATGGAACCAAACTTGGTATAGTTGTTTATTAGCATTAGGTGTATAGAACTGATGTGGGGATTTTTGATTGGTCGTAAAACATGGCTGCTGTGGCTAAAAATAGAACATAGGGGTAAATGGCAGTTTTTTGCAAATAACTCTAAAACAGTGACAGATTTCAAAATTTTGATTGGGAACAAAAGTGATCAGCACCTCAAGATCTACCAGCTCTGAAATTTTGAAGAAAATCCAACAACCCATGTAGGAGTTATTGCCCTTTTTGTGGATTTTTTGCAAATTTTGCACCTGTTTAGCTCAATATCTTGAAAACTATACTAGATATTTGAGAAATTTAAATTGCTTATTGTTAAGCACATCAAGATCTACAAAATATGTAACAGGGTCAACGTTGTAGGACCTTTCCTTTTAGGAGTTATTGCCCTTGGAACGTCACAATTGAGCATTTTAACTGCATTTCCTTATATTGAAAATGTTAACTCCTCTGACATTTTAAGTCCAAATGGAACCAAACTTGGTATTATTGTTTATTATTATTAGGTGTATAGAACTGTTGTAGGGATTTTTGATTGGTTGTAAAACATGGCCGCTGTGGCTAAAAATAGAACATTAGGTTAAACTGCATTTTTTTGCAAATAACTCAAAAAGGGTGACAGATTTTTAGATTTTGATTGAGAACAAAAGTGATCAGCACCTTTAGATCCACCATATTGTCAGATGACCCCCTTATTAATCTTATGACCCTTTCAACGTTAAATAGATTTTGCCTTATAACCTTTACTTCAGGCACATATGTCAGGTGAGCGATTCAGGCTCCTGGGAGCCTCTTGTTATATTTGCCAGGGGGGCATCAGTGTCATCTTGTCACATTAATTTGTTTGTTCATTTGAATTTTTGTGCAAATCTATGCTTGTATTTTTTAATCATGTTGCACTCAGCTAAGATTTTCATTTACTGTATGCTGTTCTGTGATTGTCAGATCACTTTCACATTTCACAATCATTTCTCATATGATGTGATTGGTTTTACTACTGACCTTAAGATCTTCATTGAAGTGTCAGATCACTTTTGCAATTATTTCTCGTATGATGTGACTGGAGTTACTATGTATATTTAACCTTAAGATCCCTCAGTAATTTAAGAGTTCACTCTTGTTACAACCTTGTTGATTGCTTTTCAGTTGTTTCTATATGTTTTTATGTTGTCTTTTTCTTTCCGCTTTTCTTGTTTGTGTTTACTAGTTTTATCTTTGCCCTGTCAGACTTTTAACATTTGAAAGCCCAATTGGTACCTCTGTGCTTCTATTTTAATGGAAGAGGGAGGGAGGGTTGGTGCCATAAAATAGTTTCAACCCAACCATTTCTTTTTAGATGTCTGAACTAAGTCAGGACCATTGTGGTTTATATTTTTCTGGTATGCTGTCTGCATTAGTACTAGGATATTTTGTTCCTTGATCAGTAGTTTTGTTGTGATCTTTCTGGACATTTTAGTACTAATCTTATAAAAACCTCGAAAATTTCAAGAATTCTAAAATCTTAAATCTTGGAAGAGTCTAACATAAAGTTTAACTCTGTAATTTAATGAAATACATTTAATACTAGAAAAAATATATTTTATAAACCAAAATTATATTTGATTAAAATTTGTATTTTACATTTTACAAACAAAGCAACATACGGTAACAGATGAAACAAATGTACAAATTAATAAAAGGATTCCAAAACAAGAACTTGAGTCTTAGATTATGCCTGAATTTCCTTAAAACAAAAATACAATAACTGTTTGTACATACAAATATATTCAGCAGGTATCAAGGGCAATGTTGCACAATAAAAGTATATACTGTAAAAGGGGAAATTATCGCGAGGGTTTTATTTTTGCTAATATCGCGATCATAACAAATTCGTGAAAATATCCCCTCGTGTAAATTACATTCAGAAGGGCCCAATATTCCATGATCTAATAAAACGCAAAATTAAAACCTTGTGAATGCATTTTGGTACTGAAAACGCGAAATTTAAACCACACGAAATTATACCCTTTTACAGTATATAAAATCAATGGAACCTGCATGATTAACTTTGAAGATATACACCTCTGCATAAAATTCCAGAAATTCTTGTTTATAAAACTCAAAACACTACAATGATAACTTTAAGTAAAGTCTAGAGGAGTCGGGGTTCCCACCAAACTTTTAAGGTCATATTTAAAGAAACAAATACATGTCGAACCTTTGGTCTTCATATTGATATTGGACACAGCTAGTGAATTTTGAAAAAAGAAAGAGACAATAGAAGAAATTGGTCATTGAACTTTTTTCATCAGTTTCTCTTAACTGCAAAATCATGCAGCATAAAAAAATTCCATATGTTAACTACCCATATAGCCTCGTAATACACTAAGATGATAAACTCCTCCAAATATATCTGTTCAAAATTTCTACACATTTCAAGAAAATTACTACATGTATATACACAATTACAATTAATGATAGGCCAATTAAACTATATTTCTAGATTCTCTTCACCATACCTCATTATCCCAAACAAAAAATATTTTGGTGAGAAAAATTGAAAACTTTTTCAGCTTGGTTTTCAGAATTCTTAGTACATAATTGCACAAAATCTTTTATATCCTACAGAGAAAGTATGGGTTACATATCTAAAACAAATACAAGTGTATGGCCTTAGTTAAATACACAGGTGCTACAAAGATTACAAATTGAAGATACCATTCCAGAATAAAATTTCTTAAGCAAAAGAACTTTTCTCACATTTTTCATTTTTTGAAAACCATCAATGATATCTTGATTTAATTCATCCCCTAAACCACGTGCACATTCACACATTCACATCAAAATCATTCAGAGCTAAAAAAAACTTGTCTATTGTTTCAAACAAGTCACTAACTGTTACTCTAATCCATCCCTTAACCACACACTTGCTTATATCAGAATCATACAGAGCTAATAACACAAAACTCCATTATACAGAACCAAAAAAAACATCTCTATGCCTATCACCACGAACTGCTGTTTGCCTGATTTGTCACTATAACCTGTATCCCTCTCAGACACTCCCACACTCGCATTGTTGATAACCTCATACTTACCATACAGAGTAAATAAAGGCAGGTCCAAACCTATTAACCACCATCAGTTTTTTAGTATTACTGTCATAGTGTACAGCAGTAGGATAGGCCAGATCATCATCCTCACCCAGTAACTGATGACATGTCTTACCATCAGGGGACAGGAGTACCAGATTTTGAGAACTCCACCCTGTGACATAGATATTACTATGGTCATCTATTGTCACACCCATGAGATCCCTAAGTACAGCCTCATCTTTGTATTTAAAAATAACATTGAACTGAGTATCTAGTACAGTTACTGTGTTTGTAGGATAAGGACATGTGTAACATATGAGACTGCTACTTACCTCTACATATGAATCATAATCAACACTCTCATCCTTCATCACAATCTCTACCTTCCCACTGCCAGTGTTCACTCTGACTAGACCTTTACCTGCCACACAACACACTAACTCTCTACCTCTACAACACAACCCTGCCACTGTCTCTCCAACCTTTAACTGTTTCACCACCTTGTCACTATCTACATCTATGATGGAGATAGTGCCAGACCAAGGATGTGACACAGCAATGTGATGATCATCTACTGGTGTCACATCATGTACTCCCTCACTCTTACCAAACTTGATGGTGGATCTGAGTGATCCATCAGAGGTGTGTATTATTACCTTACAATCATTATAACTAAAGTCACCATGATCAGCAATCACCACCATTCCATTAGGTAAGGTACAGCAGCCATAGTAATGGTTATCATCCAGGTGAATGGTCTGTTGTAGCTGGAGCTGTACAGGTGCTGATGTCTGTACCACTTTCACAGCCTCTAGATATCTGGCTCCAGTGTTTAGTATAGATAAGGCCGAAGGACTCTTGCTGACTTGAATATCTCCCAGGGACTGGATACCATTTATAATGTCTTCAGTGGTCTCATTGACTAGGAATTTCAGGTCATACTTCAGAAGTTTTTCACCATTTGAGAGTTCATTAAGATAAATGTCCATTTCATTAACAATGGTCTCCATTTCTTTTATTCCTATCAAAGTCTGGTAATTGGATGCATACTTCAGGATCTCTCCCTTCTGATTAAGTATATCCCTTAGCAAAATAAAATGGTTTTAAAGCATTGAAATCCCATTTACTTTGCATTTTTATTCAATTTTTCATTAAAACCCAATTTTTTCTCCATTTTAATTTTCTATTATCTCACAGAACAATTTAAAAAGTGACCATTGATTTTCAATTTTTTTTTAAATGGTTAAAAAATTGGAAATTTGCAGCAATTTATTTTGCATTTTTAAAAGAAATGGAATTTGAATGTCTTTCTTATTGGCTATGTGAGAGAATTTTTCCATTTTTCAACCATTGCTTTTCAGAAGAAATAAAATGGATAAATTACTATTGAGCTGACTTATAGAATCATTTAACTTTATTTTTTGTCCATTTATCAAAAAATGTTTTCCTGCAGTGTTCTAACAATCCTCCAATGAAATTGAAGCTTTCATAAAAATCTTCCAATCACAAGACCTCTAATTCTGAAATATTTGGCTCCAACTTTCAATTCAAATGTAAACTTTGAAGAATAAAGATGTGTAGTTACATGTTGTTTAAAACAATGCAGCTTCATAAAACAATCTGGAAATATATACACCTTATTTGTTGAGGATTCAATTTTGTTTTGTTTCAAACTAAGTAAGTAGAAACTATTTTATCTTAATTTGTGAAGCTAAAGCTTACATTTATCATTTTATTAAAACAAATTATGTATATAATATCTAAGACTTTTTAGTAAGACTAATAATTGATAATGTTAATTTCTTCTCATTATGTACCTGGCAACATGTCATTAATAATTTTAAGATGAAATACATGTACATGCATTAAAAAACCCTGATCAATTGCTATTTAAAACTTAAATACTTTAAGGCTTTTGTGGTGTTGTCAAGTATATAGTATAAGCAACAAAACATGTATGTTAGTGCTACATGTATAAAATACAGGAAAAGTATACATTTATTTGCATATAGAAAATTAGATTCGCATGTAGTATATATGGACTTAAAATTTGCCCTTTAAAAAATCAGCTTTCCTGTTCATAACTAACATGCATATTTCATGTGTAGAAATGCATGATTTATTTTATGAAGGTACTTTAAATGTGAATTAATGGTTAAATAATGGTATATTTATAATTCATTTAAACACCATTTATTTCATGACATCATGTAAATGGTCCAGCTAATTTACATATTTCGTGAAAAACAATGTGGTTTCAATGTGTTTTCAATGTAATTTAAATGGGGTTTAAATATAAATGGGCAATAAATGGAATACAAAATGCACTCATAATTCTAAACATTTTTTATTGTTATTAAAGGAATGGGGAATGAATGGCCAGAAATTAAATTATGTTTCAATGGGGTTTAAATGGATTTCATTTTGACAAGGGATATATGGCATGAAGTTCTTCCTCCTTGGATTGAACTGTTTTAATTGTGGTGGAACTGTCATTGTCCAGTTTATTATACACAGTATCTATTTCAGAAAGTGTTTTGTGTTTCAAGATTGTTAAGTGTTTTATCAAATTGTCAATTTTTTCCTCAAAACCTGCTTTCATTTTCTTGTGTGAAATGTTTAATTGATTTAGATTTTTGTTCATATCATCGGCAATCTGTTTCAAAATTCCACATTTGGTTTCCATCTCTAACATTGTATCTTCAAATAACACAGAATCTTTAACCTTGTGTACGATATCCTCAATTTTTGGAATATCTTTACATTTCTGGTGGTGCTTTTTTCGACATTTGATACATATCGGAGTATCATGGATCCTACAAAACTCGGTATATCTCTCTTTGTGCTTTGTGCAGTATGGCTTTATCTTCAATATAAATGGCGGTAACTTTTGGTAATCTTCGTATGGTACGGTGCTGTGATTTCTTGTGTCTTTCTGACGTTTATGATGTTCAGTACAGGGTCCACATAGCAAGTCATGACAGTCAGGACACCATACAGATGGTGCTGATGTTTTCTTTCCTTTTGAACATACACTACATGTAGAAGCCATGGCTAGGATCTGAAAGAGAACATTTTGTTGAATAAACTGTTATAACAATGAAAACTAAGATGATTCAGAAAAGGGAGTGGCTCAATCATAAGTTCAGGTTAAAAGGAGAACAGTCAGAGCAGGCCAATTTTGTGCCAAAAAAAAAATAATAAAAAACCTGCTTATTAAGGTAGTACAGTGGTATAACCATGAGCATCTTTTCTGAGCATGTTACCAAATTTAAGCAAAGGCAAAAACATTGCTATTTAACTGTATGAAGAGTGTTGGTATAATAATTATTCGCGAAAAAATAAGTTTGAAACAGAACCTAACTGTTGTATTCATTTTATAACATTTCCCATACTTTTTTCAAGGGAAATAATTTGTATGAAATGTGTAGGTAAAATTCAGTTTTTTCCAATTAATTTTCAGAAAAATAATGGTGACCCCATGATTTTATACCTTATTTTCACAGAACTAACAAAAATTGATGTTTTGACAAAATATAACAAAATTCTGTACCGTGAAATTTGAAAAATTTTTTTTTTAACCATTTTCCCCTATATAATCTATATAAAAATAGCCAAATTTGAACTGTTTTTAATCAATTTTCTACAAAAATTAAGCAGGGTGACCTATTCTTTTTATATTATTTATCAAACAAATGCTCATAGATACTTTTAAAAAATTCTATCCTACCAATTTCTTACTATTGCAGGGGCGTAGCAACCGGTACGGCAGGTACGGCTTGCGCCGTACCAATAATTTTTGCAGGTACGGCATGCCGTACCAATAATTTTCATAAATAAAAAAAAATTGTTCATCTTTTTCTATTTTATTGGTGTATTTTGACTCTCCTCTCATCTCAAATATTTAGAAATTATTTCCAGATGTTGTGTACTTTAACATGTTTAATGCCTTCAAATCAGGTTCAGTTGGTGCATTTTCATCATCAGGTGAAATTGAATCTCTATCTTTTAAACGCAATGATGCGTTATGGGGGAGGGGAGGAGGGGGTCCCGTCCCGAATTCCTGTAAAAATAATTTTACAATCCCGTTTTCCCGGATAATAAAAACTACAGATCCCGCATCCCGAAAAATAAAATGCAAATTCCCGTGTCCCGCTACTCGCTTTTCCCGATTTCCCGTTGAATAATAAGGCCAATCCCGGCATCCCGGAAAAGGTCTTCCCAACCCTCCGTTATCATAGTGCATCGTCCTCAAGAGATAGCATGACACTGAATGGTTTTTCCAAAATGCTAAATATAAGCATGTCGATGGAGGATTTTTGCAAATTGAAACATGCAATTGACCATAACAAACGAGAGGATGTTCAAACTTTAGATTTTGCATATGACTTTTCTGTCAGATCAGAATGTCGCCCTTAAGTACTTTCACAGTTGACGAGCTTTCACAAGTTCTTGTTCCAGAAGATATAGATGTTGGTAACTTGACTGCAGTATAGACCACCGGGAACGGCAATTGTTTATACAATGCCATATCTCTAGCAATTACGGGTAATTTTTATGCAAGTTAAAAATAAAAGTTTACATGATCAGATGATGTAACGGCTTGTTTAGGGGGGGGCGGCATACCAATCTCATATCCCCGTAAATTGGTCAATTATCCCGTCCCGAAAAAATGTGTTTTCCAATATCCCATACCCAGGCCCTGTAAATAAAATGGATTTAAATCCCAATCCCTATCCCAATAAGTTTTGCGTCAAGTATCCCGTATTCCATGAATAAAATATGTTTTAAGAGGTTTTGAAAAGCATGAGAGGTCTAAGTGTCACAAGGAAGCCATAGAAAGACTAAATCTAAATAAATCAAACAGAGACGTTGGGCTTGCTATTGTAGAACACTCTCGTGAAGTCAAAGAAAAAAACAGATCCTGTCTAATGTCTATATTGTCTAATCTACGATTTCTGACCAGGCAGGGATTACCATTGAGGGGAGCAAACGATGGTTTGGATTCTAACTTTAACCAACTCAATATTTTAAGATGTGAAGACAACCTAGTATTCAAAGAATGGCTTCAGAGGAAAAGTGATAAGTACACTTCACCCGGCGGAAATCCAAAACGAACTGCTGAATATAATGTCCCAAATCCTTCTTAGAGGTATCTCTGATGATATACGGAATTCTCTATATTATGCATTGATGGCCGATGAAACAACAGATGTTAGTAATAGAGAACAGCTAGTAATATGCATTAGATGGGTAGATGAACACTTAGCTGTCCATGAAGATTTTATGGGACTGTACCAGATCAACAACACTTGTGCAAAAACTATAGCTGACTCAATCCAAGATGTTCTTTTGAGACTTAATATTAGCCTATCGCAGTGTCGTGGCCAGACATACGATGGAGCTAGTGCTATGTCTGGACCAAAAAGTGGTGTTCAAAAGTTAATCAAAGACCAACAGCCTAAAGCATTGTATAACCACTGTCATGGCCATCGCCTGAATTTAGCATGTTCGGATAGCATCAAAAAGATCAAACTGATGAGTGATGCACTAGATACAGTACATGAAATAACAAAACTTGTCAAAAAGTCACCACAGCGAGACACTCAACTCAAGAAAATTCGCAAATCAGCTACAATTGAGTCTGAGAACGAATACCCTGGAATACGTACTCTTTGTCCAACAAGATGGACGGTAAAAGCGGATGCTATGATGTCAATCATAAGTAACTTTACTTCGTTGATGCAACTGTGGGAATGATCATTAGAAACAGTAAAGGACACTGAAATGAAGGCAAGAATCAGAGGTGTTGAAGTGCACATGAAACGTTTTGATTTTTTCTTTGGTCTTAGTCTGGGTGAATGTCTTTTGAGAAATGCTAATAATCTTAGTGCAGGACTCCAGTCGAAAGATTTGTCAGCTGCCGAAGGAAAAGTAATGGCACTCAAAACAGTAACTGCGATAGCTCGTATGAGATCAGATGACACCTTTGAACTTTTCTGGGAGAAGGTTATCCAAACAGCTAAATCGAGGAATGTTGCAGATCCAGTTTTGCCACGCCGTAAGAAGGTTCCTGCCAGATTTGAAACTGGAACTGCTACTCCAGAATACCACGAGACTCCTAAGGGATACTTCCGGCAGATCTACTACGAGGGTATTGATCAGTTGGTTAATGCTATCAAGGACAGGTTTGACACCCCAGACTTTGATTTATATGTAACTGCAGAACAATTATTACTGCAGTGTGCTAGGGGAAATTCCTTTGAAGAGGAGCTACAAAAGGTTACCACCTTTTATGACGACTTCAAAAAAGATACTCTACGATGCCAGTTGCAAATGGTAGCAGCAAATTTTGAGTATGATGGTAATAAACAAGATGTCGCCTTCTCTGATATTGTCAAGTTCTTTCAACAAATGTCTAAGGGAGAACAGGTTTGGCTGTCAGAAGTTGTCAAGCTGTTAAAACTGGTTCTAGTTATGCCAGCTACAAATGCAACAAGTGAGAGAACATTCAGCTCATTGAGAAGACTCAAATCATATTTAAGGTCTACTATGACACAAGCACGACTCAACAGCTTAATGTTCATGAGTGTGCACAAAGAGAAGACAGATGGTTTGAACTTGACTGATGTAGCGAGAGAGTTTGTTTTTAAGGAAAATAGAGCGAATATTTTTGGCCAGTTCTAGACTTGTGGTTTTTTCAGTTGTGACATAGACCTGTTAATGTACCAATTTGTTATTCCTCGTACTTTTGTGTTTTTCTGCATTAAATGTATGTAACGTGCATAGAAAATTTAGATTCTCTAGGAACCCTGTTTACCCGCTTATTGCAATAATTAAACCGGTTGAATATGCCAAAAAATCCAGTTTTGTACAAAATCTAGTTGGCATATATCTCCAGATATATCATGGATAAATGAATATACAAGTATTTTCCAATTTTACAACTAAAATATTGCTCTTTTTAGACCTAAGATTAAGTGCCAGGAAATCGCCAGAATGCAGGATTTTGCACCATTTACCCCCAGAGATTCCGGGGGCCTTGAGCGGCCCCCGTACCCCCTGTCGTAAAGCGCTGCGCGATCCTGTTTAGTTTTCCGCCGTACCAATATTAAATGCAATGCTACGCCTCTGCTATTGTACTACCTTAATAACAAAATTCTGAAGAAGTGACTTTAAACCCATATCCCCTACCGAAAGTTTTTTTCATTTAGGAACTATTTTAATACTTAGATAAAAGCAAACTTGTAGAATATTTACATGTATAGTAAAAGTTTTTAAATTTGATTTTACAAAAAATGGATCCTTGATTCAACTTTCAGTTGCTTTCTTTCTTGTAATAATTAATAGATAAGATAACAGCATTTAACAGATGATATCTAATAAGCTAAATATCATGTAATGAAAATGACAGAAGTATTTCTTGATTTATAGAAAAAAACAAAGATAAACTTATTTACCTTAAAGTGTGTAATAAATCAAAACTTGTATATGTTGACAATTTTTGGCAAACATGTAAGTCCTAATGATCAATTTTATTCCATTTCTAATTAAATTACTCAACGTAGTACATTTGTGCAGAACTTTGCAACTTTGTTGAAAATTTGTTTTGGTAATGTTTACAATTTGTGTATTAGCAACACCGCGATAAGGAAGTTCTAGTGTTACATGACCCTGCTTCTCTTAAGATAACATTTAAATGAAGATCTCAATGTTTTGTTATATGCATTGTATTAGAGAATGATTTAATCTTAACTTTGACAGAGAATGGTTGTTTAACTGTTCTTGTATTATATTACAGTCCATTCATTTTATTGAACATTAATGCCGTATTCTGATTCTATGAGCCATTACAATTTTTTTTATTCAATAAAATTATTTATCCCTATTAAAATGACCTAGATCAAGACAGACGAATGACCCAATGTGGCTATTTTGTCATTTTCTAAAAATCAATAAAATGCTTGAATTGTGTGTGTCTGATTATTCAATGAATTAAAATTTTGCAGTCAAAAATTTATAAGAAAGTACGCTTAAACATGTGCACAACCTGATAAAGTGACTACGCCATGTACGCTACATGATCTAGTTGAATCGCATTGTTGCTTTAAAACACCGCCACATAAAAGCATGAAAAACGAAGATGCTGTGTACAACTTTTTTGAAAGATTTAACTTATTTTTGGTGTCCGAATAGTATTTTTGTCCTTTAAACTTTATTCAATTAAGTAAAATTTCGCAATCCAAAATCAAATAGCTACGCAAGATATGCTACACTGACTAAAATATAATCCGAAGCGGAACATATAATCTACTGGTCGCGGCCATATTGTCTTGATGGAAATCCGAAGATTGAGAATCCGAATATAGCCCTCGAATGAAAAGTGACAGTATGTACATTGCAAAGAGCTTTTGTAAATATAGAAACGACGGAAACAAACGACCTAATTGTAGTATCGCTGCCTTTTTCTTTATAATAGGTAGTAATTATGCTCTATTGATAACACTCTATAAGATAGTTGAATGTAAGTTTTATAGTCAGTGCATGCCATTCAGTAATATTATTCTATTACATATTCAATAGAAGTTAAAAACTGCATTTAAATTCTTTTTACAATAAAAAATCGTTTCACAAGAATGAGAACAGTTGAGCAATTATAACATGATGCAATATTTCTTGTTCGCATTTATAAACATATATTTTATAAAAAACAAAAAAACAAAAATGATAAACTTATTTACCTTATAGTGTGTAATAAATCAAAACTTGTATATGTTGGCAATGTTTTTTGGCATACATGTAAGTCCAAATGATCAATTATATTCCATTTCTAATTAAATTACTCAACGTAGTACATTTGTGCAGAACTTTGCAACTTTGTTGAAAATTTGTTATGGTAATGTTTACAATTTATGTATTGACAACGTGTTGATAAGGAAGTTCTAGTGTTACACAACCATGTGTTCTCTTTATAATAAATTGACTGAAAAATGTTTAAAGAGATCTCAATGTTTCAATGAATGCACAGTTTTAGAGAATGATTACATCTTTACTTTGACAAAGAACGGTTGTTAAATTGTCATTGTATTATATTACAGTCCATTCATTTCATTGAACATTACTTATTGAGATTTAAAAATTGTATTCTGATTCTATGAGCCATTACAATTAATTTAACTTATTAAATATATGCTCTATTGATAACACTATAAGATAGTTGAATGTAAGTTTTATAGTCAGTGCATGCCATTCAGTAATATTATTCTATTACATATTCAATAGAAGTTAAAAACTGCATTTAAATTCTTTTTACAATAAAAAATCGTTTCACAAGAATGAGAACAGTTGAGCAATTATAACATGATGCAATATTTCTTGTTCGCATTTATAAACATATATTTTATAAAAAACAAAAAAACAAAAATGATAAACTTATTTACCTTATAGTGTGTAATAAATCAAAACTTGTATATGTTGGCAATGTTTTTTGGCATACATGTAAGTCCAAATGATCAATTATATTCCATTTCTAATTAAATTACTCAACGTAGTACATTTGTGCAGAACTTTGCAACTTTGTTGAAAATTTGTTATGGTAATGTTTACAATTTATGTATTGACAACGTGTTGATAAGGAAGTTCTAGTGTTACACAACCATGTGTTCTCTTTATAATAAATTGACTGAAAAATGTTTAAAGAGATCTCAATGTTTCAATGAATGCACAGTTTTAGAGAATGATTACATCTTTACTTTGACAAAGAACGGTTGTTAAATTGTCATTGTATTATATTACAGTCCATTCATTTCATTGAACATTACTTATTGAGATTTAAAAATTGTATTCTGATTCTATGAGCCATTACAATTAATTTAACTTATTAAATATATGCTCTATTGATAACACTATAAGATAGTTGAATGTAAGTTTTATAGTCAGTGCATACCATTCAGTAATATTATTTTATTACAGATTCAATAGAAGTAAAAAACTGAATTTAAATTCTATTTACAATAAAAAATCGTTTCACAAGAATGAGAACAGTTGAGCAATTATAACATGATGCAATATTTCTTGTTTGCATTTATAAACATATTTATTAAAAAAACAAAACAAAAATGATAAACTTATTTACCTTTTCTTTTGTGATAAATCAAAACATACATTTGTTAGCAATGTTTTCTGGCATACATGTATTAAGTCCTTATGAACAATTGTATTATTCATTCAAGTGCAGTAATGCGCGGAACTTTGCCACTTTATTGTAATTTTGCTTTGGTAATATATACCCTTTGAGTATTGACAACAAGTTGATAAGGAAGTTCTAGTGTTACATGACCCTGTTTTCTCTTTACATCACATTTATTAGCTCACCTGGACCGAAGGTCCAGGTGAGCTATTACGATCGTAATAGCTCACCTGGACCTTCGGTCCAGGTGAGCTAATAAATGTGATGTAAAGAGAAAAGAGAAAACTTGGCGTCCGTTGTCATCATCTGTCGTCGTCTGTCGTAGTCGTCTGTCTGTTAAAAATTTTTCAAAAATCTTCTCCTCTGAAACTACTGAACAGAATCTAATGAAACTTGGTATGAATGATCCTTAGGGTGTCCTGCACCAAACTTGTGTTTCAATTTTTGATCAGGCAAAAAACATGGCCACCGTTACTAGAAATAGACCAGGGGGGTCAGACTACTGTTTTTGGCTTGTAAATCAAAAAGTATAAGAGATAGATGAAATCTGATGCCATGCTACTGCTTCAGCATCAAAAGTTCTACAAAAGTCTCCATTTGGTCGAAGTTGTCAGATGATCCCTTATAGGAGTTACAGCCCCTTAAAGGTGGAAAATAGTGTTTTTGCATGTTTTTGGCCTATAGAATGAAAACTATTGTAAAAAGAGAAAAGCTGTTGCTTGCTTAAATGTTCAGCTCATTACGCTCTACAAAAGTCTTCATAGGGTCAAAGTTGTCAGATGACCCCTTATAGGGGTTACAGCCCCTTCAAGGCAAAAATAGTGTTTTTGGCCTATAGAATGAAAACTATTGCAGATAGAGAAAAGCTGTTGCTTGCTAAAATGTTCTGCTCATTTAGCTCTACAAAAGTCTCTATGTGGTTGAAGTTGTCAGATGACCCTTTATAGGGGTTAAAGCCCCATAAAGGCAAAAAATAATGTTTTTGGACTATAGAATGCAAATTATTACAGATAGAGAAAAGCTGTTGCTTGCTTAAATGTTCAGCTCATTTAGCTCTACAAAAGTCTCCATGGGGTCGAAGTTGTCAGATGATCCCTTTATAGGGGTTAAAGCCCCTTAAAGGTGAAAAATAGCGTTTTTGCATGTTTTTGGCCTATAGAATGAAAACTATTGTAGATAAAGAAAAGCTGTTGCTTGCTTAAATGTTCAGCTCATTTAGCTCTTCAAAAGTCTCAATAAGGTCAAAGTTGTCAGATGACCCCTTATAGGGGTTAAAGCCCCTTAAAGGCGAAAAAAAAGTGTTTTTGGCCTAAAGAGTGAAAACAATTGTAAATAGAGAAAAGCTGTTGCTTGCTTAAATGTTCAGCTCATTTGGCTCTAAAAATTTTCCATAAAGTCAAACTTGTCAGATTTACAGCCCTTTAAAGGCGAAAAAAAGTGTTGTTGGCCTATAGAATGAAATTATTGCAGATAGAGAAAAGCTGTTGCTTGCTTAAATGTTCAGCTCATTAAGCTCTACAAAAGTCTTCATAGGGTCAAAGTTGTCAGATGACCCCTTACAGGGGTTACAGCCCCTTCAAGGCAAAAATAGTGTTTTTGGCTTAAAGAATGAAAACAATTGCAGATAGAGAAAAGCTGTTGCTTGCTTAAATGTTCAGCTCATTTAGCTCTACAAAAGTCTCCATAGGGTTGAAGTTGTCTGATAACCCCTTATAAGGGTTACAGCCCCTTAGTGTTTTTTGATTATTTAGAATGAAAGCAATAGCAAACAGAGAAAAGATTTTTCATGCTTATAAACATTCAGCTCATTTAGCTATACAAAAGTCTTCATAGGGTTGACATCAAGACCAGGTGAGCGATTCAGGCTCCTGGGAGCCTCTTGTTGTGGATTTTTTGCCAATTTTGCACCTGTTCAGCTCAATATCTTGAAAACTATACTAGATATTTGAGAAATTTAAATTCCATATTGTTAAGCACATCAAGATCTACAAAATATGTAATAGGGTCAACGTTGTAGGACCTTTCCTTTGAGGAGTTATTGCCCTTAGAACGTCAAAATTTAGCATTTTAACAGCATTTCCTCATTACATTGAAAACGTTAACTCCTCTGACACTTTAAGTCCAAATGGAACAAAACTTAGTATAGTTGTTTATTAGCATTAGGTGTATAGAACTGATGTGGGGATTTTTGATTGGTCGTAAAACATGGCCGCTGTGGCTAAAAATAGAATATAGGGGTAAATGGCAGTTTTTTGCAAATAACTCTAAAACGGTGACAGATTTCAAAACTTTGATTGGGAACAAAAGTGATCAGCACCTCAAGATCTACCAGCTCTGAAATTTTGAAGAAAATCCAACAACCCATGTGGGAGTTATTGCCCTTTTTGTGGATTTTTTGCAAGTTTTGCACCTGTTTTGCTCAATATCTTGAAAACTATACAAGATATTTGAGAAATTTAAATTGCATATTGTTAAGCGCATCAAGATCTACAAAATTTGTAACAGGGTCAACGTTGTAGGACCTTTCCTTTGAGGAGTTATTGCCCTTGGAACGTCAAAATTGAGCATTTTAACTGCATTTTATATTGAAATGTTAACTCCTCTGACACTTTAAGTCCAAATGGAACTAAACTTGGTATTATTGTTTATTATTATTAGGTGTATAGAACTGTTGTGGGGATTTTTGATTGGTTGTAAAACATGGCCGCTGTGGCTAAAAATAGAACATTAAGTTAAACTGCATTTTTTTGCAAATAACTCAAAAAGGGTGACAGATTTTTAGATTTTGATTGAGAACAAAAGTGATCAGCACCTTTAGATCCACCATATTGTCAGATGACCCCCTTATTAATCTTATGACCCTTTCAACGTTAAATAGATTTTGCCTTATAACCTTTACTTCAGGCACATATGTCAGGTGAGCAATTCAGGCTCCTGGGAGCCTCTTGTTTCATGTTTTTAGCTCACCTGACCCGAAGGGTCATGTGAGCTATTGGCGTCACTTGGCGTCCGTCGTCCGTCCGGTAAACTTTTTCAAACATTAACTCCTCTGACACCATAAGTCCAATTGCAACCAAACTTGGTATGTTTGTTCATTAGCATTCGGTGCTTAGAACTGATGTGGGGATTTTTGATTCGTCGTAAAACATGGCCGCCATGGCTAAAAATAGAACATAGGGGTAAAATGCAGTTTTTTGCAAATAACTCAAAAACGGCTACAGATATCAAAATTCTGGCAAGGGTAAAAGTGATCAGCACCTCAAGATCTACCTACCCTGAAATTTTGAAGAAAATCCAACGACCCATGTAGGAGTTATTGCCCTTTTTGTGGATTTTTTGCAAATTTTGAACCTGTTTAGCTCAATATCTTGAAAACTATACTAGATATTTGAGAAATTTAAATTGCATATTGTTAAGCACATCAAGATCTACAAAATATGTAACAGGGTCAACATTGTAGGACCTTTACTTTTAGGAGTTATTGCCCTTAGAACATAAAAATTTAGCATTTTAACAGCATTTCCTCATTACATTGAAAACGTTAACTCCTCTGACACTTTAAGTCCAAATGGAACCAAACTTAGTATAGTTGTTTATTAGCATTAGGTGTATAGAACTGATGTGGGGATTTTTGATTGGTTGTAAAACATGGCCGCTGTGGCTAAAAATAGAACATAGGGGTAAATGGCAGTTTTTTGCAAATAACTCAAAAACGGCTACAGATATCAAAATTCTGGCATGGGTAAAAGTGATCAGCACCTCAAGATCTACCTACCCTGAAATTTTGAAGAAAATCCAACGACCCATGTAGGAGTTATTGCCCTTTTTGTGGATTTTTTGCAAATTTTGCACCTGTTTAGCTCAATATCTTGAAAACTATCCTAGATATTTGAGAAATTTAAATTGCATATTGTTAAGCACATCAAGATCTACAAAATATGTAACAGGGTCAACGTTGTAGGACCTTTCCTTTTAGGAGTTATTGCCCTTAGAACGTCAAAATTTAGCATTTTAACAGCATTTCCTCATTACATTGAAAACGTTAACTCCTCTGACACTTTAAGTCCAAATGGAACCAAACTTGGTATAGTTGTTAATTAGCATTAGGTGTATAGAACTGATGTGGGGATTTTTGATTGGTCGTAAAACATGGCCGCTGTGGCTAAATATAGAACATAGGGGTAAATGGCAGTTTTTTGCAAATAACTCTACAACGGTGACAGATTTCAAAATTTTGATTGGGAACAAAAGGGATAAGCACCTCAAGATCTACCAGCTCTGAAATTTTAAAGAAAATCCAACAACCCATGTAGGAGTTATTGCCCTTTTTGTGGATTTTTGCAAATTTTGCACCTGTTTAGCTCAATATCTTGAAAACTATACAAGATATTTGAGAAATTTAAATTGCATATTGTTAAGCACATCAAGATCTACAAAATTTGTAACAGGGTCAACGTTGTAGGACCTTTCCTTTTAGGAGTTATTGCCCTTAGAACATCAAAATTGAGCATTTTAACTGCATTTCCTTATATTGAAAATTTTAACTCCTCTGACACTTTCAGTCCAAATGGAACCAAACTTGGTATTATTGTTTATTATTATTAGGTGTATAGAACTAATGTGGGGATTTTTGAT
Source organism: Arcuatula senhousia (assembly GCA_963971305.1). NCBI lineage: Eukaryota > Metazoa > Mollusca > Bivalvia > Mytilida > Mytilidae > Arcuatula > Arcuatula senhousia. The sequence goes on along the minus strand of OZ020303.1, from coordinate 46,442,212 downwards.
TGGTTGTAAAACATGGCCGCTGTGGCTAAAAATAGAACATTAGGTTAAACTGCATTTTTTTGCAAATAACTAAAAAATGGTGACAGATTTTTAGATTTTGATTGAGAACAAAAGTGATCAGCACCTTTAGATCCACCATATTGTCAGATGACCCGATTATTAATCTTATGACCCTTTCAACGTTAAATAGATTTTGCCTTATAACCTTTACTTCAGGCACATATGTCAGGTGAGCGATTCAGGCTCCTGGGAGCCTCTTGTTGCAAATAACTCAGAAAACGGCTACAGATATCAAAATTCTGGCTGGGTAAAAGTGATCAGCACCTCAAGATCTACCTACCCTGAAATTTTGAAGAAAATCCAACGACCCATGTAGGAGTTATTGCCCTTTTTAGCTCACCTGACCCGAAGGGTCATGTGAGCTATTGTCATCACTTGGCGTCCGTCGTCCGTCCGTCGTCCGTCGTCCGTCCGTAAACTTTTTAAAACGTTAACTCCTCTGACACCATAAGTCCAATTGAAACCAAACTTGGTATGGTTGTTCATTAGCATTTGGTGCTTAGAACTGATGTGGGGATTTTTGATTCTTCGTAAAACATGGCCGCCATGGCTAAAAATAGAACATAGGGGTAAAATGCATTTTTTTACAAATAACTCAAAAACGGCTACAGATATCAAAAATCTGGCTGAGTGTATAAGTGATCAGCACCTCAAGATCTACCTACCCTGAAATTTTGAAGAAAATCCAACAACCCATGTAGGAGTTATTGCCCTTTTTGTGGATTTTTTGCAAATTTTGCACCTGTTTAGCTCAATATCTTGAAAACCATACTAGATATTTGAGAAATTTAAATTGCATATTGTTGAGCACATCAAGATCTACAAAATATGTAACAGGGTCAACGTTGTAGAACCTTTCCTTTTAGGAGTATTGCCCTTAGAACATCAAAATTTAGCATTTTAACAGCATTTCCTCATTACATTGAAAACGTTAACTCCTCTGACACTTTAAGTCCAAATGGAACCAAACTTGGTATAGTTGTTTATTAGCAGTAGGTGTATAGAACTGATGTGGGGATTTTTGATTGGTCGTAAATCATGGCCGCTGTGGCTAAAAATAGAACATAGAGGTAAATGGCAGTTTTTTGCAAATAACTCTAAAACGGTGACAGATTTAAAAATTTTGATTGGGAACAAAAGTGATCAGCACCTCAAGATCTACCAGCTCTGAAATTTTGAAGAAAATCCAACAACCCATGTAGGAGTTATTGCCCTTTTTTGTGGATTTTTTGCAAATTTTGCACCTGTTTAGCTCAATATCTTGAAAACCATACTAGATATTTGAGAAATTTAAATTGCATATTGTTAAGCACATCAAGATCTACAAAATATGTAACAGGGTCAACATTGTAGGACCTTTACTTTTAGGAGTTATTGCCCTTAGAACATAAAAATTTAGCATTTTAACAGCATTTCCTCATTACATTGAAAACGTTAACTCCTCTGACACTTTAAGTCCAAATGGAACCAAACTTAGTATAGTTGTTTATTAGCATTAGGTGTATAGAACTGATGTGGGGATTTTTGATTGGTTGTAAAACATGGCCGCTGTGGCTAAAAATAGAACATAGGGGTAAATGGCAGTTTTTTGCAAATAACTCAAAAACGGCTACAGATATCAAAATTCTGGCATGGGTAAAAGTGATCAGCACCTCAAGATCTACCTACCCTGAAATTTTGAAGAAAATCCAACGACCCATGTAGGAGTTATTGCCCTTTTTGTGGATTTTTTGCAAATTTTGCACCTGTTTAGCTCAATATCTTGAAAACTATCCTAGATATTTGAGAAATTTAAATTGCATATTGTTAAGCACATCAAGATCTACAAAATATGTAACAGGGTCAACGTTGTAGGACCTTTCCTTTTAGGAGTTATTGCCCTTAGAACGTCAAAATTTAGCATTTTAACAGCATTTCCTCATTACATTGAAAACGTTAACTCCTCTGACACTTTAAGTCCAAATGGAACCAAACTTGGTATAGTTGTTTATTAGCATTAGGTGTATAGAACTGATGTGGGGATTTTTGATTGGTCGTAAAACATGGCCGCTGTGGCTAAATATAGAACATAGGGGTAAATGGCAGTTTTTTGCAAATAACTCTACAACGGTGACAGATTTCAAAATTTTGATTGGGAACAAAAGGGATAAGCACCTCAAGATCTACCAGCTCTGAAATTTTAAAGAAAATCCAACAACCCATGTAGGAGTTATTGCCCTTTTTGTGGATTTTTGCAAATTTTGCACCTGTTTAGCTCAATATCTTGAAAACTATACAAGATATTTGAGAAATTTAAATTGCATATTGTTAAGCACATCAAGATCTACAAAATTTGTAACAGGGTCAACGTTGTAGGACCTTTCCTTTTAGGAGTTATTGCCCTTAGAACATCAAAATTGAGCATTTTAACTGCATTTCCTTATATTGAAAATTTTAACTCCTCTGACACTTTCAGTCCAAATGGAACCAAACTTGGTATTATTGTTTATTATTATTAGGTGTATAGAACTAATGTGGGGATTTTTGATTGGTTGTAAAACATGGCCGCTGTGGCTAAAAATAGAACATTAGGTTAAACTGCATTTTTTTGCAAATAACTAAAAAATGGTGACAGATTTTTAGATTTTGATTGAGAACAAAAGTGATCAGCACCTTTAGATCCACCATATTGTCAGATGACCCGATTATTAATCTTATGACCCTTTCAACGTTAAATAGATTTTGCCTTATAACCTTTACTTCAGGCACATATGTCAGGTGAGCAATTCAGGCTCCTGGGAGCCTCTTGTTGCAAATAACTCAGAAAACGGCTACAGATATCAAAATTCTGGCTGGGTAAAAGTGATCAGCACCTCAAGATCTACCTACCCTGAAATTTTGAAGAAAATCCAACGACCCATGTAGGAGTTATTGCCCTTTTTAGCTCACCTGACCCGAAGGGTCATGTGAGCTATTGTCATCACTTGGCGTCCGTCGTCCGTCCGTCGTCCGTCGTCCGTCCGTAAACTTTTTAAAACGTTAACTCCTCTGACACCATAAGTCCAATTGAAACCAAACTTGGTATGGTTGTTCATTAGCATTTGGTGCTTAGAACTGATGTGGGGATTTTTGATTCTTCGTAAAACATGGCCGCCATGGCTAAAAATAGAACATAGGGGTAAAATGCATTTTTTTACAAATAACTCAAAAACGGCTACAGATATCAAAAATCTGGCTGAGTGTATAAGTGATCAGCACCTCAAGATCTACCTACCCTGAAATTTTGAAGAAAATCCAACAACCCATGTAGGAGTTATTGCCCTTTTTGTGGATTTTTTGCAAATTTTGCACCTGTTTAGCTCAATATCTTGAAAACCATACTAGATATTTGAGAAATTTAAATTGCATATTGTTGAGCACATCAAGATCTACAAAATATGTAACAGGGTCAACGTTGTAGAACCTTTCCTTTTAGGAGTATTGCCCTTAGAACATCAAAATTTAGCATTTTAACAGCATTTCCTCATTACATTGAAAACGTTAACTCCTCTGACACTTTAAGTCCAAATGGAACCAAACTTGGTATAGTTGTTTATTAGCAGTAGGTGTATAGAACTGATGTGGGGATTTTTGATTGGTCGTAAATCATGGCCGCTGTGGCTAAAAATAGAACATAGAGGTAAATGGCAGTTTTTTGCAAATAACTCTAAAACGGTGACAGATTTAAAAATTTTGATTGGGAACAAAAGTGATCAGCACCTCAAGATCTACCAGCTCTGAAATTTTGAAGAAAATCCAACAACCCATGTAGGAGTTATTGCCCTTTTTTGTGGATTTTTTGCAAATTTTGCACCTGTTTAGCTCAATATCTTGAAAACCATACTAGATATTTGAGAAATTTAAATTGCATATTGTTAAGCACATCAAGATCTACAAAATATGTAACAGGGTCAACGTTGTAGGACCTTTCCTTTTAGGAGTATTGCCCTTAGAACATCAAAATTTAGCATTTTAACAGCATTTCCTCATTACATTGAAAACGTTAACTACTCTGACACTTTAAGTCCAATTGGAACCAAACTTGGTATAGTTGTTTATTAGCATTAGGTGTATAGAACTGATGTGGGGATTTTTGATTGGTCGTAAAACATGGCCGCTGCGGCTAAAAAAAGAACATAGAGGTAAATGGCAGTTTTTGCAAATAACTCTAAAAAAGTGACAGATTTCAAAATTTTGATTGGGAACAAAAGTGATCAGCACCTCAAGATCTACCAGCTCTGAAATTTTGAAGAAAATCCAACAATCCATGTAGGAGTTATTGCCCTTTTTGTGGATTTTTTGCAAATTTTGCACCTGTTTAGCTCAATATCTTGAAAACTGTACTAGATATTTGAGAAATTTAAATTGCATATTGTTAAGCGCATCAAGATCTACAAAATTTGTAACAGGGTCAACATTGTAGGACCTTTCCTTTGAGGAGTTATTGTCCTTGGAACGTCAAAATTGAGCATTTTAACTGCATTTCCTTATATTGAAAATGTTAACTCCTCTGACACTTTAAGTCCAAATGGAACTAAACTTGGTATTATTGTTTATTATTATTAGGTGTATAGAACTGATGTGGGGATTTTTGATTGGTTGTAAAACATGGCCGCTGCGGCTAAAAAAAGAACATAGAGGTAAATGGCAGTTTTTGCAAATAACTCTAAAAAAGTGACAGATTTCAAAATTTTGATTGGGAACAAAAGTGATCAGCACCTCAAGATCTACCAGCTCTGAAATTTTGAAGAAAATCCAACAATCCATGTAGGAGTTATTGCCCTTTTTGTGGATTTTTTGCAAATTTTGCACCTGTTTAGCTCAATATCTTGAAAACTGTACTAGATATTTGAGAAATTTAAATTGCATATTGTTAAGCGCATCAAGATCTACAAAATTTGTAACAGGGTCAACATTGTAGGACCTTTCCTTTGAGGAGTTATTGTCCTTGGAACGTCAAAATTGAGCATTTTAACTGCATTTCCTTATATTGAAAATGTTAACTCCTCTGACACTTTAAGTCCAAATGGAACTAAACTTGGTATTATTGTTTATTATTATTAGGTGTATAGAACTGATGTGGGGATTTTTGATTGGTTGTAAAACATGGCCGCTGTGGCTAAAAATAGAACATAAGGTTAAACTGCATTTTTTTTGCAAATAACTCAAAGAGGGTGACAGATTTTTAGATTTTGATTGAGAACAAAAGTGATCAGCACATTTAGATCCACCATATTGTCAGATGACCCCCTTATTAATCTTATAACCCTTTCAACGTCAAATAGATTTTGCCTTATAACCTTTACTTCAGGCACATATGTCAGGTGAGCAATTCAGGCTCCTGGGAGCCTCTTGTTGGCTCATAGAATGAAAACTATGACAGATAGAGAAAAGTTGTTGCTTGCTTAAATGTTCAGCTCATTTAGCACTACAAAAGTCTCCATACGGTCGAAGTTGTCAGATGACCCCTTAAAGGGGTTACAGCCCCTAAAATAATGTTTTTTCATATTTTTAGCCTATGGAATGAGAACTATAGCAGATAGAGAGAAGCTGTTGCTTGCTTAAATGTTCAGTTCATTTAGCTCTACAAAAGTCTCCATAAGATCAAAGTTGTCAGATGTCCCCTTATAGGGGTATTGGCCCCTAAAATGACATTTTTTCATGTTTTTGACCTATAGAATGAAAACTGTAGCAGATAGATAAAAGCTGTTGCTTGCTTAAATGTTGAGTTCATTTAGCTCTACAAAAGTTTTCATAGGGTCGAAGTTGTCAGATGACCCCTTATAGGGGTTATGGCCCTTAAAATAATGTTTTTTCATGTTTTCGGCCTTTAAAATGAAAACTGTAGCAGATAGAGAAAAGCTGTCGCTTGCTTAAATGTTCAGTTCATTTAGCGCTACAAAAGTTTTCATAGGGTCGAAGTTGTCAGATGACCCCTTATAGGGGTTATGGCCCCTAAAATAACATTTTTTCATGATTTGGGCCTATGGCTACAGAATGAAACTATAGTAGTTAGAGAAAAGCTGTAACTTGCTTAAATGTTCAGCTCATTTAGCTCTAGAAAAGTTCTTGTACATCCTTAACATGGTTTATGTTTTCAATCAAAATTGATAAGAGTTGGTCATCAGAAATGATAGTCTTTTGTACAGACTGTTGAAGACTAAAATGTTCAATGTATTTTTTTCAGACCACTACAGCTTCACCTGACTGTGTACTACCAGATAATAGAGTCAAGACATTGTCTGAAACAACATCTTGTCAAAATGCTGAAAATCTGTCAAATAAATACAGCTGGACTTCTCTTTTATCGGGTAACAATTAATTTAAAAAATAAGAATTATCCAATAAGATTTTATGCTTATGTAGATTTTATATCTTTTGGCATACATGTGATTCTCCCTCCAAAATCTGCTGACTTATTTATCCATCTCCCGTTCTGACTTTTTGTGTAATCTCCCGCTTTTTCAAGACATGGAAAAATTTTAGTTTTTAAAGACATTTTATTGTTCAGTTATAAAACAGTCAGTTATAAAACATTTCCGGTGTTTTAGGGTAAAACTTGTCAATTAGGCAGATGTTATGTTTGTTTTGGGTATTATATATGGTAAATGGATTTAATAACTGTTATAATTTTAAATTGAACAGCTTTTAAACAAAATATTTCATTTAGTATAGATATGAAAAGATTGATTCAGATCAAAATTAAGGATTTGCATGGATTTCTCTTAATCCAAGATTATTTTCATTGTTAATGTATACAGTGTTTGTTAAGTTCAAGACATACTCAATCAATTTTCTTATTTTCATACTGGATATTACATAGATATGTGAAAATGTATATAAAAACATGTATTAACCATTCACATTCACCAAAGTATTCAGAAAGAAGCAAAGGTGTACCAAAGGGGTAATTAAACATCATTATACGAAAAAGACAGACAAAATCAGTAGCCAACAAAAAATCATCACAACAAAACAAACCACACAACAAACAAAACACACAAAATGTCAACTCAAGTCGAACATAAGTGACCTCAGGTGTTCCGGAAGTGTAAGCAGTTCCTGCTGGTTGGACATGAACAAATCAGTCTATCAATTATAAGAAAAGTCTTCTTTGATTTCAAAATGTATATATTTCATTTTGTGTTTCAAAGGACAATCCCAGTATAGCTTATCATCTATGTATGTTGCTGTTTACAAAGAATTCAAGTCAGGTAATCTACTATTATTATGTTAGTGTTATATATTCACACAGAATATCTCAAAGACTAAGACTAAGGCAATCTTTGCACATTTGATCATGCAGATAATGAACATATTTTTTTTTCACAATATTCATGATTATAAGTATTAAAACCACCAATTCTACAAACTACAATTATCTAAGCAAGCTGAAAACACTACCAATACACTTGAATATCAAGCTGTTTAAATGTTTTCATTTCAAAAGTACAGTTTAATACATATCATTAATTTTTGTCATTTTCCCCTTGTTTAGGATTTTGGCAACAGATACAACAGAAGATAAGGTCCTGGAGAACTAAATATGGTGACCTGAACATTATTACAGGACCAGCATTTGATTATAATTTTGATGGCTTTCCTGATAGTGCAGATGATATCAATAAGTAAGCATTGGTAACATGCACACAGTGCATATGAATTTTTAATTTTCAAAGTTTACAGTCTTCTATAGGACTTTTTTTTATACTCCTGCTTATTAGAAGTGGGTAGGGTATTCTGTTTTTCCTGTGTCTGCCCTTAGTTCCTTGGTACCATGTTCTGTATAGTTATGTGGTTCCTTCACACTTGTTTATAATTTTAACACAAGGTATAGTTGCAAAAGTGGGGGTATCATTGGCTCACGGATTTCTTGTTTTAAACATATTTAACCCAAATATCCCAAGAAAAACTTGTACAAGGTATAAGCTTATTATATACTGTATAAGTTGTTTTTTTCGCAGGTATCAAATTTTCTCTTTTTTCGCGATAGTTTGCAACTATAATTGTATAATAGTATATGTATAGTACATGTATATACTCATATACAAGTAATTGCTAAAATTGAATGCCGCAAAAAAAGATCTTCCATTTTTTAGAAATCTGCGAAATTTATCTCCTGTGAAAAAAACAACTTTATAGGGTACTAGTACAATTTAAATTCATTTTGCTCGACAATCTTGAATCATGTACATGTTCTTTTATTTCCAGGACATCAGATGTAGGAGGAGTTCCTATACCAAGTCATATCTTCCTCATCATATCCCGCTGTGAGACTGGAAATCTATCATCTTGTTCTAAACCAAAGACTATATCGTTTATTCTGCCAAATATACAGCATGAAAATAATTGTCTTGTAAGTTTTGTTATGTATTTTAGTATGCATATACTGTTAATAGTAATTTTTGCAGTGTAATAATTTGTGCTGTATCTAGGTCAATGAAATATGTGAATCAATGTATGATAATTGAAAACTGTGAAAATTCATATTCCCCAAATTGTTATTTGGATTGTATGTGCGAAAATTAACAACTGTGAAATCAATACATTTTCAGTAGCTGAGTATACATAAATACTGTTATGTCTAGAAAGTGCAGTGGAAAACTGACATAAGTTTTCAAAATAAACCAGTGATTGCTTACTATTGCAACAACAATGAGCAATGTATTTTTTTAACCCACAACCACTTGTCACTAATTAAAGATTTAAATATTTATCAAAACTTTCGATTTTTCATTCGTTCCACTAAAAGTATCAGGACACAAGTCAAAAAGTTGTGATGAAAACTCATTATGTGTATCTTACATTTGAGATTCTGTGGATTCATGTATTTTCATGGGTACTTATTCGTGGTTTTATGAAAAAAAAAAAACAGTTCATGAATTTTTAAATTCGTGGTTCTGAAGTCTACAGTATACACAGCAATGTTAAATCTCCTTTTTGTTATGTATCAATTTTTGTGAGTCAAGTCAACCCATGAAAACCACAAAAATTGATACCCTACAAATGATAATGAAACCAAAGTTGTCAATATTAAATTAATTGTTATGTTTGTGTGCCATTTTTCTGCAGTAAACAAATTGAGCAGTTTTGATGTTTTTTTTCAGAGTCCTGATGACTATTTAACAGATAATGAAGCAAGGATTAGAGACATTGAATTACTAACAGGTCTACAATTTTTCACAAACTCTATAGATAGTATGGGTATTAGAACATTTTTACCTCATGGACTTTGGAAATTTTGATTTTCTATTGAGTTTTCTAGGAATTTTATACTACATAAGATGTTTTATGCAATAAATATATATTTTTGTTATTCTCTTTTTCAATCTTTTGGTTAATGAATATACCAATGGTTTAAAACTTCAGATTTTTTTCCTTCTAATTATTTTGACTTAAGTGTTACTGACAATAAATCCCAGCAAGATTGTGCATATCCAGCATAACCAAATTATCAAAGTTGTTTTTCACTTGTTGTGTGATACTTAAAATAGATAGTGTGATTGATTGTTGTTTGCTTAATGTCCCGTCATCAATATTGCCATAATCGGGACATTATATATAGTGTGATTCTGAACCATGATAGAAAATAATGAGATGTGGAATAAGAGTACGCGACACAGCCCACAATCAAGCGGCAATTCAGAAAAACCACAAAGGAAAACCGCCAGCAGTCTTTAACGAGGCCAGTAGGCGCTGCTCGCTATTTAATCCATATCCCTCCATTTTTGTCTCGCCTGCGACGAATAGTCGCGGAAGGCGAGACATAGGTATTACTTTCCGGCGACGGCGGCGGCGACGGCGGCGGCGTAAACTTTTTTGTAAGACTTTTGTGGACAATGAATTGCTTGAAAAGTATAATAGCTAGGCATCTGATATTTGGTATACAGACAGTTTTATGGTCTACGCAACTGTCACCATGCCGTTTGACCCTGACCCCATTTTCACGCTCCAGTGACTCTGTGAACTTAGGTCTTTTTTCAGGCCGTAAACTTTTTTGTAAGACTTTTGTGGACGATGAATTGCTTGAAAAGTATAATAGCTAGGCATCTGATATTTGGTATACAGACAGTTCAGGTTATGGTCTACGCAACTGTCACCATGCTGTTTGACCCTGACCCCATTTTCATGCTCCAGTGACTCTGTGAACTTAGGTCTTTTTTCAGGCCGTAAACTTTTTTGTAAGACTTTTGTGGACGATGAATTGCTTGAAAAGTATAATAGCTAGGCATCTGATATTTGGTATACAGACAGTTCAGGTTATGGTCTACGCAACTGTCACCATGCCGTTTGACCCTGACCCCATTTTCACGCTCCAGTGACTCTGTGAACTTAGGTCTTTTTTCAGGCCGTAAACTTTTTTGTAAGACTTTTGTGGACGATGAATTGCTTGAAAAGTATATTAGCTAGGCATCTGATATTTAGTATACAGACAGTTTAGGTTATGGTCCATGCAACTGTCCCCATGCCGTGTGACCCTGACCCCATTTTCACGCTCCAGTGACTCTGTGAACTTAGGTCTTTTTCAGGCCGAAAAACTTTTTTGTAAGACTTTTATGGAAGATGAATTGCTGGAAAGTTATAATAGCTAGGCATCTGATATTGGGTAAACAGACAGTTGCGGTTATGGACAACGCAACTGTCACCATGCCATGTGACCATGACCCCATTTTTATGCTCCAGTGACTCTGTGAAATTAGGTTTTTTTTTCAGACAGAAAACTTTTTGTAATACTTGTGTGGACAATGGATTGCTTGAATAGTATAATAACTAGGCATCTGTTATTAGGTATACTGACACTTTTTGTGTTTATATCAAGAAATGAAAGCTTAGGTAGTTGATTTTAGCGATGGTGCCGGCAGGCGAGACATACTTTTAGTGGCCACACTTGTTATTTCTAATTATAATAACCTTAGCCTAAGATATAGATGACCTTGAGGTCGATGATGAAAGATCTATGTTGTGTCCTTTATTCTATTTGACCTAAACAATATTGATCATCGTCAACCTGACAAGCAGCTTACATTAAAAGATACTGTATGAATTGATACAAATCTGTGGTCCTCTGTATATGGGAATTTGAATTAACTAAACGTAACACACAAAACTAGAGGCTCCCAGGAGCCTGAATCGCTCACCTGATCTCTTATGCCAAAGTTTGAATAAATTTCACAAACTTTCAAGTATACAAAGTTGCAAAACAATCCTTTCAGTGGTTTCAGAGAAGATTTTTGGAAATCAGTTTAAATTAATAGAAAAAACAGTTAAAGGGCAATAACTACTGTAAGGACCTTTTGATGCTGAACAAGAAAATTTGCTTCCGATTTTCTTTATCTCTTTTACTTTTTGAGTTATAAGCCAAAAACAATGGTTTGACCCCCCTGTTCTATTTTTAGCAAAGGCCGCCATGTTGGTTGGTCGACATGTATATAATTCACAAACTTGGTAGAAGACATCCTAAAGATAATGTATACCAAGTATCAATGCAATCCCTTCAGTGGTTTTAGAGAAGAAGATTTTTGAAAATCAGTGTAAATTAATGGAAAAAAACAGTTAAAGGGGAATAACTCTTAAACGGCTGATCTGACCATTTAGACCCTGAAAATCACTTTTGTAGATCTCAATGAGCTAAACAATTTAGCAATGCTAACTTTTCCTCTAGCTCTAACGGTTTTCAAGATATTGTCCAAAAACTGCAAAAATGGTCAAATTTGATGATTAAAGGGCAATAACTCCTATAGGGAGTCGTTTCACAACTTCGACTCAATGAAGAGATTCGCAGAGCTTTTGATGCTGAACAAGTTATAAGCCAAAAACAATGGTCTGACCCCCCTGTTCTATTTTTAGCAACAGCGGCCATGTTGGTTGGTCGACATGTATATAATTCACAAACTCAGTAGAGGACATCTTAAAGATCATGTATACCAAGTATCAATGCAATCCCTTCAGTAGTTTTAGATAAGAAGATTTTTGAAAATCAGTGTAAATTAATGGAAAAAACAGTTAAAGGGGAATAACTCTCAAATGGCTGATCTGACAATTTAGACCCTGAAATCATTTTTGTAGATCTCAATGACCTAAACAATTCTGCAATGCTAACTTTTCCTCTAGCTCTCACGGTTTTCAAGATATTGTCCAAAAACTGCAAAAATGGTCAAATTTGATGATTAAAGGGCAATAACTCCTATAGGGAGTCGTTTCACAACTTCGACTCAATCAAGAGATTCGCAGAGCTTTTGATGCTGAACAAGGAAGGTTGCTTCGGATTTTCTCTATCTTTCATACTTTTTGAGTTATAAGCCAAAAACAATGGTCTGACCCCCCTGATCTATTTTTAGCAACGGCGGCCATGTTGGTTGGTCGACATGCATATAATTCACAAACTTGGTAGAGGACATCCTAAAGATCATGTATACCAAGTATCAATGCAATCCCTTCAGTAGTTTTAGAGAAGAAGATTTTTGAAAATCAGTGTAAATTAATGGAAAAAACAGTAAAAGGGGAATAACTCTTAAACGGCTGATCTGACAATTTAGACCCTGAAATCATTTTTGTAGATCTCAATGAGCTAAACAATTCTGCAATGCTAACTTTTCCTCTAGCTTTAACGGTTTTCAAGATATTGTCCAAAAACTGCAAAAATGGTCAAATTTGATGATTAAAGGGCAATAACTCCTATAGGGAGTCGTTTCACAACTTCGACTCAATGAAGAGATTCGCAGAGCTTTTGATGCTGAACAAGGAAGGTTGCTTCGGATTTTCTCTATCTTTCATACTTTTTGAGTTATAAGCCAAAAACAATGGTCTGACCCCCCTGTTCTATTTTTAGCAACGGCGGCCATGTTGGTTGGTCGACATGCATATAATTCACAAACTTGGTAGAGGACATCCTAAAGATCATGTATACCAAGTATCAATGCAATCCCTTCAGTGGTTTCAGAGAAGAAGATCTTTGAAGAAAAGTTAACGGACGGACGGACGACGGACGACAGACGACGGACGACGGACGGACGACGGACCCTTAACGATGACAATAGCTCACATGACCCTTTGGGTCAGGTGAGCTAAAAACATGAAAAATGGCTATTTTTCACCTTTAAGGGGCCATAACCCCTATAAGGGGTCATCTGACAACTTCGACCCTATGGAAACTTTCGTAGAGCTAAATGAGCTAAACATTTAAGCAAGCAACAGCTAATCTCTATCTGCAATAGTTTTCATTCTGTAGGCCAAAAACATGAAAAAATGCTATTTTTCACCTTTAAGGGGCCGTAACCCCTATAAGGGGTCATTTGACAACTTTGACCAAATGGAGACTTTCGTAGAGCTTTTGATGCTGAATCAATAGCGTGGCCTCAGATTTCCTCTATCTCTTATACTTTTTGATTTATTAGCCAAAAACAGTAGTCTGACCCCCCTAGTCTATTTTTGGTAACGGCGGCCATGTTTTTTGACAGATCAAAAATCTAAACACAAGTTTGGTGCAGGACACCCTAAGGATCAATCATACCAAGTTTCATTCAATTCTGTTCAGTAGTTTCAGAGGAGAAGATTTTTGAAATATTGTTAACGGACAACGACGACGACGACGACGACGACGACGACGGACGCCAAGTGATGGCAATAGCTCACATGGACCTTTGGTCCAGGTGAGCTAAAAACACATCGAATGGAAATAAATATCAAGATATTAATAACACAAATACAAATCTTACATGTTTAATCACAAATATATGTTCCAAAAATGAGCAATAACAATATATTACTTACAATATAAAATTCTAAATATATATTATTTACATGTTTTTAAAAATTCTAGCCTAAAACAGTCTCTTACAAAGATGATGATTTATTATGTAAAACAAAAATATAAAAATTGTGAGCTGCTCATTAATAAGCCTTAATATGATTAAGGCCCTGCCTTTTTAGCGAGCATCGAAAATCTATATACCTTTTAAAAGTAAATCTATGTCATTGAGCTCGACCGGCTAAGTGTAACGTAAAGAGGGAACTTTTAAAAAAGGTATTAGGTAGTAGCAAAGTCTGACTCCACCCAACCTAAATCATATGCATGCACTTGGGAAAGTTGTTGTTCAAATATCTTGGATCAATAACTACCTATTAGAAATTCAATTTAATATTTGTGCAAATAATGGGGCTCCCGCAGGGTACCCCCCTCAGGTCGCAAGGTCGCATTTAAAAGGGGCCTGAGGTCGCTTTTAAAAGGCATATTTTGGCGGAGGTCGCAGGTCGTTTTTTGGCATAGGTCGATTTTATGAAGTGTAGGTCGGAAGTCGCCCTTAAAAAACCCTCAGGTCGCATTTCGTTTTTAACCCTGCGGGAGCCACAATAATAAATCCTGTAACATTCTGGGACGACCAAATAATAAATCCTGTAACATTCTGGGACGACATTTAGCGGGGACGAAATTATCCTAAATGGATTACATGACGTCATTTCCTTGTCAGAGTATTTTGCGCTTCTTCAGCAGACCAAAACAACATTCAGATTCTGTCAGGTTTTGTGATATTTTTTGAGTATCAGTGTTTTATTTGAAGCATTGGTAACAGAAGGTACATTAAGAAACCTGGCGAAAAAAAAACACTAAGGTAAAAATATCATGCATGATTGAGGAGAGTGAGTGAAACCCCACAGGATGGGACTCGTCTTTCATTTTCAGGTAAGAACCTTTTATCTATTATTATGAGTAGGTTTTATTCAGTAAATTTATGTATTTCTTTATCTTATTTAGAATTTTACAAAGCTTGGTCAGTAACATGCATTCGGTATGACTAGTCAATGGGACGTTGTTGCCAAAAGCTAGCTCGGTAATTTCCGGAAAATCGTTTTTCAGCGGAAAAGACCGAATGGTGTTTGAATAAAAATCTGTGTGTAAAAATAAACAAGTGGATGAAAGAGGGTTTTATCACTGTTTTTGAATTTCTATTTATCTATTTTTGCATAACAGATTATGTTGTATTTTTTATAAGCCCAGAGGGTTGATTGTTTTACTTGCTCCGTGCCTATTATTTTTTTCACTCCGTAAAAGTAAACCTGTTCCGGTTTTATCGTCAGTATATTTCTGGCACATCTCAAAACATGCATGATGCCGTAGGGCTCGCATCTGCGATGCTCGCTATAAATTGGGAAAACAAATGATAACGAGGTAAATAAAAAAGTTTGTATCTTATTTTGTCAGCTTTAGTTTCAAACCAATTATTTGTCTGTGGTGTAAATTTCCTGAGACTTATCATTATTTACAATATATTATCAACAATTAATTTATGTTCCTCTTTAACTAGAAGGGGCATCAGTCGCAGAGTGGTCTAAGATGCTGGTTTAAATACCATATAAATACATTTATCTAAATACCATAACTACCACAAGTGATATTCGAGACAGCAACTCTTTATTACATCCCATATCATATGAACAATTTTCTGACCGCAATGCCATGACAAGCTCTTTATGTTTTCCTCAACCCACATCCATATCGTTACTTATATATATAGTTAATGGTAAATCACACCCACTATCTCCTCCCTGAATCGTTATACTACTACCACACTCCTGGAGAGCTTTGTCAATGTTGCAATTCGTCAGATTAACTGTTGTCAATTTGTGAATAGACTTCCCTAACTCACATATGTATGCTGAAAAAAATAAAAAATTTCCTATACTAAATCTGTTTATTTTCTTTTATGGTCAAAACAGCCCAGTAAACAATCTATATTTTTCTGTACAAAAAACTTTGTTTTAAAAAAGAAATCATAGCAATAGACCATCATTTGATTTATATTTATTTTATTATAGGTTTAATCTACCTTTCAGACTAAAATTTCCAAGCATCTCTGAGAAAAATAGTTTTTTTTGCCAAATTATCCAAATACGTAGGGAATAATTATGTACCTTTAAAGGGTATCCAAAATGATTGCTAATATGTGAATTTTCTATAAGCATTCAAAAACTACATGCATTCATGTAACTAAATCAGTTTTTAAATAAATAACAAGAGGCTCCCAGAAGCCTGAATCGCTCACCTGAACTACACAGATACACATATTTTGTAGGTAATATTGTGCTTTACCATATGAAATTTAATTTTTTGAACTATCTTGTATAGCTTTCAAGATATAGGGCTAAATAAGTGCAAAATTTGAAAAAAATATATGAAAAAATGGCAATAACTCTCACATCAGCGGTCGGATCTTTTTAAAAATTTCGGGACAGGTAGATTCTAATATGCTGATCACTTTTGATTCTGCACAATTTTGATAGCCTTAACCATTTTTGAGTTATTAGCAAAAAATTTACCCTATGTTATATTTTTAGCCATGACGGCCATTTTTTTTTGACAAATCAAAAATCCGAACGACAGAATTGTAGCATATATGCTATTAATCAAGTGTACCAAGTTTAAATGCAGTTGGTCTTATGGTGTCAGACAAGTTAATCTTTGAAATTCAGGGAAAAAGTAATGAAAAATGGTAAATTTTGACATTTTAAGGGCAATAACTCCTAAAAGAAATGGTCCTACAGCTTTGACCTAATTACATGAAATGAAGATCTTGATGTGCTTAATTATATGCAATTTGAATTTTTGAAATATCTTGTATAGTTTTCAAGATATAGGGCTAAATAAGTGCAAAATTTTGAAAAATCCAGAAAAAGGGCAATAAGTCCTACATCGGTTGTTGGATCTTTTTGAAAATTTCAGGGCAGGGAGATCTTGAGGTGCTGATCACTTTAACCCAAGCCAGAATTTTAATATCTGTTACCGTTTTTGAGTTATTTGCAAAAAACTGCAATTTACCCCTATGTTCTATTTTTAGCCAAGGCGGCCATGTTTTTTGACAAATCAAATATCTGAACAATTGATTTGAAAAGGACATACTATAGAACAACCTTACCAAGTTTGGTAACATTTGGCCTGGGGGTTTTAGAGGAAAAGATTTTTGAAAAATTTTTTACAGACAACAACGACGTACGCCAAGTGATGGTAATAGTAGGTGAGCTAAAAACTAGATCCTGATCTATTTTAAATATCTGAGAAAATCTGAGAAAAATTGACATTAATTAGCTAAATGTGGGTCAATTTAGGTCATGTTTTAGTTGGATCTATCAAGTAACCTGCAAGAAAAGACAATCTTTATTTCTATCTAAGTTCTTGTAAAAGTATTACTGTTGATTCATTTATTTTTGTGAGTACCAATTTTTGTGGATTGGTGGATAAGGATTAGTTTATGGAGTTTTGAAGACTGTAGCATTCAAGTCAATGTTAAATTTCCCTTCGTGGGTAAAGGCCACCAACAAAAACCACGAAAATTGATACCCCATGTAAATTAACGAAACCACAGTATGTTTAAAGTTATAAGATTTTGCAAGACCAAATTTTTGACTGATATTGATACAACTAAAGACTTTAAGCTATGGCATCCACTCACCTTTAGTAACATTACTTTCCTTAAGTTCAAGTATTGATACATTTGGTGTATACTGAAATGAAAAATAAGTTACTTTAACAGTTTGGTAAAATGAAGTGGCAGAAGTTCATATGTCCGTTTGATTCAGTTCTTTAGTCTTATGCTATTTTTCTTTCTTCTTGAAAATACACATTTATCGAGCCAAAATTGTAGTCTTTCGATGTATGTCAACTGGTCACAAAATTGCCTTACACCATATAGGTCTATCAGATTAAGTTACATGTCAAATATCAAGAAGCTGTGGTATGTAATTGTGACAAAGCAAGACCAAAGACAACTGAGAGTGCTAATTGAAAGTGACCCGGATTGCATGGTTTAACATTGCAAAAAACAAATAAGTTATCAATCGATGTCTGGTCTGTAGATCATTTAGATACTTGTTAATTATCAGGATTACTATTGAGATATAAAATCAAACTTACATGGGTTAATATATTAGCTAGATATTGAATCTGTTGTACATGTAATACCATTGTCTTCAGAGCTAAGAGTGGTGAACTGTGTTTTACTTTGACCTGTGACAGCTTTTGTAGTTTTAAAAGTAAGTAGTTCAATCTTGGACATCCCTATAAAATAAAGAAGTAATACTAATACTGTGTGTAAGCTCACAAAAGGATGCCAAATTATCTCCCCTGAATAATAAATGAGACCTATAAAAAACAGATTGAAATATTTTGTGAAAAAGTATAGCATTCTTTATGACAATTATTTGTATGTCATCCTACTTTTGTAGATGGGACATAAAAAATAATTGCAATAAAGAATGCCAAATTGTAAAATTGTATGGCATTCTTTATTACAATCATTTTTATGTCCAATCTATAGTGTTTGGGTCCGTTTTTTCATCTGTCCCAAATCAGGTTTAGTTATAGTTTACCATGAAGGAAGTAAGGTGTCATGTAACTTTATACACATATACATCATAATATGAACAAATAAAAATCTGTCAAAGTCAAAAATGGTAGGCTTTCATTAAACGGGAGTAGGTGAGGGCTAAGTGAAGTGAAAATCCTCTCACCTATAAAATTGATAATTCTGAAGAAAAAAACAACCTAAAAATAAAATTTTTGTGTGCATGCTACTTTTTTTTTTATATAAATGTCTAACAAGTAAGGAATTGATTTGGAGTGGCCTAAAGGAATAAGATAAATAAAGATATAATGAAATGCATACCTGAATTCTGAGGTAAATTAATTTTGGACACAAGATTTCTGAAATACAAACAAACATTCTTAATAAAACAAATGTTAAGTTTCTTTATTCACATGAAATAAAAGGCAATTAATAATCCAACTAGAATGGCAGTCTTCCATGGAAGACGTATGTCACCTACGTCTTAAAACATTCGGTAAACAGGATTAGATGAGATACGGGCATAAAATCGCTTAACACCATATAGTACCATAGGAGGAAGCCACATACCAAATATCACGAAGTTGTGACTTGTAGTTTCCCCGAAAACTGAGACAGAAATTTTTTGGACGACGCAGGACGCCGCAAGACGACGGATGGTGCCAAAGTAACCCCTATATGTCGCTTCTGCAACACGTTGCAGGTGACATAACAAGCTACATTTTAAGCATGTTTTTTTTTTAAGTTGCCAATGGAATGCAAAAATTATATTGTTGAAAAAAAGTCATCAGATCTACTACACATATTGTAAAAGGAGATATTTAGGTGTTATCATATATTCAAATTTTTATTTAATGATTTCTGTTTCAAGTAGTGTTTTGAAGTTAAATTTCCTGTGAAGAACCTTTAACAAAGCTTTTGTTTGTACTTGTTGTGTTGATGTTTTCTGTTCATTGTTTAAGAAGGGGTCTTTCTTTGATTATTTCAGGACTAGATTTGAATTGTATTTTTGATTTTATTTTGGCCTTGAGTCAATCGCAAAACAGCAAGCAGCACCTACAGGAATGTAGAAGGCTGTCATTGTGATCGTTTTAAATTGCTGCTTGTTTATGTGGGGTGTTTCGTTTTCATTTTACATTTATTCCATATCTCATTATCGTTTTTTTGCTTTCCTGGAAACCAATATTTGTGTAATTCTGTTTTACCAAAGTATCCATGACACAAAGCTTGAAAAAATTAACCTCATGTGAAATGTTCTTTTTGTGGGTACTGTGCATCCATTTATTTTCGTCGGAATCAATTTTCGTGGTTTGATGAAAAAGGATCAGTTCCTGGATGCTTAAATTCGTGGTTTTGAATACTATAGACTACAGATCAATGTAAAAATTCTTTTTCGTGGGGTATCAATTTTCGTGGGTAAAGGCCACCTGCGAAAACCACAAAAACTGAACCCAAACAAATAATAATGAAACCACAGTAACCTACCCAAATTGATGAGATCAATTCCCTGGTCCAGAGTCAAAGATTCCAGGTTTGGTAATTCTAAGCACAAGTCCTCTTCTTTTGGAATAGCTCTTACTTCAAGACGTGTCAGAGTAAGAGAACTAGACCTTAACATATCAACTCGGCTTTCCGGAGCAAACTGAAAATACCAACAACAAAAATGGTATGCAGTGGATTCCACTTAACAGACTAATTAACTTTTAATTGACTAAGATTTTAGAATACCAAACCCTTTCCTATACTTTCAATGCTAAAAATTTCATTAAATTGCATTTAAAATCTGAGAAAAGGTACTAAATTCCTGTTAATTGACTTTAAATTTTCAAAAATCACCTTGATACCTGTCAAAATCATGTTTTCTTAACAAGATCTTTGAAGTGTGTTTGACAAAAATTATCAAAGCATGTTTTTACAACCTTCATTTATGTCACACTTGTTTTTACATTAAAAGTTTTTAATAAAAGTGCCACCTGACTGTTCTAATTACTCAATACATTTGATTATTAGACAAAATTATATAAATTCTTTGTATTTTCTGTTTAAAATTGACATTTCACTTAATTGGGTCATTCTGTTAATTGCATACATTTCACTGACTGTACAAGAATACTATAAAGTGTGATTTTATAAATAATGGCTTGCTTAAGCAAGATGTGTCACTTACAATTATTCCACATTTCACTATTCTCTTTATATTCTAAGTTTTTATATAAATAGAGAAAAACTTATAATAAATCATTGTTACATTTTCTTTTTATAATAATTTCTCATTGTAAAGACAAAATTCCAAATTATACGGTCATGATAATTTTTGATAAAAGATCACTGTCTTGTCAAATACTTTTTCTTTAAGCCAAAAAGAGTGTTTGAACAAATAAGCAATTTTAACTATACCATTTAAGGGGATACGTTACTTTGATCGACCATCTTACTTTTCAAAACAAATTGCATAATGACAGGTAATACCATGACACATTGAAATATTCATTTGAAATAGGGGGTCGTGGGTCGATTTTGCAAGTAATTTCACTTTGAAATTATCGTTTTTGGCGGGAAATTTATATAGAAGTAATGGGAAAAGATCCAATATTTTCAAAACTTTGTTATTCTCCATTGATTAAAACAAAATTTTCTCATTACATTTCAACCACAAACTTACACAAGAAAGTCCAAATCTTTCTCTCAACAAACGTATATATTTTGTCATAGGTCATGGACCATCTTTTTTGAAGAATTCACATCAAAGATAAACAATAGCGTTGAAGTTAAACGCTGTTCAAGTAAAATTGACGTTGCGTTTCAAATCGGAAATGGACGTTTTTCTGTTTCACAGGTAAATTTTATCGATAACGTCGTTTTTAACGTAACGTATCCCCTTAACTAACCTTGATAAGATTGTTTAGTTTAAGGTGGTCAATTTTGATCGGCTTCTCCAGTGTAATAGCTTGAAGTCTCTTTAATGCTGTGACACTAAATGATGTTACCCCTGATGGTATAGATATGTATCTAAAACAAAAACAAAAACAATTAAATATTTAGGAAGAAAAAAAAATGTAAAAACATTTGTTATTGATTTTAATGCTATACACAAAACATAATAGAACACACTTTAAACAACATGAACTCACATCAGAACAAAAAAAAACTGAACTATTGTTGCCTATTGCAATACATTGTAGATCATGTTCTTTGAACATACACTATAGGGCATCAACTCAAATTTTTTATCAAAAGTGCCCATACTGTGGATTCATTTATTTTCGTGGGTACCAATTTTCGTGGCTTGATGAAAAAGGATAGAATCGGGGATTCTTGAATTTGTAGTTTTGAAGACTGAAGCATACAGATCAATGTTAAATTTCCTTTTCGTGGGGCATCAGTTTTCTTGGGTAAAGGCCACTGATGAAAACCACGAAAATTGATACCCCATGAATAATATTGAAACCACAGTAAGTGGTATATTTATGGACATTGCAATACATGTACATGAAACAAGTCTTATATAAACTAATGAAGTTCTATAGTTACCTGATTTGATCTGACACTGACAATGTCAGGGATGTTATTCTAGGATTGTCTGAGAACAGTCGATGTAATGTGACATCGTCTAATGAATTACACTTGTTGATAGACAATTCTGTCATACTGGGGCATCTGAAATTGATAATTTAAACATAAGGTCAATCAGTCTATTACAGTAAAAAGAATGTTGTAGTTATGAGCTGTATTCATTCAAATAACTTTCACCAAGAATTCCTTCTCACTATAACAAGAGTTAGCACTAAAGTACATCTTGCCTGCCGGTACCATCAGGATACATTATTATTCCTCAAACACAATCAATAGAAAGTAATGAGATGTGGAATAAGTTTACATGACACAGCCCACAATTAAACGGCAATTTAGAAAAACCACAATGGACAACCGCCAGCAGCCTTCAACTGTGCCAAGCTACTACTAGGCGTATGCATACCAAGTTTCATCAACCTAAAACTTATAGGTCTTGAAATATAGAGGTGCTTGCAAAACCTTACCATTGCTATTATATGTATTGCAAATTGTCAAAGTGCTCAACTGAAAAATCAAGGTCAAGGTCAAAAGATAGGGATGCAACTGTGCTAAGCTACTACTTGTGCATATGCATACCAAGTTTCATCAACCTTATTTTCTTGAGATTTAAAGGTGCTCGCAAAACCTTAATATGGCTATTATATGTATTGAAAATTGTCAAAGTCATTCAACCAGCAAAAGATGTGGATGCAGCTGTGCTAAGCTACTACAGGGGCATATGCATACTAAGTTTCATCAACCTAGAACTTATACTTCTTGAGATATGGAGGTGCTCATAAAAGCAAAACATAAAAGTTAACGCCGCTGCCGCTGGTAAAGTAACACCTATGTCTTGCTCTGTTTCACAAGCAACACAAAAAAGGAATGTTCAATGTGTGTTTGGATAGGCTTAATATACGATATTGAGATGTGGAACAAGTGTACGCGACACAACAAACATAAACAAACAGCAATTCAAAAAATCACAACGGAAAACAGCAAGCAGTCTTCAACATGACCATAGGTCACTGCTTACCGTCTTGCATTGGCCCAAGACTTATAATACAATACAAAAGTATCTAAACCAATCCCTAAATCATCAACGAAAGACTCAATTCTTGACATAAAACAGTAAACATAGAATGACAAGGACAAACAAAGGCTTTGGAAAAGTTTCCTGGCTTAGGACAGGCACATATAAAATGTGGCGGGGTTAAACTAGTTTTTTGGATCCAACCTTCCCCCTATTGATAAGGTTGCACAAAGCTACATATAAAACACACTGTAAAACTCAATCGACAAAAGTTCAATTCAACAAGAGAGAACCTAAGACAAAATACTGTACGAAAACAACAAGACAAGGAGGAACTCTCTTGAGAACACTCGAAGTTACTGACAACTAGCTAAGAAACATTTATCGATTGATGTAAAAGAATAAAATACATCAGTTCTAAATCCGACACCCCACGTCAAAACAATGAATGATTAAGATTTGTATCTACATTGTATGACCCTATTATAAACATAAATATTATACATTAGCTCCATATGGCTACTTACTTGAAATGTATGGTATGATCAGGCTGGGTACAGACACCAGACAGACAGACACTTGCTAATGTCTGAGAGCTGAGGTAAAAGTGGGCAAAATTACACCCAGTAGTATCCAAGTTGAGCAAATTAACATCATCAACATGAAACATTGTTATCATGCTGCACCACTGAAAAAAATTTAAAGCAAGTTATAACTGTGTTCACAATGCAAATCACAAATGTCCCCTAAAATGCCCCAAAATGAACCGTTAAAAAATGTCATCAGTAAATAAAAGGTTGCCTTATTAATCATCCTTAAAAAAAAAGAAAATATATTATTTTTAAACTCAGATTATTATCATTTTTTGGTTTTTTTTTGGTCTTTATTGGTGGTCATTTGAAAATAGCTGCTCACATTAAATTCTTTCCCCAGAAATGAACTTTGAACCTTAAAATTACCCTGACAGCCCAATTTGGTTTTTGTCATATACCTACTTTTATAATCATATTCCTGAGTTGTGGTACATCATGAACTTTTACTGATGAAAGGTGGTTACAACTCTCAATAGTCAAATTAGATAAAACTGTCAGTGAATGAATATCTAACCTGAAAATTGATAATTTGAAACAGTTATTCATTATCAAATATAGACATACACACAGACCATATATCTATAGAAACATACATCATTTTTTCACATTCATATCTAGATATAGAAGAACATGAAATCTAATATTTTTTTAAGTTTTAGTGTTTTTAAGTCAAATTCTTCAAAATCTATAATTTACTATAAACTGATAGCTAAGCTCACCTTGTTACACATTAGTGTCACTAAGTGGAAATTGACTAACTTTCAAAATCTTTCCAAAAAGAAGATCACAGTCAACATCCAAAGCCTGCATTGTGCTAAGGATCACTAGGTGCACATACCATGCCAATATGGTTGATGAGTACCTTGACAGTAAGCGGGAATGGACTTAAACCATTCTTCTTTAAATGGTCATTCATGCGGAAAATGTAGGTCACAGCCAGCAACTGAAGCATGCATTGTGCTAAGCATCATTAGATGCACCGACTGTAGCAATGTGGTTGATGTGGTACTTGTCAATAATAGGGTATGGACCTTAACCATCTCTTCTGTAAGTGGATGCCGACACCTATGGGGTATCACATTAGGTAAGCTAAGAATTCTAAGTTTTTCCCCAAAAAAATTCACCCATTTGCACAAAATTTTAATATGCACATATTGACATGTTTCATAACAACTGTAGAAAATTTCAGAATTGTAGTTTGTACTGGCAATAAAGTTTTTGAGTTAAAGTGTCACAAGGAATTGTTGACAGACTGACTGACAAAGTGAAAACTATGGGGTGTCCCCATCTTCAATGCTGGGCCCTAAAAAATGTTTGATTTATTACACTTTGACTCATAAAAAGAAATTTAAAACCATAAAATCATAGTTTACACTGTTTTGATGGAACGATCAAGGTTTAAAAGGTCAAGACCAAATAGCAAATTACCAATGATCCTGTTTAATATTTAATTCTCATTGAAATTAAATTATAAACTCAAACATGATTGTTCTGGTTGTTTTCTCTTATATTAAACCTACTCTCTCAGACATACACATCTTTTCATCTGTAGATCTGTTAACCCTTTGAAGTAAGACATGGATCCAGACAACATGGTTCCCTGTATACCTGGTACCTGGTCAAATACCAGATGCTCTATACTGGGAACTCCTACTCTACCCTTAAAGGGAGTGTAATCTGTCATTTCCTTGACAAGGCTCTCTAAACCTTCAATTCCATGATTCTACAAGGCAAAAAAAAGCAAATTACCTGGTAGAAGGAAAATGAAATTCTTAAACTTAAATTTACTTGATCTTGAAATTTTTGGTTCCTTTCAAAAAAGATATAGAGAAAATGTGGGGGGGGGGCAATCAAGAAACAAAACTGCAACAAACTACTGGGGTATTTGATATTTAGTTAGAATGTCTAACTATGGTAAAGAATATAAGGCTCAATATGTCTTTTTATAAACATGGATGCCACTACCATCACCAGTAATGATTTTTTTCCCCAAGTCTCGCTTACACAAACTTTTGCTGCAGGCATGACAAAAAAATATTACCTTTTTCTCACCAAACAATAGACCATCAACCATAGGAACCTCAGCCAATCCAGTACAATTCTCAAACTTAAGTTCTCTCAAGGTAGGAATATTCAGGGGGAGTAAACTCATAATTTTGTTGTTCTAAAAAGATAAGCAATAGATAAATGAATAAATAGTTTTAAAGTGTTATTGTCTATAATGGAATATTTCACTCATTAAACCTATTCATTCTTTAATTCAAAAGGGCTTGGTTTAGACAATGTGTCACTGTGATATATAAAACCATCATATAAGAGGGTCGGTAGGACCTTTTGTGGGACAGCGGGAAATCCCATTTATTTCAACGGGAATTCGGGAAAACCCTTAACGGGAATGGGATTTAGCAATTTCCATTTTTCGGAATGCGGGAATCACACATTTATTTTCGCGGGAATCCGGGATTTCTTGTTTTATTTGCCGGGACTTCGGGATCATACCCCCTCCTACCCCCCCCATATAAAAGGTACTAGAAGAAATAGGGAAGGAGGTAAAAGTATTTCAAATCAACTATGCCTTTTTCAAACCACTAACTATAAAATTATGGCAGCTCATTGCATGCAATATCATGTTTTATGGAACACTTAATTGATATTGCATAAGGCCTATTTATAGACACACTAACAATAGACCAATTGCGAGTTTATAATCCATTCCAGATATTAGAATGCCCAAATGTCACAGGTCAACTGAGGTAAGATCCGACATCAAAACATGGAGAGCAACGGAAGCAACATGTTTACCGATTTATTTTAATAAAAAATGAAAGAAAATTGGATGAAAAGTCGTATTCATTATATTGTAATGGTTAAAGAAATTTAAAAACATACATTTCCTAGGGGTTGGTGAGAAAGGAACAGGTTTCCCTATTTAATTCATCAGAGAGTAGGTACAAGTTTTCCAGTAAATTCCGGGTAAAAAAATACTGTGGTTTCATTTTCATTCGTGGGGTATCAATTTTCGTTGTTTTTGTGGGTGTCCTTTACCCATGAAAATTGATTCCCCACGAAAAGGAAATCTAACATTGATCTGTATGCTGCAGTCTTCATAACCAAGAATTTAAGATTCCACGAACTGATGTTTTTTCATCAAACCATGAAAATAAATGAATCCACAGTACATGTATAACATTACATTGATTTTCTTGTACTGCCACAAGTGAAAACTTTTATCATACCTGGGTTTAACTGGCTTAAAAATGCTGGAAACAAGCCTAGTGTAGCAGCACTTTATCCACTAAATAACTTACCCTAAAAGTAAGCTTGGTCAGATCAACAGAATTAACTTCTGTTTTGGTAAGATGGTCTCCACCAAATATAAAACTTTTCAAATTTGGAAACTGTAAATAAATTGAGCAAAAATACTTTACTACAAATAGAGTTGTAATTGATTCCTATGAAAACTGTTCCCCCCCCCAGAAGGGTCATAAAAGAAAGATTTAAAAATGTTATATCAAATAATCAAATATAATAGGTCAAGTACAAAAAGGGTGGAATTCAGTTATTAAACAGGAAGTAAGTGTGGGACAAACCAGAAATTTAATCTCATGATATTGAACTCCATGCTGATGTTGCATACCAAATATCAAGACTCTGATAAGTAGTTGGTGAGAAAATCTGATGTAAAAATAATGGTCAGATCAACAAAAAAGAATTTAACTTAAAGACTCACTTACCTCATTCAGTATACTACTGATATCTGCTGAGGTCATTTTTGTACAACCAGTAATATTCAAGTCCTCCACACATTGTTTGAGACATATACCAGTGATAAAGTCTTGAGCTGATAAACTATAAAGGAGAATATGTCCAATACAGTTTTGAGGACACAATGCCCCATCTCTCAACATTAGCAAAATATAAATTTAAATGAATCAAAGTTCCAGACAATAAATTTTGCTATACCTGACTCGCTTTTTGTCTATTCAAGACTCATCAAAGGCGCTTGACAAAAAATACTGAAAAAGCCTGTTGGTTCCAGGAGTAAAATTCAGGGGCGGATCAAAAAAATTTCGAAAGGGGGGGTTCCACATACTGGGTTCTGTGGGCCAAAGGGGGGGTGGGGGGGGCGTTCCAGACCAGTTTTGCTGAAAATCTACACAAAAATTAAAAAATTTCGGACCCCCGGAACCCCCCCCCTCTGGATCCGCCACTGAAAATTTTATAATGATTTTTGTATGCTCATATCCTGATGTATATGTGTTTAAAGTTCATCATGATATCTAACTAATCCTTCATGGTAAATTAACTTCAACCTGTAGGTAAACCAAAGTATAACACTCCCTTTTTCTGTGATCAATCAACTATGAAGTTGATCAGGCAGGTACAATTTTATGATGAATTTTGTTTGTCCATATCCTGATGCAAATGTATAAAGTTTCATGATGATACCATACCTCTTTCATGGTTAAGTAAATTCAACCTGAAGTAAACCTGGTGGGACGGACAGACGATCATTTTTTCTACAGTGAATGTTGCTAGCATTTGTATAAATAGTGAACTTAACCTGCCTTATCTGAACCTCTTTGGGACTGAAAGAATGATTCGTAATAGACAGGTGTTTAGTTTATATAGGTTTATATGGTTAATATGCAAAGAAAGGGGGGTTTGAAAAAGAAGTTCAGTTAAGGCAGATTTTAAGTTAAATAAGTGTTCAGCTTAGATCAGTTTTACTGTATCTATAACTTCATGCTATTTGTATAAAATTGTTTTTAAATTCCTACCAGAACCACATGGTGGGAGACAGTTCGTCTGAAATTGGAGCAGCTAACTCTGGCTGTGGAGTGTTATGAGCTGGAAACTTCATGACTCATGACACACAGCGAGTCTTAAATTAACAATGGCTGCAGAGGGTTTCAGATTTTGAAACATTCTTAAGAATTTATCATATCAAAAACATGTAATAATTTCTGTTATTTTAATAACTTTTAATACCTTGAGCATCCAGAGATATCTATGGACTTTAGTACAGGTGTACTGGTATGTACTGTAAATGTAGTCAGGCTTTCAAATCCTGCATAATTGATTTCTGTTAACTGGACATTAAAGATCTGTACACATCTCAGGCTTGCACTGTCCTGTATCTCAAAGTGTGTTACTGAAATAAAAGGAAACCAGGAATACTGTGAATGAGCTCACAAAATGGTCAAACTTAAATAAACTTGTAATTAAAAATAGCTAATCATTTCAGTATACTGTGGATTCATTTATTTTTGTGGATACCAATTGTCTTGGTTTGACAAAAACTCATTGGTTTGATGATTTTTAAATTCATTTTTCAGAAGTATGCAGCATGCAGATTACAGTTGAATTTCCTATTCGTGGGGTATCAAATTTCATGGGTCAAAGCCACCCACGAAAACCACGAAAATTGATACCCCACGAATAATAATGAAACCACAGTAATTATAACACAAAAGGACATGGTACGGTAAGGGTCATATTTGGCCCCCTATTTTATGAAAAAATAAATCTTAAGTAGTTTATGGAAATTGGAGAATAATACAGAGTGACATACAGAAAGTAGAGGCATTCCACAACAGCTGCCTCCGTAAAATCCACAGAATCTTTTGGCCCAACAAGATTACCAACATCAATCTGTTGCGGAAAAGTAATTGTCACTGTATTTCTAAACAAATTCAACAGCGACGCTTCAGATGGTTAGGTCATGTGCTTAGAATGCCAAATGAGAAGATTCCCAAGACAGCACTACACTGGACAACACCAGGAAAAAGAAAGCCAGGAAGACCTCGGATGACCTGGAGGCGCACCATTCAAGGGGAACTTCAAGAGCTTGGATATACCTGGGGGCAGGCTCAGCACCTGGCAAAGGACAGGGAAAAGTGGAGGAAGCTTGTTGGTGCCTTATGTCCCAGCTGGGATGAAGAGGATAAGTAAAGTAAGTAAGTTTATGGAAATACACTTCATATATGGAGTACAATGGTTCAAATTTACGAGTATGCTTTCAATTTCAAAATATTTTCTCAATTTTTCAATTTTATCATGTTTATAGACCCCCAAAACAGGGTAAAATCAACAAAATGGAGAAAAATGTTAATTTTTACAGCTTAAATTGTTATTTTCAAAGGCCTCCGCCTACATGACCCTGGGATTTCTTAACTGATCTAGACTTTAATTAAAGTGAATTTTAGAATTCAGTAACAAAATTTCTGGGTCAACAAGGCGGAGGCATCTTAAAATTGAAAAAAATACCGGTAACCCCAAAATGTGTCCAATTTCAGCCAATTTGACAGAAATATACACATTTTGTTTGTTTTAACACCCTGTTTTTCATCAATGTCAGATAATATTTAAAAAAAAAATATTGGAACAAGTTTGTACATTCACTTGAACTTCTAAATAGCATAGGAAATAATTTCAATAACAGTTTTAAATTTTTTAGTCGTAGAGGGGGCCAAATATGGACCTTACTGTACCTTGTCCTTTACTAAAAATACTTGGCTGTGGTTCTTCTCAGCTAATTTTAAGACCTCTCAAGATGGTGTCATGATTTGAATAAAGAAATGGCCAATTAAGACATTTCCATGCATCTTTGATTAAACCATAGTAACTGAGAAAGAACCAAAAGAGCATCAAGATAGACGATATTGAGATGTGGAATAAGTGTACACGACACAACAAACATAAACAAACAGCAATTAAAAAAATCACAACGGAAAACAGCAAGCAGTCTTCAACATGACAATAGGTCACTGCTTACCGTCTTGCATTGGCCCAAGACTTATACTACAATACAAAAGTTTCAAAACCAATCCCTAAATCATCTACAAAAGACCAAATTCTTGACATAAAACAGTAAACACATAATGACAAGGACAAACAAAGGCTTTGGCAAAGTTTCCTGGCTTAGGACAGGCACATATAAAATGTGGCGGGGTTAAACTAGTTTTTTGGATCCAACCTTCCCCCTATTGATAAGCTTGCACAAAGCATACAAATAAAACACACTGTAAAACTCAATCGACAAAAGTTCAATTCAACAAGAGAGAACCTAAGACAAAATACTGTACGAAAACAACAAGACAAGAAGGAACTCTCTTGAGAACACTCGAAGTTACTGACAACTAGCTAAGAAACATTTATCGATTGATGTAAAAGAATCAAACACATCAGTTCTAAATCCGACACCCCACGTCAAAACAATGAATGATTTAGAGTTGTATCACCACACAGAACCGACATACTTGATCACTGTGGTGCTTATAAATAATACAGTGGATACAAAGTGAAAATTTAACGTTTTTAAGTTACTATCAAGCTATCAATATTTCTGCCAAAACATACCAAATGAGTTGAACACAGCAAAAACACCATTAAAACAAACAATATGACCAAACCACAATCAGAAACATGAAGTTAAATAAAAAATGAGTTAACTATGGTGCTCTGGAAGGACAAGATGCCCCACCCTCCATAGCACACCAGCTATCGAGCCAGTATGGGTCAAACTTGGCAAAGTATGACAACACCAACACCTATAGTAGAACATAAAGACCTTAGATTCATAAATCTTACATTTAGGTGCCTGCAAAATAACATGAGTTAACACTGGACAGTTTCTTATCTTGACTGTTTCAAGTTGATCCATTTCATAAGTCATTAAATTCATGTCCCTGAAATCTGAAATGACAAACCAGAAAACAAATGTAAATATTCAAAACATATATGAAAAAACAGTAATATGATGCATTCTATAGAACATAATTGTAACAATATGGAGCATATTTAAAATCTTAACACTCACAATCTTTATTAAAAAAACCTAACTTATAAACCAAAATAATTATTGTATAGCTAATAATGATTCCGAAAGTGAACAAACAAACAAATCACAATACAAGATTACAAATGGCACACGATTGTTTGGTCAAAACTTAAATGAGGTGGGGTAGGAGGGGGTCTGATCTCGGAATCCCGACTTAAAAATATGAAAATCCCGAAGCCCGGTAAAGTTGATATAATATTATCCCGGAATCCCGAACTTAAATTGTCCAAATACCGGAATCCCGAGCTTAAATATGGCCAATCCCGGTGTCCCGAAAAAGGTCCTACCCCCCCTCTTAAATAAATTCCCATATTCTGAATCTTAATTAGTTATACTTTTTATTACATGGATAATATAACCACATATGTTTTCAACTGCAATATTTTAATGCAGAAGCCGTGGTTTTTTTCATGTCAAAGAGGATTTTATTTATTTAACTGAGTATAATAAAGGGTTTCTGTTATTTTACTACTAATCAGCTATGTATGTAATAATAAGATTTTTCTTGAAATTTTCATAATTTTTGACAAGTTGCAATTCTAAGACATTTAATGAGCCAAAGTGCAAATCTTCCCTAATATTGAAACCTTATTTATCAAACATCTCACATTTTAGCTAGTAAAAATATTTTTTACCAGTTTGCCATCTTTTCAGTCAAAAAATTATTATAGAAACGATTCTATCATGGTCAATCCAGACATTTTGCAAAAAAAGGACACTTTGTATGCCTTTTGAGATGGCCTGACATGTTTATGCTTCAATGTTTGACTATATACATTGTACTAAAAAATATGGGCATCAAACATCCTGGATTGAAAATAGAATTCATGATTTTGCAGTTTTATAACATTTTTATTTATTGAAAACAACACAAAAAACCTAGGTAATGGTGTGGTTTGCCTGACCCACGAAGACCAAAAATTTGGTAACGGCCATGAATATAAATTCTTTTAAGTGTTAAACATTGTTTACAAGATTTAAACATTGTTTAACAGATTCTCCCCATTTGAATCTAACAATGTTTTCTTGAGGTTAAGCAAATCTTCCAAATGTTTTTATGTTATAATTTAATACATACCAGATTGTGAATAGATTTTTAATGTTTTCAAAGTTTTCAGCCCTGTGTTTTCTATCTGAAAATATTAAAGGCATAAATTTGAGATATGACATCTCTGAACTATCTTACTTAAATCTCTGAGAACACTGAAAAAAATAGATCTACCTTAAGTAAGGGTGAATATTAAATGATTTCTCCACCCTAAGCTTGCTTTTTGTTTCAACATGTTAATTTTGGCGAGCATGTTAAACTAAAAAAATAACTATCAAGGCTTGGAGAGATCGTTTAAACCACAATTTTTCAGAAGGAAAACTTGTTTGTCCGATTAAACTTAAGAGAAATTTGAAATGGTGGGAAAACTCATATGGA
This sequence comes from Arcuatula senhousia, assembly GCA_963971305.1. Classification (NCBI taxonomy): domain Eukaryota; kingdom Metazoa; phylum Mollusca; class Bivalvia; order Mytilida; family Mytilidae; genus Arcuatula; species Arcuatula senhousia. The sequence continues at coordinate 46,409,352 of OZ020303.1, read as the reverse complement.
AGTTTAACTACTTCCATTCGGTTATTATATTTGTGCTTGCAATTTCAACCATTTGGTGACCTTTGCTATGTATTGAAGAAACCCCCCAACCCCCTCCCTCCTCCAACTGACCTTCCGCATCTGACTGGAGAAAATTAAATACCTATTTTTAAGAAAAAAAATCAAATGATAGCCTTTTTACATACACAAATGAATGTATAATTTCATTTACAACTGTTTTAGCAAACCAAATCTAAATAAAGGCCCTAATAAAAGAAGTCCTAGATGCTCATCCAAATTTCTTTAAAATATGAGATAGGTGGGCATATCTTTTTTTATTTTATCCATTTTGAAGAAAACTTACCATAAAATGCACATTGAATTTGCCAAAAATCAAATATGAATTAGTTTGCATGAGGTGGCTTAAAAATTTAGGGTAGGAGACACAGGATGAAAATATAGGATATTTTTTTTTATATTGGCCCAACACACAATATCTAGAAATAAGAATTGGGAATTATTCCCCTTTAAGCATTTGAAGATTTAAATCTACAGGTTTAAAAATCAATTTCACAAAACTGAATAAATAGACTATTTATAAAACTATATTATTGATTGGTTGACTTAACCCAAAAAGTAAATTTAAATATTACCAATATGTAAATTTATACTGCGTAATAAATCTGTATCTATTTGAAATACCACACAAAGCATAAGGTAAAGAAATCTTTAAATTATCTATTTATTCTGTGTTTTTAAGGTATATACAAATTTGTACATCTAAATATCTACAAAATATAGGAATTTCATTTTAGAAATACCCTCAAGTGATATAAACAAATTCAAATAGATAGACGGAATAATAAATATGAAGGTGGTTGTTTTATTGAATCAAGGATAAACATCTCTTTGTCAGCCAAGTATATCAGAATTCTATTTGACGAGAAACTAAGCAAACAACAATCATTCAATCATGAGGTACTTGAGTGTTTTTTGACAAGAGGCTCCCATGAACCTGAATCCCACACTGATTTTCATGTAGCATTTTTTTAGCTACATGTATACAGAAAACATTTTTTTGAAATTCAATAGGCTGTAACTTCAATAATTGGTTATGACCGTTATCTCCTAACTTAGACCAAATGAAGTAAACTTGCAGACCTCATTTAACTGTATATTAATGTTAGCAAAAGGTCTTCTCTGTCTGCTCTGCCTTTCAATTAATCTTTTTTTGTCTCTAAAAATGGTCACAAGATTTAACAGAATTCTAGCTGAACATTTCTGCAAAGTTTTATTCTCCTTAGTTTTTCAAACTAAAAAGCAAAAATGACATTTTGTTGTTGTAAAAGGGGCCATAACTCATTTAAGAGGTCATTTGAAAACTGAGTACAATAGACCAGTATGCAGATTAGTGTAGAGCTCTATCAACTGAACATCAAATGGTAGCTTAAATTCTATTTTTAAAAATTTTATAAGGTTTTCAAGAAGCAAAGATGTACCAATGCGGCATTTGAATGTCAAAAGACTGAAAAGGTAAAGTGGATAAATACCCCTCTTCTTAAATGAGGCAAGGGGTATAAAAAACATCAAATATGCATGTCATCCAAATTAAACTTTCTTTAATTTATATTTTACTTCAGAAGAAATGGCCTCCAAATGCAGTAAATGTCTGCAAAAGAAGAAATCTTCAATCCCTGCAGTGTGGTGCTATGACTGCCAAGAACTTTTGTGTCAATCCTGTGTAGGTAACCATAAACTTTCTACTTCATCAAAAAATCACCACTCCATACCATTTGAGGACTATCAAAAGTTACCACCCTTCATATTGAACATTAAGAACTACTGCGACAAGCATAAGGAAAAATTAACTCATTTCTGTCGTATACATGATGAACCAATATGCTTAACATGTCACCAAACATTGCACAAAAAATGTGAAGATGTCCCAAAGATAGAAGATTTTGTCCAAAATGTGAAAGCATCTGCCCTGTTTGAAGATATTTGGACAGAGATGAAAACTGTTTTTGGCACTTTGCAGAAAATTTCTGCAAATCGTTCTGAAAATTCAAAACAACTTAAACATATGCGTCAAGAGATGGAAAAGAACTTTGAGAAGAAAATTGAGAGCATGATAAATCATCTGAACAAGCTGAAAGCAAAAACAATGTCTAATATAGAATCTGTGTATAATAAACTTACAAAGGACATGTCTCACACTTCACAAATAGCCCAATCCAAGGGGAAGAAACTCCATGACATCCTGACCCAGAGAGATGCAATACAAAATTATGCATCAAACTACCAGACGTTCATTGGGATAAAAGAGATGGAAGAAATAGTCCAAGAAACCAACAAGACCATTCAAAGTATGGAAGAAAATCATAAGTTGCAACAAACTGAGATAACATTTGATATAAATGAAACTATAGAAAAGACCATCTTAGGTATTCAGTTGTTAGGAGATGTCAAGGTCACAACAACTCCATCAACCGTGATGATCCCACTCATCAAACCTATGGAGGCTCAGAAAGAGGTTCATACACATGGTCAGGTACAACTTTACAATCAGAGGAAGATCAATCTTGATAAGGAAGGCTGGTACAGCGACTGTTGTTCCTTACCAAATGTACTTTTGGTACTAACATCAGACTCTTTCAACCATTTACTAATATACAACACGGATGGCTCTCAGAGATCTACTATTGAACTTAAAGAAAGCGCGAGAGGGCACAATGTGACACCATTGGATGATCACCATGTCGTGGTGTCACATCATGATTCACCCATTATCACTATTATAGATGTCAATAGTGATAAAGTGGTGAAAACCTTAAACATCGGTGAAGAAGTGAGAGGTCTTTGTTGTAAGGAGAGAGATTTAGTATGTTGTGTGCCAAACAAAGGTCTAAAGAAAGTGAATCTTGATAGCGAGATTGCTGAAACTGTTGTGAATGATGAAAATGTTGGTTATTGTTCCCACATTAAGGCAAGTAAGGACCTTTTTTGTTACACTTGTACTTTGGCAGACACAGTAACTGTACTTGATTCCCAGTACAATGTCATCTTCAGGTACAAAAGTGTGGGTTTTTTTTTTATCCCTTGGGGTGTGGCAATAGATGACCGTAGCAACATCTATGTCACAGGGTATGACTCTAGCAATTTAGTGGTGATACCTACTGATGGTAGTTCTTGCTATCAGTTACTGGGGGAAGATGATGGACTGAAGAATCCTACAGGTGTCTATTATGACAAGGGTACAAAGAAACTAGTTGTGGTCAATGTGAATGGACCAGCTTTTGTCTACTCAGTTAGATAATCCTAACCAGGTCACACCAAAAAATTTCTTTTGAGCAAAAGGGGAGGGGGTCAATATAATGTTGATTCACTTAACTTACATCAAGTTTTGAAACTCTTTTTTGTTCTGTTTGCTACAAACCCCTAAATTGTCATTTAAATCTGCTATATTTTGTACTGCTAACTTTCAAAGGAACAAGAATATTTCCAAAAGACATAATGCCTCATCTGGAAAATTTAAACCTGGTTAACAGACGGACAAACGAACAGATGGATGAACAGAGCCAAACACTATATGTCCTCCTTCTTTCGTAAACGGGGCATAAAAATTGGAATATGTTTTGATATCTTGGTAAGAATACAAGATAATGAGATGTGGAATAAGTGTATATGACACAACTTACAATATAAACGACAATTTAAAAAATCCACAATGGAAAACAGCCAGCAGCCTTCAATCTGACCAGTGGTCGCTGCTTTTCAATTGGCCCTGGATTGTAAATAAACTACACATGATTTAAGCCCAATACATTTGAAGTCAACCAACTGCCATACACTATGACAACATTTGTCACCAGAGTGAGAATACTAAAAAGATGTGCTTTTGAGCACTTTTTGGTTGAATAAAAATTAAGTTGAAGGATAGGATGTGACTTGCAAATAATGACCTTTGCATTATGAATGTGTTGTGCATGAAAGTGACGAATAATAGATTGCATGAAAGTGAAAGAGTACTGTTCAAATATTAATATTTGTTTTATATTTTACTTATAAAGTTAGAGTTTGTTCATACATGATATGTTTAACCTTTTATGTAGGCAACATGGAATAAATACATATTGATTGCAAGTAAACCGGTATCATTTTTGTAATTTTGATCTTTTTAAAAAAAAATCAATTTATCTACTGGTAAATGTATGATGTAATTTGCTTCTTTTACTTGTAAATCAAAGCTTACCTATTTACCAGCAAATCTGATATAGTTTGCATTATTATCCAAAAATTAAATGTACTTAGTAGGAATTTGTTTTAACTCAATGCATGGGCTTAGAGAAATATAATAAAATGCTTGCTTTTTAATATTTATATTTATTTTTTTATTTTCCTTGAGCACCTGAAGAGGAAATAACTGGCATCACTTTCAGCTTTAACATTGTATGTTACCCAAAAGAAGAGGTAAATCACACTTTTTCCTTAACCACACAAAATAATGTGGAAGATTTATGGTATGATGTTGTAAGGGCTATTCCAGAATTAATTGTATGGGGGGTCGGAAGGCACTATAATTAAAATTTTATGGGTGGTGGTATTTTTAGATATTTCTCAAATGCAACATAAAGGGAAAAAAAATTAAAATGTTATGCATGGTGGGTATCAAAAATAAACTGTTAATACAGAGACATGTCTCACCTGTCGCAACTGGACACAGAATAAAATGAAGTAAAAATCTTCCTAAAATTTCAAAGTCAGTAGACCGTGACTGCAGAAGCATACAGATGAAAAGCTTTGGAAATTGATCTGTACTAATGCTAATGCAAGTGCATACCCAATATCAATGGTGAACCATAACTGCTTCATGTTAAACAGACTTGAGAAAAAAGGTTAACCTCGGCAAAATCAGTGTAAAATTTCAAAGTCAGTAGACCGTGACTGCAGGAGCATACAGATGAAAAGCTTTTGAAATTGATCTGTACTAATGCTAATGCAAGTGCATTCCCAATATCAATGGTGAACCATAACTGCTTCATGTTAAACAGACTTGAGAAAAAAGGTTAACCTCGGCAAAATCAGTGTAAAATTTCAAAGTCAGTAGACCGTGACTGCAGGAGCATACAGGTGAAATCCTTTAAAAACTGATCTGTACTGATGCTGATGCAACTGCATACCAAATATCAATGGTGTAACATAACTAGTTCACACAAAACAGACTTAAGCAAAAACTTTAACCAATTGTGGACGCCACTGCCGCCGCCGGAATCACCATACCTAAGTCTCGCCTTATGCGACATTCGTCGCAGGCGAGACAAAAAGTGCCTTCCCCCCTCCCCCCATACAATTATTTCTGGAATAGCCCTAATTGTCCTTGCTGTTGTTGTGGTGTCCAACTTTTGTTTGAACGAAACATTGCTTCAAATTTTTCCAATGATGTTACCAACAAAGATCAACAAAGGGTGAATTGAATTCATTTAGGGACTGTTTCTCTTTGTGTAAATCCCTCTCCAGTTTGCATTGTGTGATGATTGTGGCCTTTAGAGCAGCCTGTATTAAGCCCACTTATCTAAAAATCTACAAAGATATCTTTTTAACATGCATGGGGTCTTTTTTGTCCCTTACAAAGAACTAGCGTTGGTCCTCGAAATATGATTTATAAGTACCTACGTGTTGCATGTTGGATGGGAATCCAGACAGGCCTTTATTCTGAATTAATGTTAGATATTCTAGCTTTGTACAACTTTGCAGCAGTGTCACTATCTGAGGTTTGAAAAACTCACAGTCCTCTACCCTACAATAGAAAAAGGAAACACATGAAAAAAGTCTTGTACATAGTTAAGTGCCATTCTCTGTAAGTATCAGGCAATGGGTGAATCATGATTAAAAAAACACACGAGTTGACTTCAAAATACTATTCAAAATGCTTAAAAAGTAACAAAAAATGCATTGGCACTTTTTTTAAAAGTCAGTTATTTGAGATATATTTTGGTTGAAATGCATATAAAATTTTGAATCTAAGGGAGATAACTCTGTCAAGTCACACTAAATTCTTATCATTTTAATAGAATTTTTTCTCCATCTTCTGACACTCAAGACAACAACTAATGTTTGTTTCTTCAATAGAAGGCTATTTTTAATGAAAATTTATTGTCAAAACCGTGTGTTTTTAAAATCATGATTCAAAGTTTTTAAATTTTGCCTGATTCTTACAGAGAACTGCACTTAAAAACATAGCTGATCTATGGACTACAAAGCTCATCTCATCACAGAGTATCTTCAATAAGTTGAAATGAAATGGACTTAAAAAATATCAAGTAGTCACCCATGCAGAGGAAAGCGAGCATACAAAGCATGCATTTACTAAGCATAAAAAGGTGCATCTACCATACAAATATAGTTGATGTAGCACTTGTCAGTAAGCAGGAATGTACTTTAACAATTCTACTGTAAGAAGTCATCCATGGGGAAAATATAGGTCGCAGCCAGCATCCGAAGCATGCATTGTGCTTGGCATCACTAGGTGCACCTACCATACCCATATCATTGATGTGGCATTTGTCGTAAGCAGTGGTGAACTTTAACCATTCTTCTGTAAGAAGTCATCCATGGGGAAAATATAGGTCGCAGCCAGCATCCAAAGCATGCATTGTGCTTAGCATCACTAGGTGCACCTACCATACCCATATCATTGATGTGGCATTTGTCGACAGCAGGAGTGAACTTAAACCATTCTTCTGTAAGAAGTCATCCATGGGGAAAATATAGGTCACAGCCAGCATCCAAAGCATGCATTGTGATTAGCATCACTAGGTGCACCTACTATACCCATATCATTGATGTGGCATTTGTCATAAGCGGGAATGCACTTAAACCATTCTTCTGTAAGTGGTCATCCATGTGGAAAATATAAGTCACAGCCAGCATCGGTAGCATGTATCACTAGCTGCACCTATCATACCAATAAAGTTGATGTGGCACTTGTCAGTAACTGGGTAAACCTTAACCAATCTTCCGTAAGTGGATCCAGATACTGAGACTAATGCCAAGGCATCTGTAAATAGGCATTCATGTAGAGCATGTAGGAAATAGGCAGCATCAGAAACATGCATAATGCTTAGTATCACTAGCTGCACCTACCACACCAATATGGTTGATGTGGCACTAGTCAGTAACTTGCAATAAACCTTCATGGCCAATGCCAGGGGTATCTCATAAGCTAAAAAATATATGTTACTGATATAAACTAAAATGTAAAATATGCTTTAATTTTATTTGAACTTGCAAATACATTTATAATGTTATGTGTGTGTGTGTGCTAGTGTTTAACACCCTTTGTTGACACACCTGGGTCATGAAGGGTGGTCAGTTTTAATGGTGGAGGAAACCGGAGTACCCTCAGGAAACCACGATCTTGGGCAGGTAACTGAAAAACCTAATCACATACAGTTGGGAAAGTCCCTTTTTTGTAATTACAAATGGACTCGAACACCAGGTGAGAAGTGATTGGCTAGTGATCAATAGTGTGGTATTTAAACCATTGCCTTAGACCACTCGGCAACCCAGGCCCCTGTATAATGTTATGTGAGGTTAAGTCATATCATATATTAGATCACATGATATGGTTATTTCTCATGTAGCATGCGTGTGTGTATGCGTGCATGTGTGCATGCATGTATGCTTGTGTGTGTGTGTCATGTTGTAATATCCAATAGCAGTTATCACTCTGATTGGGGTCTAATACAGGAGTATCGAATGTGTCCAAGTGAGAGAGAAGCATTTTTCTTTCCCCTTATTACCACATACTGGCCAGTGGTTTCCATACATTGGTAATTTTTGCTGGGTGCAAACTTTGAAGTATTGATTGCATTATTGTTTATAATATAAGATTACACAAATTACAAACAAGATTGCTACACATTGCCAAGGTTCCCCGCAAACTCATTAAAGTTGAAAATTCACTTAAATTTGTTGAATCAAAATGGTGTTGGGATATAATCAACTACATGTCATGACAAACAATCCTACAAAATTTTATCATAGGAGTTGCTCCCACAAAGTGTTCCTTAATTGACCTTAAATGAACAAAGTTGATAAAGTCCCATATCTCTTATGAAATTTGTTGAATCAAAAATATGTTGCGATATGATGAACTTCATATGATGACAAACAATCCAACAAAATTTCTTAAAAATCTGTTAAGTGGATTTAGAGGAGTTCCAGTCACAAAAGTGTGATAGACGCACAAACAGATGAGGACAAATACTAGGTCCCTCTGTCACGTTGCGGCAGGGAACAATTAACAAGTTTAAAAATACTAAAACCAGTAAAAGGTAGTTTTCAGTTTTATTTGAATGCAAAGGAAAACCAAATGCAATTTCATATCTTAAAGCTATGTATCAGTCAGCCAACACAGTAGGCATCATTCATTCGAATCTTCTTTCACCCATTTGATCATTTTATGCTAGACTTTACTTACCAGATATCCCTAAGCTCTAGACGGTGACCTTCATCCTGGTGTTTTATCACTGGCACAACATTAGAACACCTTTAAATATAAAAAAAACATTCTGTCAAAGTCAAAACAGAAAGTAGGTCAGATACAATTTGAAATAAAAATTAAAATGCCACGATATGGGAGCCCATTCTGAAGCTGCATACCAAATATCAAGAGGCTGTGAATAGTAGCTGAGAAAACTGCTACACATTTTTTTACATTCCCACCACCCGCCACCTGCACAAATTTCACCATTTCATTTTTCCTGAATTTCTGACCAAAAATATACATGATATATTTTTAATCTTTTGACTCTACTTGACCTTTTGAGTTAATACATGGATTCATACCCAAAAAAGATTTTATAGTTTTTTTAGTTAGAACTGACTTTATAACAGGGGAAATAGACTATATTGTGGCATGATTAGGAGGTAAAAATTCCTGTCAAAATGAAGAGACCAACTGTTCAAATGAAAATAGAAAATGTGTCTATGAGCCCCCCCCCCCCCCCCCCCCATTCTTGAAATTTAACTGACCCCTAACATGTTGTACCAGAGATAAGGACAATAAACAAGAACTAAATCAAAGCTGTTCACGTGTAAAATATAGGTTTGCAATAACCTAATTTTTAGTGGGTGGTGCCCCACTACCCAAGAAACATCAAGTTGTGAAATATCATTGACCCCCGACATGTAGTGTTCAAGTTATGAACCTTAATCAAGAACTTAATCAACATGTTGCAGACATATGTACCAAAGGACAGACAAGGGTAAAACTATATGTGCCTCCAACATACATGGGCTGGGCATAAAAATACATTGTAGCTATATAACATTGTGAAAACTGTTTGTTCATGAATTTCTGCTTTGCACTTACATGACTTATATTAATTATCTTTAATCATGCAAAAAAACAATTGCTCATTCCTAAAATCCAACTACAAACTCAAATATTTCACAAAAGGCCTGTAAAAAGCTATAATTCAAAGTAACATTTACACAACTTATGATACAATATGAAGTTTGATGAGCAATGGAAGGTAAAACAGTAAGTTAATCTGTGCTTTATTACTATACATACATGTATGTACAGGTCTATGTTAGAAATGTACAATGGTAGATAGGAAAGAACTACTACATATGTATAGGTCTATATTAAAAGTTAACATTTATACAACTTACGATACAATATGAAGTTTGATGAGCAATGGTAGACAGGAAAGCATTACTACATATGTGCAGGTTTATATTATAAAAGTTAACATTTACACAACTAACGATACAATATGAAGTTTGATGAGCAATGGTAGACAGGAAAGCATTACTACATATGTGCAGGTTTATATTATAAAAGTTAACATTTATACAACTTACGATACAATATGAAGTTTGATGAGCAATGGTAGACTGGAAAGCATTACTACATATGTATAGGTCTATATTAAAAGTTAACATTTATACAACTTACGATACAATATGAAGTTTGTTGAGCAAAGGTAGGTAAGAAAGTAGGTTGATTAGTCCTTCTTTACTTATGAATTCATTATCTGTCAATGTCAAGCTTCTTAATCTTTCACATTTGGCACATATTGCATTTGCTGTAAAGTAAGAATTGTAAAGTTAGTTATTGTGTAGTCATTTAATTTCGTTGGTACCAATTTTCGTGGGTTGATGAAAAAGGTTAAGTTCATTGATTCTTAAATTGGCTGTTCTGAAGTGTGTATCATACAGATCAATGTTAAATTTCTTTTTCATGGAATATCAAATTTCATTGTTTAAGGCCACCCTGTAACCCATGAAAACCACGAAAATTGATACCCCATGAAAATAGTGAAACCACAGTATTACTTGAATCCAGACAAACAATATTTTTAACTGAGTAGAAGGCATGGGTTATATACATCAATCAAAACTCTATTTAGTAAAAGTATTTCATATTTACCATAAAATAATTGGAAAATGTCACTTAAGCTTTAATAATCTCTGAAATCTGCATAAATCAATGGCATCACAGCAATTATAAATTAAATTAGTGTCCTCCCCCTTAACATGAAAGTTACGTTAATTCTTTAACAACGTTTATTTCAAAGAGATCTATTCCAGGACCTTTTGTCAACTTTAAGCAGAATAGTTTTGTAATTTTATAACCGCCTAGTACTCTGCACTAATGATACTTTGATTATTACCTGAGCTATCTGTTAACATTCTCATTGATAAAGTAAGGGAATAGAGATTGGAACATTGTCTCAGAACCTCAAGAAGAAATCTGTCAGCAGAGGTTTCCTCTTCGTCCATAAAATCTCTCTCAGATTCTGATGATATTACATTACTTAGATGCAAAGTTCCTGAAATAATAGAAAGTAATATTCATTAAATCACATTTGTGTTGCTGCAATAAAGTTTCCATCACAGTTTACCCAAACTCCTTTGCAATAGGCTTATCCTTCCAGACAAAAATAGGTCAGGATTATTCAACTGCTACAGGCTTGTATGAATTCCATCAAGATTCTTGATGAATTTTTTTAGTTGAATAAATTTTCAGTTTTTCTATAGCTAGCCATGAAAACATAAAATTTTCTGTAATATTTTTTCTTCTTCGAAATATTAATTCAATTCGTTGGAAACCAGTTTAAATGAGTCACACTATTTCAAAGTGAGGTTAAGTAGAAGTATTTAGGCTATACTATAAACAATGTGGTTGCGTAATGCATTTAGGAATATGTGAGTACTTTTTATGGTTTTTAATTTAGAGAGTAGGGGTTAAAAAAGGGTCATTGAAAAGAAGCCTAGAAAGTCTGGTCCAGTGATTAGTGTACGGACCATTACAGACAAGAACTTGAACTGTGACGAGTTTGCCGTTTTTCATGATACTTTACATGTACAACATGTACCTTCATTTTATGGTGTAAAGTGATTTTATGATAGTAACTCAAATGGCAATAATTCTAAAAAAATATATAATTAAATAAATATTTATAAATACCTAGGTGTGGACATTTCTTCACAGTGTCTAAAATCTTATAATCATATGGTATGCTACATTTGCTGAAATCTAATGCAGACAGCTGTACCCTTAAAGAAAGTGTTCGGCATAAATATATAAAAATACATCATATGTAGTTTATTTTCAATCCAGGGGCCAATTGAAAAACAGCGAGCAGCGACCGCTGGTCATGTTGAAGGCTGCTGGCTGTTTTCCATTGTGGATGTTTTAAATTTACGTTTATATTGTAGGTTGTGTTGCGTACACTTATTCCACATCTCATTTTCTTCTATGTATACAAGTATCACCAATGGAAAGAACTTTCTTTTATTTTTTTTTTTAATGTTTTTAACTTTGTTAGTTTTTCTAGAAGCCTATCAAATAAGAAAACATGCCATTCTGAAAATCCCAAACATATTAGAAAACAGGAGGATATCCAAATTAAAATTGTATGGGGTAATGTGCACTATAACACGTAAGATTCTGACTTAGTCTGGATTGTTCCGCAGCTGCGGGCAAAAAATTATATCATAAAAAAAATAAGGTCCCTGACACCAAAACATCTTGCAGAAACAAATAGTATATAACAATGAACAAGGGCTACATTTAATTTTCTATTTATTTCTACAATTAATAAACATAATAATGCTTATTTCAGGTAGGAACAATATTTTTTCATAAAGGAGTTTTAAACACTGAATAAAATAGTATTCTCCAGATATATATGCTGTTTTCTATAGTGTAAAATTGTCACGAAGTCATTAGCAGACCTGTCAAGTGTCACGCATTAGTCAGCAATTTGGCTGCAAATTTCTTTGATCTTTAAATTTTTTCCTTTGAGTTGATGTTAAATTTTTTGTCGAATCTCACGCATGCAACTCATAAAAACTTGACAGCCCTGCATTAACCCATAGAATCAGTCCATGACTTGGAAAACTAACAATTTCAGCCATGTACATGATCTGAAGCTCAAGTCCTAGCCAACACTTAAAAAAAATAACCCAATTATTTTGTCACTATGTAATTTTAATCATAAATTTGATATTTGATTTTTGTTGCATTATTGAATTAAACAATAACTGTCTTTTGATTTGGTAAATGTGTGGAGCTGGGCTCGGTGAATAACAGTTTTTTCAAAAGTTAATAACTCCACACATTTACCCCATCAAAAGACAGTAATTGTATAGTATTATATCTTACCATAATGTAGCTATTTTACAGAAGTCGTAAAATCTTTTACAGGTCTGACTGATATGGAGGACATCTTGTAAGGATAAGTATTTAAATATTTCAAAAATAACTCCAGAGGGAAGACCTTCTAACAGCACACAGGACCTGTAATTAAATTTATTACACCTTATTTATCTTATTTCTTTAGTAAATGCATATACAATATTTTCAATATTTGTTTTTCTATTTTCCAGTGTTGAATTATTTTTGTTGTTGAAAAATTACAGAATTTACCATGAAAATAATATAATAAGAGTTTCCCAAGACCTGGTCCTTCAGCTAAGGGACTCTTCTATGATTCTTATAAAGGGTATTAATGTGACAAATTAAAATCAATGGAGACTTTTGTACATCTTATGTTGAGCTGAAGGTTTAAGCAAGCATCAACTTTTCACTATGTCCAATAGTTTATATACAAAAAACATGAAAAAACATAATTCTTTTTTCTTTCAAAGGGCCATAACCACTATAAGGTATCCATGAACCTTAACTAGTACTCTAATGAGCTAGGTTTTAGTACAAAATGCATTTAATGACTAATTTAGTCAAAATAATTAAATGACTTGTAAAACTTTTTGATGACATTTTCTTGTTGCTCCTTTGTTATGCCTCAAATTGACAGAAAGATACAAATCTCACTTGCTTCAGAGAAACCTTTTTTTTTTGCTGCATTGGTACTAATGAAATAGTTTTTGTATTTAAACCATGCAGTGACCACCAAGGTTCCTTATTTTTTTTAATAGAATAAATGTGGCATTTTTACATTCCTGAACAAGGCAATAATGGTAGAAATGTGAATATTTTTGTATATAATACTCCTTCAACGTCTGGTTTAGCAGTACTCTGGTTTTCCAGCTTTCAGCGTCATTTTAACATTTTTCTTTGAAAATTTTAGATTTCATAAAACACTGGCACAACCCACTTCATGCACTAGAAAAGCTAAAGTTTGGTTTTATTTTCGAACCCCCCAAAATTAATAAAACTAAATCAACACTTAATTTTATTTTTAGAATTGTAAAAAATATCTAAAGATACATTGTAGTGTTGGGATTGTCACAGGTTAAACCTGCCCCATATTAAGTATAAAACTTTAATAATAAGTTTGGATATCATAAATGTGATGGATCCGTTGATGACAAAGCTGGAGATTTTGATTCTTTTGGCTGGAGAGTGGACAAAAAAGCGGAAGATTTTCACACTCCTTAAAATTGCATTTCAGTGTCAATTGAGGACAATAGTGTGTGCCAAATATTTATGGCTTCACTGAGAAATCTTCAATTGTTTATACAATTATCAGGTCAATTATGGCAATAAACCTTCAATTAACACCTTAACATGTTAAATTAACTTTTGCCAATTAACAACCCCCCCCCCCCAAAAAAAAAAAATTAAAATAACAACAACACCGGAAATGTTTTATGACTAAACGATTTAAATGTCTATAAAACTAAAATTTTGTCATGTCCTGAAAAAGCTGGAGATTTCACAAACAGTTGGGAGAACATGAGATGGGTAAAAAAGTCGGGAGATTTTGTCTCCCGGCGGGAGAATCACATGTATGGGCTATCATATATCAGAAAGACTATATACAGTACAGTGTTTTAAAATTATATTACGCTCCCGAAGGGAGCAATAATGGTAGAAATGTCAATATTCTAGTTGTACTATGGGCTCAATTTTCCTTCAACGTCCGGTAAACCACGCGCGGTTTCCCGGACTTTCTGCGTCTTTTTAACGCTTTTTTCTTTGAAAATTCCTGACGTCATTAAGCGCACACAGGACCAACAAGAAAAGCTACTTTGTTTTTATTTTCGAATAAGAATTTGTTTCAATTAATTGCCCAATAAACATTTGAAAACTTATTTTAGCTTGTAAAATATTTAAGGATACGTTCAAATTTAGGGAGCGTCACAGGTTTAGGCAGTGTCTGCGCGTCCACGCCGCGTGGATGAATAGTCCACAGGCTGCGCGTCCACGCTTCCGATATAACGAGTAATTAAGGATTTTTTCCGGACAATTTCCGTTATTTCGTAATTTTTATAAACTTCCCAATGCGTAGAGCAATAAAGTAATTACTATTTAAACATAAAAATGTATTTTAATATTCACTGATATACAATTTAAGTATTAAATAAGTGAAAATTAGCGAAAACTGCTAGAATTTCGTAATTGTTTTTATTAATTTTTATAAATCATCAAATGGAATGCAGTGTAAACAATAATTCTTTGTGAATTCGAAAAAATATAGTGAATGATATAAAAACGTAATTATGGTCTAAAAGAAACCAGAAAACTCTAACTGAACCGTTTTAATGCAGACTGCATGAAAATAATTGCAGTGAAGATATATTAAAATCGTATACATGTAACAGTTAAGCTATCAGTCGGACACGGAAAGAATCTTTCCACAGGAATTTTAAGCTTACGGCATACACTACTACATATACTTATGATAGATCGAGGACTTGCTCACATCTATCAATATTATGCCAGGATTCAAATGATAAAAGTTGGTACTAAAAATCTATAGCTTGAACAATCAGTCTCTATCAATATTTGATATATTTTAAGAGTCAATGTGCATACGAAAAAAACCCATTTTGTTGGGTTTTCGTTTTGTTTTCTGTTAGGACGTTGCTGGGATGTCCGAAATTCTGCATTCTGTTGTTATTTTTTGCCGAATATTCTCCTTTTTTTAAAGATTTTGACAACTTGTTCTCGTTATCAAAGTTTATATAAATTAGAACTTTCATTTACTGAACTTCCATTCATTGTAGTATGAAATTGAATTCTTTGTCATTATTTGTACCTGGAATTTTCAAAGTTCACATTAGATGCGAAATGTGCATGCCGAAATGCAAATAACGGAAGCGTGGACGCGCAGCCTGTAGTCTATTCGTCCACGCGGCGTGGACGCGCAGACACTTCCACAGGTTTAACCTGCATCATATTAAGAGGACAGAAAGACTAGCTACATGTGTATCAAAGGGAACCAAAATATATTCTTGAATGCATACATTTTTTCTATAAGAATGCAAAAATAATTAACAAGATGATCAATAACTTGCCATTCATTGTCAAATAAATTTTCTTGATTTTCTTCCATGGTGACTTTTCATTTTGGAAAGAAATTTAGATAAAATGAAAGTAGATCAATGTTGTGAAGAAGCTTTATAATCTGATTAATCAGGAAAGATAATTGGCGAAGAACAATGACATGTTGAAAATAAGGTGAATAGTGATTAATTTAATTAGTTTTCTTGACGAGGAATAATTCTAATATCCGATAATCAAATGGTTAATTAAGCATTTAAAACGCAGAAAGGTTCCCAAAGGAAAATCAATAAAATGAAAGTAGAAAGATTCATACGCAAATCCATGTAATAAAAATAAACAATAAAATTTCTTTCTATCCAAAAAAAGGGTACCTTGAAATGTTACTTTCCTTTTTAAGAACTCAGAAAGAAATTCAAAAGAAACAATTATTTATAAAAAATAGGAATTAATGTTTTCTTATTTTTTTACACAAAAATAGTACTGTTTATTTACGTCAGTAATTGCGGAAGAATAATAAATACAGAAGTAATGCGGTAAATGTTTTGGTGCAGAAGAAGGAAAACAATGAAGGAATAAATCATATTTTAAAGTAACATATAACCACTAGTTATGGGTAATTGTTTCAAGACACCAAGCACGGATGATATTACGCTGCTGCACGACAATGACGGTCCCGATGGAGCACAACAGACGGCTCCTGTTCCAGTAGGACCTCCACCACCATATCAGGTTATTTTTTTTATACAAAAACTTATCTGTCTATCAAAAACATATATTTGAACGTTTCTTTATTGTTTAGTTATAAACTTTACAAACAGGTCGATTATTGTTTTTATCACAATCTGTTGTAGTGCAGTTTTAATGTCACCTTTGTCATCAGCTGATCTTGACAACAAAGAATTATGAGGTCTATTTATAGCCATTTTTGTCTAGACTGCTCCAGTACACACTGACACTGTGTAATAAAATGATTCAAAGAAAATGTTTTTTACCTGTCATCAATATTTATGACATGTCTTTAATTTTTGTGAATTTGTGTTTAAAGTTATTTTGTTGGAACAGTCGGATAATTTGTATTAAAAGGTTGTGCATGCATTTACATCTTAACTTAAGAATACATGTAAATAATGTACATGCATATATGCATTTGTCAAACTATCAGTTACGTTCTCCTCGTGGGCTCCTGATCTGGAATTAAATGATGTTTATGTTATGTATCATGTGTATATTGTACCTGTATTATTGATAAATTACTAAAATCTAGATAGCAGAAAACCAGTCTGGGGCAGACCCAGAGCTTAGTCATAGTTACAAGAGGGGTAAATTTATGGAGAGGAATCCATTAAAAATATAAGTTAACATATTTTAAAATGTTGGTAAAAAAGGAAAGTTTTACATTAGAAAATGATGAAAAGGGGCATACATGTACTTTCCTCAGCCTTCTCTGAATCTTTCATTGAATATTCAAAGATACAATGTCCCAGGTATTTTTATATTAAATCTCTGCTTCATATTTCAGGGAACATGCATAATACATGTAATACCCAATAATGGTAAACTATCCCATATGTCAAAAAGAGCCACCACAATAAGTGCTCTACTCCTATTTTTATCATGTTTTATGTTTCCAATATTGGTTTAGCATGTGTAACAGACGGAAAAGATTATGGGAGGTACTTTTTGTGTAAAAGTCTTGTTGAAAAGAGAATAATTTTTTTTTCATTTGAATAATCTCAATTATCATCTAGTTCATTTGCTTCTTTGTTTTAGGAGAGATCTTCAAGAGCCCCAGTGTATTACCCTTCACCAAATGTTAGTCGTCCAGCCACTCAGCTAACTGAAGATGAGCAAATAAAAATTGCCCAGAGATTGGGTCTTATCAGCCATCTACCATTAGGGGTTTATGATGGGTGTAGCAAACGAGGAAAAGAGTAAGTTATACTGTCTAGAAAGTTTTACAAGGGTTTTTAGACTATTTGAGGCCATTACCATGATTACTTTCACAATTGTCACAATAGTTATATGTGCAGTGTTCAGAATCAAATTTTCAGAAAGAGAAGCTTGTGAATTTGACACTCTTGAATCTGAATGCCACACTTGCAAACAGCAAACTTGAGAGGCATTCACAAAAGCATAATCCAGGATGAATAAATATGATTAAACTACATGTACAGTACACTCAGAGAGGATTGATTCTCATACTCTGATTTCGGAGGGAAATTTTTTAATGACTCCAGGAAACTCCAAGAAAAGCCATAAAAATCTAGGAGGGTTTTAGGAGTACTCCCTCTAAAGGGTCATAAATTACTCCAAGCTTGGAGTTTTTTATGGCCTTGAAAACCTTTTAAAGTAGCACCTATTTCCTGTCTTTCTTGTCAGGCGAAAATGATTATAAAACACAAGGTAATAAACAACTCCAAAATACTCTGAAAAAGGTAATAAATTTCTCCCAGGTGGGAGAAATTACTTGGAGAATTTTAAGAGTTGACTGAACTTGACTCTGTGAATCACTGGACACTGAAATCAGAGTATGAGAATCAATCCTCTCTGAGTGTACTGTAATCCTCCCTACACGTACATGTAGGTAGTTTGCTGTGATAATATATTTGTCAGATTTTACCCTGCATGTAGCTTGTATTACCCTAGTTAAAAATGTTGCACAGTATACATTTTTACATGAATATGGCATACATGTATGTATCTTATATCTTATTTAATAATTTATCTTTCATCATCACAATGATCATAAATAAAAGTTGCCTGCATGCATATCCACATCCCCCACGTGTAGACAATATTCATTTAAACTTGCCTCTGATAATAAGGC
Organism: Arcuatula senhousia; assembly: GCA_963971305.1. Lineage (NCBI taxonomy): Eukaryota > Metazoa > Mollusca > Bivalvia > Mytilida > Mytilidae > Arcuatula > Arcuatula senhousia. Next base: position 46,390,777 of record OZ020303.1, on the reverse strand, counting down.
ATTCTATGTTTCCTCGAAAATAGCAATTACAAGACTTTTTCTGCACTATTGCAAGGTACTTTTTAGCTCACCTGGACCGAAGGTCCATGTGAGCTATTACCATCACTTGGCGTCCGTCGTCGTCGTCTGTCGTCGTCGTCGTCTGTCGTCGTCTGTTAACAATTTTTCAAAAATCTTCTCCTCTGAAACTACCAAACAGAATTTAATGAAACTTGGTATGAATGATCCTTAGGGTGTCCTGCACCAAACTTGTGTTTTGATTTTTGATCCGTTAAAAAACATGGCCGCCGTTACTAAAAATAGACTAGGGGGGTCAGACTACTGTTTTTGGCTTATAAATCAAAAAGTATAAGAGATAGAGGAAATCTGAGGCCACGCTACTGATTCAGCATCAAAAGCTCTACTAAAGTCTCCATTTGGTCAAAGTTGTCAGATGACCCCTTATAGGGGTTACGGCCCCTTAAAGGTGAAAAATAGCATTTTTTCATGTTTTTGGCCTACAGAATGAAAACTATTGCAGATAAAGATTAGCTGTTGCTTGCTTAAATGTTCAGCTCATTTAACTCTACAAAAGTCTCCATAGGGTCGAAGTTGTCAGATGACCCCTTATAGGGGTTACGGCCCCTTAAAGGTGAAAAATAGCCATTTTTCATGTTTTTGGCCTACAGAATGAAAACTATTGCACATAGAGATTAGCTGTTGCTTGCTTAAATGTTCAGCTCATTGAGCTCTACAAAATTCTCGATAGGGTCGAAGCTGTCAGATGACCCCTTATAGGGGTTACGGCCCCTGAAAAATAGCCATTTTTCATGTTTTTGGCCTACAGAATGAAAACTATTGCAGATAGAGATTAGCTGTTGCTTGCTTAAATGTTCAGCTCATTTAGCTCTACAAAATTCTCCATAGGGTCGAAGTTGTCAGATGACCCCTTATAGGGGTTACGGCCCCTGAAAAATAGCCATTTTTCATGTTTTTGGCCTACAGAATGAAAACTATTGCAGATAGAGATTAGCTGTTGCTTGCTTAAATGTTCAGCTCATTTAGCTCTACAAAATTCTCCATAGGGTCGAAGTTGTCAGATGACCCCTTATAGGGGTTACGGCCCCTGAAAAATAGCCATTTTTCATGTTTTTGGCCTACAGAATGAAAACTATTGCAGATAGAGATTAGCTGTTGCTTGCTTAAATGTTCAGCTCATTTAGCTCTACAAAATTCTCCATAGGGTCGAAGTTGTCAGATGACCCCTTATAGGGGTTACGGCCCCTGAAAAAAGCGATTTTTCATGTTTTTGGCCTACAGAATGAAAACTATTGCAGATAGAGATTAGCTGTTGCTTGCTTAAATGTTCAGCTCATTTAGCTCTACTAAAGTCTATATAGGGTTGAAGTTGTCAGATGACTCCTTATAGGGGTTATGGCCCCTTATAGGTGAAAAATGGTGTTTTTGGCCTATAGAATGAAAACTATTGCAGGTAGAGAAAAGCTGTTGCTTGCTTTAATGTTCAACTCATTTAGCTCTACAAAAGTACAGGGTCAACATCAAGACCAGGTGAGCGATTCAGGCTCCTGGGAGCCTCTTGTTAGCTTATAGCTAAAAAAAGTATAAGAGATCAGATAGAGAAAATCCAAAGCAACTTTCCTTCTTAAGCATCAAAAGCTCTTCAAAACTCTCCATTGAATCAAATTTGTGGGACGACTCCTTACAGGAGATATTTCCCCTTAATCATATTTTTTAGCTCACCTGGACCGAAGGTCCATGTGAGCTATTACCATCACTTGGCGTCCGTCGTCGTCGTCGTCTGTCGTCGTCGTCTGTCGTCGTCGTCGTCGTCGTCTGTTAACAATTTTTAAAAAATCTTCTCCTCTGAAACTACCAAACAGAATTTAATGAAACTTGGTATGAATGATCCTTAGGGTGTCCTGCACCAAACTTGTGTTTTGATTTTTGATCCGTTAAAAAACATGGCCGCCGTTACTAAAAATAGACTAGGGGGGGGTCAGACTACTGTTTTTGGCTTATAAATCAAAAAGTATAAGAGATAGAGGAAATCTGAGGCCACGCTACTGATTCAGCATCAAAAGCTCTACAAAAGTCTCCATTTGGTCAAAGTTGTCAGATGACCCCTTATAGGGGTTACGGCCCCTTGAAGGTGAAAAATAGCATTTTTTCATGTTTTTGGCCTACAGAATGAAAACTATTGCAGATAGAGATTAGCTGTTGCTTGCTTAAATGTTCAGCTCATATAACTCTACAAAAGTCTCTATAGGGTCGAAGTTGTCAGATGACCCCTTATAGGGGTTACGGCCCCTTAAAGGTGAAAAATAGCCATTTTTCATGTTTTTGGCCTATAGAATGAAAACTATTGCAGATAGAGATTAGCTGTTGCTTGCTTAAATGTTCAGCTCATTTAGCTCTACAAAAGTCTCCATAGGGTCGAAGTTGTCAGATAACCCCTTATATGGGTTACGGCCCCTGAAAAATAGCGTTTTTTCATGTTTTTGTCCTACAGAATGAAAACTATTGCACATAGAGATTAGCTGTTGCTTACTTAAATGTTCAGCTCATTTAGCTCTACAAAAGTCTCCATAGGGTCGAAGTTGTCAGATAACCCCTTATATGGGTTACGGCCCCTGAAAAATAGCGTTTTTTCATGTTTTTGTCCTACAGAATGAAAACTATTGCACATAGAGATTAGCTGTTGCTTACTTAAATGTTCAGCTCATTTAGCTCTACAAAATTCTCCATAGGGTCGAAGTTGTCAGATGACCCCTTATAGGGGTTACGGCCCCTGAAAAATAGTGATTTTTCATGTTTTTGTCCTACAGAATGAAAACTATTGCAGATAGAGATTAGCTGTTGCTTGCTTAAATGTTCAGCTCATTTAGCTCTTCAAAATTTTCCATAGGGTCGAAGTTGTCAGATGACCCCTTATAGGGGTTACGGCCCCTGAAAAATAGCGATTTTTCATGTTTTTGGCCTACAGAATGAAAACTATTGCAGATAGAGATTAGCTGTTGCTTGCTTAAATGTTCAGCTGATTTAGCTCTACAAAATTCTCCATAAGGTCGAAGTTGTCAGATGACCCCTTATAGGGGTTACGGCCCCTGAAAAATAGCGATTTTTCATGTTTTTGGCCTACAGAATGAAAACTATTGCAGATAGAGATTAGCTGTTGCTTGCTTAAATGTTCAGCTCATATAACTCTACAAAAGTCTCTATAGGGTCGAAGTTGTCAGATGTCCCCTTATAGGGGTTACGGCCCCTTAAAGGTGAAAAATAGCCATTTTTCATGTTTTTGGCCTATAGAATGAAAACTATTGCAGATAGAGATTAGCTGTTGCTTGCTTAAATGTTCAGCTCATTTAGCTCTACAAAAGTCTCCATAGGGTCGAAGTTGTCAGATAACCCCTTATATGGGTTACGGCCCCTGAAAAATAGCGTTTTTTCATGTTTTTGTCCTACAGAATGAAAACTATTGCACATAGAGATTAGCTGTTGCTTACTTAAATGTTCAGCTCATTTAGCTCTACAAAAGTCTCCATAGGGTCGAAGTTGTCAGATAACCCCTTATATGGGTTACGGCCCCTGAAAAATAGCGTTTTTTCATGTTTTTGTCCTACAGAATGAAAACTATTGCACATAGAGATTAGCTGTTGCTTACTTAAATGTTCAGCTCATTTAGCTCTACAAAATTCTCCATAGGGTCGAAGTTGTCAGATGACCCCTTATAGGGGTTACGGCCCCTGAAAAATAGTGATTTTTCATGTTTTTGTCCTACAGAATGAAAACTATTGCAGATAGAGATTAGCTGTTGCTTGCTTAAATGTTCAGCTCATTTAGCTCTTCAAAATTTTCCATAGGGTCGAAGTTGTCAGATGACCCCTTATAGGGGTTATGGCCCCTGAAAAATAGCGATTTTTCATGTTTTTGGCCTACAGAATGAAAACTATTGCAGATAGAGATTAGCTGTTGCTTGCTTAAATGTTCAGCTGATTTAGCTCTACAAAATTCTCCATAAGGTCGAAGTTGTCAGATGACCCCTTATAGGGGTTACGGCCCCTGAAAAATAGCGATTTTTCATGTTTTTGGCCTACAGAATGAAAACTATTGCAGATAGAGATTAGCTGTTGCTTGCTTAAATGTTCAGCTCATATAACTCTACAAAAGTCTCTATAGGGTCGAAGTTGTCAGATGTCCCCTTATAGGGGTTACGGCCCCTTAAAGGTGAAAAATAGCCATTTTTCATGTTTTTGGCCTACAGAATGAAAACTATTGCAGATAGAGATAAGCTGTTGCTTGCTTAAATGTTCAGCTCATTTAGCTCTACAAAAGTCTCCATAGGGTCGAAGTTGTCAGATGACTCATTATAGGGGTTATGGCCCCTTATAGGTGAAAAATGGTGTTTTTGGCCTTTAGAATGAAAACTATTGCAGGTAGAGAAAAGCTGTTGCTTGCTTAAATGTTTAGCTCATTTAGCTCTACAAAAGTATAGGGTCAACATCAAGACCAGGTGAGCGATTCAGGCTCCTGGGAGCCTCTTGTTTTAAAGCAATATCAAATTTAAATGCATCAACACCAAGAAAAAAAAAATCTAACTTGTCTATAAATATATATAAAATGTACATTATGTACATATCTTGTGGTATGACACTAAACAAACAACAATCAATCAATCAAAGTTTGTCTTTGAACTTTTTAAAACTTATTGCTTAAAAGTTCTATATTTATAGTTCAAAAGAAGGAAATATAACTTGTTTAATTGTATGTTTTACATAGATAAGGAAACATTTTAGAATGCTGACTTCCTGTTTTCCATATTTCAACTTCCTTATTTATAGTTTTGAATTTCATTTACTCATATATGTATATATATATGCAATTTTATATGCCTTTACATCACGGTTCAAATGTTTTTAGTTCTTGTTTAAGCTTAGAAATTAATGAATTAAATGTTAAAACATGTGACTTTTTAGTCGAAAAGAAAAAAAAATACACATTTTCATGTATGGAATATACTTTGGTTTCATTAATATTCTTTTTTTATAACTGTTTATGTTTAGAAAATAAATGTTAAACATGTGATTATTTAATAGAAAAGAAAAAAAACATTACCCATTTACATGTATGGAATATACTGAGGTTTTATTATTATTCATGGGTTATCAATTTTTGTGGGTTTCAGTCAACCACCAAAAAAATCCAGTAAAGTTTTATTTTTAAATTCAGTCATCCTCGGATACCCAGGGTCAATTGCACTCCGCTCACTACGTTCATCACGTGGTAAGCGTAGTCGAGGCGAAGTGCGACCAGCCATTAGTTTCCGACGATGAAATTCAGTAAGAATCATGGGCAAATAAAAAATTTAAAATTGAATGAAACTTTTTTTTGAAAAAAAATAAAATTTACACCCAAAATTAAACAGTGGTACATGTATGTCAAGGGCAGATACAATTTATATAGACAAAGTAGATGTATGTACATCATGAAGTATTAATTGATTTTCATGGACCAAGAGCTACTTATAAATAAAATATATTTCCCTTTAATGAAAGAAACTATTAATTATGTAAGAATTTATAGGCTGTAAGAAATACATGTAAATCAATATGAGCACTTTACTTTTGCAACTTGTCTGACCATGAGAAAAAAATCTATAAAGGCTTTTTCTTGGTCTTCAATTAAAACAAATATCAAAGGTCAACAGTTTAATGGGTGATCAATAATAATATATAAGTATATTTTATTGTCTTCGTATATATAATTTCATTCAAGGTCAAAAGGTCAAGCAAGAGTTATTTAATTGTAATACATTGTAGTTGAAATGAATAATACAACTTTGAGTTTTGTGTAAACTTAAAAAAAGGTTATATAATTGTTTAAAAGCAACGTTGCATACTATTTGATCGGATTACCTTTTATTTTATGAAAATTGAAAACCTTTTTCATTTTGATGGTTATTGCATTTGGAGCATGGGAAAATGACATAAAAAAATATCAAACATCTACAGTTTGCAGCTTAACATGTATTTTTCTTCTCCTGGTTGCAATGAATTTTTAACTCAAAAACATTGACAGTTTATTACAGTTGATGTGTATAGTGAATATTTAGTTTTACATGTACATGTACTTGTAAAATGTAATTACACTTTAATTCACATTATGGTCATTATCATTATGTGCACTGTTTGACTCACTGTCTTTAAATATTTGTGTCACCCATCATTGAGCTGGCCCATTCAGCTGGGACATATTGAAATGTTGGGGGTCTGTTCTTTGTTTGTCCATTTTTGTGTGTTTCAACATTTAGTATTGGTCAACATTCAAGATTTTCTGTTGGAGTTGCAGCCCTTTGACCACAAAAAAAAATCAAGTCTAAAAAGGTGGATCTTGAACTAGTCTTTTAAAAAGAAATGTTTGTAACCTTCCAAATTTGAAAACATCTTTTTACATTTGACAAATCAAAACCTCAATATAGAGTTGGATAGGGGTACACATGTTTGCATATGCAATGATTACAAAACTTGTATATGCATCAGTGGAATAAGAACAAATTTTGGTCAAAAAAATAATTTTTAAAAAAAAGGAAGCCCTATTAAGGATAGTTCTCATTTACATATAGATAGTTCATCTTATTGTATGTCAACAATTTTTGTTAAATTTTTATTTAACAAAGCTCTATTAAGGATAGTTCTCATTTATATATACGTAGTTCATCTAATTGTATGTCGACAATTTTTGTTAAATTCAAAAACTATAACAGATACAGATTAAAAATTTTACACAGTGTTTTAGTTTTGTAGATTCACAAAGTCATGTAAATCTGTTAAATGTTTTTGCTAACAATCAGTTTTCCAATATTACATTCTTTTTTTCAGATGTGCAATATGTATGTGTGAGTTTGTTATGGGAGAAGCCTTAAGATTCCTTCCTTGTATGCATGTATACCATAAAGACTGTATAGACGACTGGTTGATGAGATCTTTTACGTGTCCGTCATGTATGGAGCCAGTTGACGCTGCTTTATTAACAACGTACGAAACAAGTTGAAGAGGCTGATGGGAGTTTCAAGAATGTTTGAAAAAGTATGCGGTGCTAAAGAAGGATGGATTTTGTTCAATGAAGGGCTGTGATCTCATAAGATATACTTTCAAGCTATAAGTAGTGGGCTTTCAACAATTTTTTGTTTCGTTTTACAGAACTGGATTTGTTCTTAGAAAGAAAATGGCAGTTAATTAGATACCATCTGTACAAAATATGTATTTCATTTCATTGAGGATCTTTTTGTTTGATTATTTATAAACAGATTTGAATATTTTGTATTACATATGATATAGAATGGCTGATTTGTTGTGGGTGTTATGAAAGTGTATATTATTGATTTTGTTGTTAGGTGTGAAAGAATCTGGTTTATAATTGATTTTATGAGAGAATTTTGCAAAATACAACTTTATAGTAGAATACTTTCATATTAAATTTGTACAAGTTTGTAATGTTTATTATATATGCATAAAGTGATATGAATGAAAATAACCTTTATATACATGTTTATGTATAAACAATGTCATCAATAATTTTAACACCAGGGAAACATTGCAAGTCTGAATAAATTAGTTACCAGTACATACCAAATAGAACTTCATTTTGCATGAAACAAAATGAATAACCATTAAATAGTGTTACAAAAATACAAACAAACAAAATTTTCTCAGTATTTTATATTTTCACAAATATCATTAAAGATTGATAATTGATCAAATTTCTTGAATTCTTTCCTTATTTTCTAAAATGGATCTTCATATATTTATATTTACTTGTACATGTTAATCTGAAAATTATCAGACAACATTATATTGTGCATATTGGACTATGTTAAGATCCTCAAGTTTCCCTAATAATATATAGTTGTTAAGCTTTCTTTTGATAAAATCACAAATAGATAAGTAAGTATTATTCAAGTATTTTACTTGAATTATTCAAGTATTTTACTTGAAATCTTAAATGCCTTAGTGAGCTGTAACTTAACTTTGAAGTTGAAACACACATTTATGTTAATGTTATAATCATTCAATGTAAAAAACAAAAGCTTACATGTAGTCCATGTCATGTAGTGACCCCCCATTTCATCCACACTGGACTGTATGGGGAACCCATCCTTTTAAAAGAACTGAAATGCTTTCTAAATTAATCAACATAATTTGATTTCAGATTTTTCTTGGAATTTTGTGCTATATATACGTGTATTTCTTCCTGTGATAAATATTTTTGACTCTTGATATTGTGTGGAGTATGTTAGTATGTATTTCTGTGATTAAGCCATTTATAGTGCAATTTAGTATAGTCAAGCTATTCATACATGTACATGAAATATTGAGTTATCCCCCTTAAACAATTTCATAATTAATGATGTTATAATTAAATCTACATTTTCATTATCATATTTAAAAAAGATTTTTGCATTTAAGACTCTGAGTAAAACCAAATATTAACGGGAATGATATTCTTCTGTGACATTTTTACATGTACAGCTGTAAGTGTTTCTTCATCTATAAAAGTGGGTGATATTTTTGAAGTTTTGGGGGTTTTTTTTAAGGAAAAATTAATTTGAAAACTAACAAGGTCTGTCTGATCTGCTTCAAACTATCATGTTCTTAATTTTTTTCAGAAAATAAAACCTATCCACACAATAGATTTTTATGGTGTGCCTTAAATGTGTGTTTAGTGAAGTTGAATGATTTGCCTAATAATAAAATATTGTTAATGTAGCCTGATATTTAAGATAATTTAAGTCCTCAAGACTATTTCTATTTATTAAAACGATTCACGTTAAAACACTAGTTTTCATGTCATATATTGATTTGAGCTTTTAAAAATGTTATCTTCTCTTAAATTTTGATCATTGTCTGAAACCAATTGTTGCTTACATAAATTTTCAACTTTATTTTATGTTGTGTCCAGTTGCAACACATCTCTGTGTTTAAACAGTTAATGTTATAAAAATTACAGATTTTGCTAATTTGATTGTGTGAACTTTTTTTCTCAAAAACTATTGACACTACAGTTCAATTTTGTACAGTTGCTATGCTTATTGTCATGGTGTGCATATGAAAATTTCATGTTAACCCATTGAATATTTTAAAAAATGAAAATCAACTGAATAATTTTGGTCGTATAACATGGAGTGAAAAATCTGTTTTATAAAATGGCAATTATTTTTCTTAGGGGGGAGCTGAAGTTTTTTTTCTCAGTTTTCTCAGCAACAACTAATCACAGCCACTTGATATTTTGTTATTGCATTGGATGGGGTTCCACAACATGGAATTTTAAAGTCTGTAGCTCACTTACTTCCTGTTTAAGGAAATCGGACAATTTTAGCTTTGACAGATTTTTTTAATGTTATGAGGGTATATTGTCTGAACTACTGGAAGTTTATGTATTGGTTATATTAAAAGTACCAAAATTATTGTGATACAAATGTACATGTCTATTGTCAACTTACAAATTCTATTATGTTGTTTAGTTTTGTTTGTTTCTGTATTAACTTTTTATGTTGTTGCTTATTATTTATATTTTGTTTTCATTAGTTAGAAGGTGCCTGTTAATTTAGATATATCCAGCTATATTAAACATAGATAGGAATCATTAATTTGCGTTAATTCTTTGTTACTTTCCTTTTTTTCTGGGTTTTTTTCATGAAAAAAAAATTGGAATTTTTGTGAGTTTTTTAAGTTTTAAAATCAAGGGTAATTTTTAAGTTTTTCCCTCAGGTCTTTAATCATACATAATTTAGATTTCACAGAATGAACATTTTCCATTTATACTTTATTTATTTTTGCTTTGAAAATACCTGAAATTTGCATTGCTTCATTTTTTTTTCATTAAATAATTACTCAGTTAATGAATTGTCTTATCTTGTCATTATCATGCTAGGTATTCGGACACATGGAACCAGGTGAGACAAACAAGACCGGATTAGAGCTGCTTATCACCAGACCATTTCCAATGTTTTAATTAGTCAAATTTGATAAAATCTTGGACACAAAGGGCCACAGGTGAAGCAGAAACAACACAGGTTTTGTATCCATCCAGAACTTTGTGTCAAAAATTCAAAATTGACCAATGAAAGAAGCAGATTTGGTCAGGTGACAAACAACTTTAACCCAGTCTTATGTGTTCTTTCAGGTTTTGTGTGTAAGAATATCCAGCTTGGTTATATGTATGTTGTGAATGTTTGATATATCTGGAACAGAAGGGGGTACACATTTGTTTCAATTTCCATGTTACTATGTTTCCCTCACTAATCTCGTGAGATAGAAATAAAAGATTGAAATAACTTTAGACTTTGTTGTTTTTGTTCCCCCATGAGAACTTGTAAGGGCTTTAAGTTTAATTTATGTCTATCCTTATATGTCTGTTCTTCCTTCTATATGTTTTATGAAAGTATCTGCCAAGTTTTTTAAAAGCCCTACTTGAGAATGATTCAAAACTTGGCTCTGTCAGTGGTTTGGTATGACAAAACATGTGTCAGCAATTTTCTTGACTCCCATTTCCTGTTTAGGTTGCAGAGAGACATCCATGCACCATGGACACATTCCATTGTCATCTGTCATCAGTTGTTGGTCATATACAACTTTAAAAATCAATCAAACCAATTTGACTGAAACTTAATAGAAATAATATATGACATCTTTGCTTTAAATGAATTTGACAAGAAACATTGCTGCTGTTACATGTACTAAAAATAGAACATAAGGTAAAAAGACTATTACAGCAATAATAATGTCTTAGGCTCTTCAGAATCGAAAGTTCATCTGAAGCCATCATTTGGTCAAAGTTGTCAGAATAACCCTTTTCTCAAAATAGCCCTTTAAGGTAAACACTAGTAGCATTTTTTATGTCACTGTGATGACATGTCAGGGGGCATTAAGTTTTACTCACGTCGGTAGGTATGTACGTATAAACTTCTGTCAAGCTTTTCTCAGGAACTGTAATTGATAACAATTTGAAACTAGGTAGGATGGTTCAGTGTGTTCTTCTCACCTGACCATTCCTGATATAACAAACTGTATGTCCTAAGCTATTTTGAGACCTGTCGGACATTTACTTCCTGTTTGAGACGTGTGAAAATATGTGAACATGACTTTGAAGATTTTTTGTCAAGCTTTTCGCAGAAACTCTATATAAGAATGATTTGAAACTTGGTAGGATGGTTCAGTACAACAAATTGTTTGTCCTTAGTTGAGACATGTACTTCCTTTTTGGGACTAAGGCCGATGTGAAAAATATGTGAACATGACGTTGAAAATTTCCATCAAGCTTTTCTCAGGAACCGTACATTCATGGGGGCATATCCGTACGTACGTACGTACGTCAAGCTTTTCTTGGGAACCGTACATGAGAATGATTTGAAACTTGGTAGGGTGGTTCAGTATAACAAACTGTATGTCCTAAGCTATTTTGAGACATGTCGGACGTCTACTTCCTGTTTGGGACTTGGGTCGATATGAAAATATGTGAACATATTGTTGTGTTGCCATGCTGCGCTCGGTATAGCTTTTTAGTATCGGATACCTACTTCCCGTTTGAGACTGGGTCAATATGAACCTTCCGTAAAGCTTTTCTGACCTTTTCTCATTAACCGTATATTGGAATGGTTTGTAATGTAGCTGTGTTTTTATAGTATGTTTTAGCATGAAAAATGGTATGTCCTTAACTATTTTAATATCATACTTATCTGACACCTACTAAATGTTTGGGGCCAGAGACATCCGTGTCTCAACCCATGGAAAAAAAATCTTCCATAAATTTATTACTGTAGCTTAATAAAGAAACAGCCCATCTTCAACAACAACAACAAAAATAGTCGACTTTCTATTTTCTCTTATTCCTATACTCCCACCATTGCACCTAAGGTCTTCAACTATAAACAAGTGTTGCGGGATTTCCAAATCAATGACCTCAAAGCAAAACCACCAGACTGTACCTGTGAAAAGTCCCCATTCAAATATAGTCCCTCTGGCCACGTTATCACTGGTGACCTCAACATCGTGGAAAATGATTTACTGAACGCGATGGTTTGGCTAAAGGACCTAAATATCGTGAGCCAAGACGAATCAACTGGAGCTATAATTTTAAAACAATTATGGATTCAGTTGAAGACTATGCCAGAAAATGGTCCAAAAAGAACAGGAGAAAGAATTAGACGTTTTGTCAGAATGGGTAAAAGCTGTGAGGTCATTGGTTTTGAAAAGAATCAATTCTTTTAAAGGCTCAATGAGCACTAAGGCAACATCTTTTTTCAGCAACGCTGATGTTGCCAAACATTATCCACCTTACATGACAAATATGTTGTTGTACCTGCAGACAAAGCACCAAATAACATCATTTTTGTGTGCAAAAATCATTATATTGACTGTTTGACAGCTGAATTGGGGGTTGGTTGTACCAGCAATAGCACCACATACACGGCTACAACACTGCCTAAGGAGGAAAAATCATTGACAATCACAAGTCTGTCATTTCTTCCTTCTGACTATCTGTTGGTGCCAATAGTGATGACATTCCATCACTGTATTAAATTCCTAAATTACATAAAAATCCATACAAACTGCGCTTCATTGCAGGGTCATCCAAATGTACAACTACAAAAATGTATAAACCTCTTTCAGTTCTGTTGACTTCAATACTTACGGCAATAAAATCCGGCCTCCAGAAATATTACTATTGTTGTTATTCTAGAAATGGTGTCGATTAAAAGACTTATAGACACAAATTATTACTAGTATTCGGCCAAACCGATAAAAAGAACAATACTGTGCGCGACTTGCCTACAGTCGAGTGCCTATTTCGTACTTCTTAGCTTCTTTAATTCACTTCTCTATATTCATTATAAAGCTAAGACTGAGACTATCCAACATCAGTTTTCATTTTCCTGGATATTGGCTGAAAGATGCTATATATGTAGTGTATGATCGGAAGCCGACTACATGGCAAGTAACTCTTACACTTAAACTCAAATTATCCCATTAATTCATTACCGTGCCTTTTTGTTGAACGTTCCCCAATGATGGTTGTTTGCCCGTACTTACATGTATGTCGGTTATATGCAGTTGTGTACGCTTTTCCTCACATTCCATTATCTTAGAACATTTACGAGAAAATGAGTTATCAAGGAGAAGTGGATATATGATTGAAAATGTGTATGCTAGGTAAAAGCGTTATATGCTAAAGTTGATATAATGAACGCAAAAATGATTTACAACCTAATTTTTTGGGGACGGAAAAGGACTCCTTTGTCACCTCGCTTCAAGATTTTACAATTTAAGCTATTTATTTTCTATATTTGCAAGGTTCCTGCTATTTCTTGTGCCTTTAACTTGAAATAAAAATGGATAACAAGGTAAATAGCATTTTTATATAACTCAAAACATAAAAATAAAACTTTGCATACAACATAAATAAATATATAAAAATAGACTATTTAGTAAGAAAATATTATGATATGCCTATTTTCAATTTACAGAATTTAAAAATATGAACAATCGGGTGAAAGTAAAACGTGACTAAAAAATCCTGTTTTGCGCGACAATGTCAAGCGCATTTTGCAGGGATGTTATGAAAATGTTCCTTTTAAAAGATAATCAAAACAAATTAACTAGCCATCTTCAAGCAACTTATGTCTATGTGGGCTTCGATCGTTTGTTCGCCATATTTTTTCGTCATGGAATTTAGTCTTCTTTTTGAGCAATCGGTTTTTGTCAAAAATTATACAACAAAACAAAGCTTGTCAAACATAGTCGCTGTGAGGTTGTTTAAAGGAAAGTTTCCAGGAAGCATGTTTGTTGACGTGTTGAAGTGCTGGTGTTTTGGCCTCATCTTCTGGATCGTTGTCCGAGTCAACTATTTCATTAAGATGAAACCGTCCTCGCTTTATCTGTATAATTATTATATCTGCCAAAATAACCTACAATTAGAAAAGAAATATATGTATGTCCATGGTTCAAGGAGATGACCGCAAAGAACAGCATTCAAGACAATTCAAAGGACATCCTTTGGCGTAGATCAGCGCCTGACCGATAAATGCCTTCTTGAAACTGCTTCTAGTAATTTTTAGGACCGATCGTATCATATAATGCAACGAATGTTTAGTTAAGCTTTGATTTTTATAAAGATAGATAGTATCCCTTAAGAGTAAAGTTATAAGCTCGAAAGCTATATGGTGCTGTATGGAAAAGGTAGGTATTAGAGACAAAAGAAGACGGCCAGATTGGATCTAAACATATGTCAGATTCAACCAGAGATTCAACTTTATCAAATATTTCATAATGCCCGACTCTCTAAAGTATAAGAGACAGAACAACATTCAACTGCAAATTAAATCTTTACGAAGTGTAACATAAAATAATATCTTATTGTTTTATAAATTTTTACCTTTTATGGGCTTTTATTGTGATTTTCTTATTTGGATTTTACCTTTTAAATGCGGTTTTACCTTCTAAACTATTGTTTTGTAACCCTAAAGCACTGATTCAATGAAGTTAATAATTATACCATTATAAGGGAATATGCTCCTCCGGCACACCCCATTCCAAACGACCAGGAAAGTTGTGACGTGTGATGATGTGACGCTATTACTATACATCCCACAATGGTTAGAAGACCTGAAAATAAGATGAGAAAGATTAGTCAACATTCAGTGAAATACTAGTAACAGGAATCAAAATTATAAAAAGTTACGAGCAATAAAGTTTGCTACGCCTGAGGCACGATTTGTCTTTTTATGGCTCATCAGAAGCGCTCTACCAAAAATTGAAAATGCCAATTAAACACTTAACCAATACGACGAACGAGCAAAGAAAGATAAGACCAAAATGTGCCAAACTGTTAACCAAATTATTAGTAAGACCAACCTATGCCTGGGGTAGAAAGAACCTTAGGGTTTGACAATTTTAATATTTATACATGATAATTTCATAGCTTTGATGTGCTCTTACACAAATACTGATGCCCCAGCGGGATAACCTCGGGGGAAGTAAAACTCCAACAGCAGCGCTTAGTATCGCGAATGTTAGAAATGAAAATTACAACAAAGTTCCTGGCAATGAATTTTGCTAAGTTACACCAACAAAACAAGGTTTCACAAGGTATTCTGCTCTAACGTTGGAACTCAGTGATACATGATAAAACTTAAAACAAATTTTGTTACTTACTAGTATAATTTCATTCGATTTTATTAATGTTTTAACAATTATTTCTTAACAATAAATGTTATGATTAGAATCATTGAAGCAGGAATTATAACACATTTATATAATTACATGTACAAAAAGTAATAACATACAAAATATGTTAGTTTCACTGATGATTTGTTCAATATAGTCGTGGGAAATGATGAGTTGATTTAGATTAGCCATCGTTATCCTTCGTTAAGATAAAGGAGAAATAAGCCGGATCCAAGTAAAGGGGCATCCTTTACTTGGATCCGGTTTATTCCTCCTTATAAAGTGAAGCCAGTTTATAACAAGTTAGGCCATCTTGTAGTCAATTGCTATTCAGGGCAAGATCATGTGACTATTGGGCCATCTTGTGGCCATGTGTTGTTCAATTGAAATTTATATGGCCAATGCGGCCATTTTGTTCAAGCCAAGACCAGTTTATAGACAGTGCGGCCATCTTTTGGCCCTTTCCTGTTTCTAGAGCAGTTAATTGAAGGATTACCTGAAACTGTATAGATTGAAATGAACACGCATCCGCCAATAATTTCTTGAAACCAGTCATAGTCGAACGGATTTGATCCATCCTCCGTGCCATCTCCGACAACATCCCTGACATAAAAACGCCAAAACGTAAAAACTAACAACACCACTAATAAGAATGTGTTAAATATCAATGATGTAAACTGTAACCAGAGATTCGCATCATGGTGAGCTGTGAAATAAAAGAAAAAGAGTTTTGCATAACACATACCGTATAATATACAATTTGATTAAAGTATGCATAATATTAGGTTCAAATAACGACACAAGAGCTCTGGGTATAGAACGTGACGATGTATTGTTTTCAGGCTTCAAAGTTTCGTGTTATGACCAGTTGAGATCCATTTTGTAGCCTCTTGAGATGGGTTAAAAAGTTTCTTGTGTTTCAATACACTGTGCTATCTAAGATTTTGAGTCATGACGAGCTGAGACAATTAAAATTAAAATATTGGGGTCCTTATATATGGATCATACAAGGGTTTAATATGAATGTTTTATCCGTAAAAGGTGCAGTATCTCTAGTTTGCGGTTTGCCTTACTAACTAAAAATGCTTTTCTTTAAAATTCATCTCATAGTGAGCTGAGATGAAAAGTGTGTTCATATTACAAATGTTAACCCTATCTGAGTAAGGAATGTATCACTTAATAGGTTAATAACGGGTCCATTATTTTCAAGCGAAATAGTCTTTGGGTTTGACACCATAGTTTGCTTTTGTCAAATTCGTATAGTGATCATTTGAAATTCAGAATTTGTTCAAGGTATTCATTAAAGCTGATTTACTACATTAGTGGTGCATAATATTACAGCGATTGCATGAAGGCAGATGCGTTGGTTAACTTGCAGCACATGGGCTTGCTCCAAACATTCCGTGTTAAGAGTCTATGTAAAATTAACATGCCGGGTTTTTTTTAGAAAGGTGTGCACATGCATTGAATCTAAACCCTAAAAAGTCGGGGAAAGCCCCTGTTCTTGCAATAAGTAACTGGTGTCATTGTGATGTTTAACTGGTGTCATATGTATATTAGATGTAGACCCTGGCTGACTTAAGAATGCAAAAACCAGATTATAGCTGAATAGATGCTATATATATATGGGACCAATTGCGTTTTGTTAGTCAA
Source organism: Arcuatula senhousia (assembly GCA_963971305.1). Classification (NCBI taxonomy): domain Eukaryota; kingdom Metazoa; phylum Mollusca; class Bivalvia; order Mytilida; family Mytilidae; genus Arcuatula; species Arcuatula senhousia. The sequence continues at coordinate 46,373,906 of OZ020303.1, read as the reverse complement.
ACGAACAAGGAACAAGGAAAAAAACAGAAGTAAAATAAAACTAAAGATTCCGGTTGTTGAAGTTAGCTCAAGGGAGAAGAAAATCATATTGCTTATGTTCTTGTCGAATCAAAAGAAAAATTGGAAATTTAAACACTCCAACATTTAAGTTCCTAACGGTTCTGGAATGTAAATTAATACATGGTGTTTTTTTGTCTTTGTAGGCGTTATTAGAATTCCTGGGCTTCTGGGGGTGTCAATCATTTTTTCACATTTATAAGATACTAAGATATGAACTCATGGTTTTGCAAGTTGTTAATTTCTATTCCTTTTTCTAACTAAACTGACGTATATTTTTTTAACACTTTAACTCTTTTCAATGAAATATAATGCCTGTGGTAATTTTGCTTTGTTGATTAATTCTGGATTCCCATATTTTAGTTACAATCTACGAAACCCCATTCTTTCAGAGTACATTCATGGCTTGCCTACCTGACAAAAATGTCGTATCTTCTTACAAAATATTTCAGGTATAAATTTTAAAAGTAACATAACTTATGATATAAGATCCATATTATCAAATATCTAAAGGTAAAAATAGATATAAAACTTACACGAACTATCATGAACAAAACAGCCGCGTACTTGTACGTGCTTTGTATGATTCACTGTCATGCAATTACTACAACTATAAAATAGTCCAGATTCATGACAACCGTCAACAATCCAAAACGGAGAGAAAAATCCTATGAAATGAAGAACATATCCGAATAGAAATATACAAGATAATGTACATGGAGTTATTTGTAAACAGCCTATATCAATCCGTACAGTTCGTCTTTTCGCCATATTTCTACCTGGTATATAATATACAATAAATAGTATATACCTTTTGGGTAAGGTCCACTGGTTTTTAGACTTAAAATACTTAGTATATGAGTGTAAATTGATAGCGTGGGTGAGATAATAAGAATGAAAATAGATATGTAACTTAATTTGTCATCAAATATAATTTTCACCTTTATTCTGAAAAGCGCAGCTTCAACGCCTGATTCATCTAATTGCCTAGCTTAGCACTATTAACAGGTGCTAACCCCTAATACCACATTAATGGACCGACAGATCAATATGATTAAATCATTTTAAATATTTTAATAGTATTTAATTACAATTCTTTTGAAATACGAAATAATATTAGTATAACATACCATTTGGTTTATAAGTATACTTTTGACTTTGGCATGAAAATAATGCGCAAATATGGACTCGAATGATACCGGAATATTAAAAGGGACTTCCATGAGCACTATAGAAGTGAACATATTTATAATAGCAAAAAAGTGTGCCCGTTCCGGTCAGAATAAGCTTTAATTTGAACATGATAGTTAAAAGTCCATAGTACATTTCCTATGTATTATCATTTTTTTTTTAATTCGTACTGAAAATGTAGGAATGTGTTTGTGGGACACGGATCTGTCGGTCCATTAATGTGGTATCAGGGGTTAGCACCGTTTAATAGTGCCAAACTAGGCAGGTCTTGGCAATTAAGATGATGCCACCTCAACAGTGGGAGTTTCACAGTTTTTCGTACTAAACCACCTTGCCAAATTTCAAATGATAATCAATTATCACGGGGTACTATCGACAACGGTTAACGCATGGATATCTTAAGGCAGTAAAATATTGGGGAACGGTCATTATTTAATTGCTGATGAAGGTTGAAGCAAATTTATCAAAACTTCAGTAACCTGCATGTGCCCCACGATCCTCTTAAGGGATTTCAGAATCAAGGCCACCCCTTCTTCATGAGTTAGTATTTGTGAGCATGACCCCCCTCCTGATGGTAATAGAAAATAATGAGATGTGGAATAAGTGTACGCGACACAGCCCACAATTAAACGGCAATTTAGAAAAACCACAATGGACAACCGCCAGCAGCCTTCAACGAGGCCATTTGGCACTTCTCGCGGTTCTGCTATTGGCGCTTGGTCTAAATAAAATGCATATAATTCAAATCCAGCCCTGAAATATTCACAGATAGACCCCCTTCTTAAACAAGGAACCGAGAAAACATCAAAAAGACAAGTACAAACGAAAGCTTTGTCAAAGATTCCTGGCTTAAGACAGGCACATGTAATATGTGGCGGGGTGAAACTAGTTTTTTGGGCCCAACCTCCCCCTTATCAATATTCCTAGACAAAGCACAAAAACTAAGGCCGCGGCTACAATTACCCCTTAAGGGTAACAATAAAAAATTTTTATTGTTACCCCCTTCACTAAAATCGGGAACGGTTTCCGGATACGGCACCTTTTTCGTCCGGAATTTGAAGAGTAACAATAAGAAAAAAATTAGGATTACCCCCCTTATTGTTACTCGCCAAATGAAAAAAAAATGTCTCAAAAATGAAATTGTTTTATTCTGAGTTATGTTTATATTCAGAATAACAATTCTATTTCTTTTTTGCTCTTTTCGATTTTCGTAGAGCTTCTTTTGTAAAGCTGTACATGTTGTGTTTTTTGAAACTGTTCAAGTTTCTGCGAAAATTCCTCAAAAGATCTGAATCTTTCTCCTGGTTTGAAATTGTTACCGTTTTTTCAGACATTCCGATCAGTTTATTGACTTTTTGTGAAAAGTGATCATTTAATATACTAACCCGATACTAATCTGCGTCATTTGATATACTTTATAGCTCACGGCATAAAGTTACAGGACATTGCAATGCAATTGTTGTTTGGATAATTGATAAAAGGTTCGGTCAGTCTTTAAATAATTTTATATAATTCCAATCAGTTTTTTCAAGTTTTTTTGTAATTTAATGTTGTTTGTTTATTTGTGTGTTCTTGTTGTCTAAGAAATTTCGGACTTTTGATATTCGGAAGTCAATTTGGTATCTCTTTTTGTGATACTTATGATAATGTGTCTAAAATACATCATCATACAAAACAAAAAACAAAAAAAACAAAAGAAACATATTTTTTCTCCATTTGGCGAGTAACAATAATGGGGATAATCCTAATTTTTTTCTTATTGTTACTCTTCAAATTCCGGACGAAAAAGGTGCCGTATCCGTAAACCGTTTTCGATTTTAGTGAAGGGGGTAACAATATTTTTTTTTTATTGTTACCCGTAGAGGGTAATCGCACACAATAAAAATCAAATCGATCAAAGTCCAATTCCACTGGAGAGAACCTAAGACAAAAAACAACAAGAACAAACAACAAACAAAAGGACGGTAAAGGAACTCTTTAAAGAACACTCGCTGTTACTGACAGCTAGCTGAGAATCATCAATCGACTGATGTAAAAAAATCAAACATCGATTTAAAATCCGACACAATACTTCAAACAATAATGATTTAGTGAAGTGTCATCACACAAAACCGACATGCTTGATCGCTATAATGCTTAAAAATGACAATAGTAAAAACGTTTATGAAAGTTTTAAAGTAAATATCAAGTTATCAATATTTCTGCCAAAAACACTAAATTGAATGATTTAACCAAAATATTCAATTCATATCCTTTCCGTAATAAATTCTGAAGCCAATTTTTCATTTCTAATGGATTGCTTTTGAATTTATGAGCTTTATAAAAAAACATTACCATAAAATTCAGGACATTCAAAATTCAAAACATTGTTTTGTCTCTATTATGCATGCTTAATTAGATCATTAAGGTGTGTGTTTTGTTGTTGTTGTTGATGTACTAATTATTATACGTTGCAGCCTTTTTATTTACCTAGAAATAATTTTAATTTGACTTTCAAAGAAACAAGAATGTGTCCAAAAGACATAATGACCACCATCGCAAATTTGGGCCTGATTGACGGAGACCCGAACACTATATGCCTCCCTTCTTACGAAGATGGGGCATAAGAATGTTTTGTCGTGGTAGATGTAGAATATTCCGAAGAGGAATTTCTTCTACGTCGTATAAAATGCTAACTGTTAAAAATATCTGTGCAAACGTGTATGAATGTTATTCTGGTATACATGTAAATCGAAAATTGTATTCTTAAAAAAAAGACCATCAGACTACGTAATTGATATGGAAATCATACAATATACAATGACTTCAAAGACTTATTGTTCCATAAAAAAGAAAATAAACCATCATATATTTCAGCTGGTGGATTCAGTCGTAATAAGTTTTTAGCTCATTCAATCTATATACAGAAGACTTAATAACATTTATGCTGGAACCATTGGAACAGAGATTTTATAGAAAAAATGTCTGAACTTTTGTTAAATAAAAAAGAATGGATAACTAGTTTTGCAATAATCTACATAAAATGCTCCATTTATGTTATTTTCTAAAAAATGAATATTTTTTTAAAGAGTCCGTCAGGCTTAAGATATGAAAAAAAAATCATAGATTAAAACCATTTTTCTTGAAATTACATGTAGAAGGAAATCAATTGCAAGACACTTACCACTATGTCAGATCTTAATCTGATGTATTCAATCTTTAATTTTTCAAGTTTGATAAAAGCACAAATTGAAAACAAATAAAAAATCAATTTGATGTAACCTTTGAAATAGTTTGTTTGAGATTTAGGTCACTATGTCAGATAATGATCATACTTAATTTATTACGTTCTTGTAATCCTGTCATGTGACTAATGCACACATAAACAAGATGGCGGCCGGGTAATCAAAATAAATTTTATTTTTTACTTGATAAAAATGGATTTTCCCGTCCCTAAGGGTAACCCAAAAAGTACATCACCGAGGACTTCATCAGATGTAACATCTTTAGATTCTTGGAGTGATGCCATGGAAGAAAATAGTGATTTAAAAACGAAAAATAATCGTTTATCTGGTCCAAAACAAAATGAAAGTGAAATGCACTTTCAAAACCAAACTGCAAAGAGCTTCAGTGTTCTTAATCCAAATACATTAACTCAGGATGTGGCAAGTATGTCATTAACTGCAAATGACAGATCAAATTTAATTAAATCCATAAGAACAGAACATTCTATTGCTAGACCAAAACAAGAGAGTGACTGGTCGCTTTTACAGACAGACTGTGACAATGACCAGTTTCATTCATTGGATTTTTCATCCCTGCAGTTGCCATCTGAAAGTGGGAGCCAATCTTTTCAAAATCATTTTTCAAAATCTCAAGGATCACCATCCAAAGTGAAGAGCAAATCCTACCAAGGATTGAATAGACAATCTGATGATTTAAAATCCTTTTTTAATGGAGATCAAGATGAAGAACAGCCTCGATCATTACCACCTGATCTTAATAGAGCATATATTTTATCAGATGATGTTGATCAAACAGAAAAAGTAAAAAATAAAATAATGTCTGTTTGGAATAATATGAAGTATGGTAGGTTTCTTGAAAACTAAACAAACAAAAGCACAAATGTTTTGTCATGGTTACAACTATCAAACTGGTTAATACAGGTTTTATGAAAAAAACCCAAAAACATAGAGCTGTAGTTTGGGGAAACATTCACATTTTAGAAAGATAGAAAATAATGAGATGTGGAATAAGTCAGTCAGAGATCCCACTTAAACAAGTAAACAGATTTTTACTTCTTTAAGTAAACAAAAATTTACTTGTTTGAGTAAAGTATTTTTCTATCAGCAAAAATTTACCTATACAAGTAAATTTGAAAAACTTTGAGCTCATTTTACTTGTTACACAATATTTTTACAATCAAAGTGATAATTTTCTTGAAATGTTTACATCATCTGCTCTATGGTCCATTAAAAATTTCCGATGCGCATGGCTGTCTTCATGGTGCGCACGGCCTTTGAAAATTGCCCCCTTGGGACAATAAATGTTGATTATTTTTCAATTAACTGAAGATAACAGATAATCTCAGTCTAGTAAAGGTTGCTGATACTATTAGCCATATAAATAATCATGAATGAAAGTAAAATTCATGGCTAGATAAAGATAATTAAGAAAAGATTGATTTTCTATCATTTTACTTGTACAAGTAAATTAGTGAAAGTCAAAAAAAGGGAGACAATTTTAACTCTTAAAAGTTTACCTATAGAAGTTAAAATCTGTTTACTTATACAAGTGGGATCTCTGACTGTAAGTGTACGCGACACAGCCCACAATCAAACAGCAATTCAGAAAAAAAAACACAATGGACAACTGCCAGCAGCCTAATCAACAAGGCCAGTAGGCGCTGCTCGCGGTTCTGCAATTGGCCCATGATTTAAATAAAATGCATTTAAATCAAATCCAGTCCCGAAATAGTCAAAGAGAAACACATCAAGTTATGTCTACATTTATATACATGTGCATGTATACTTCCATTAGCATCACACATCTTAAAGTGCTACACGTGAACCATTAGAATAAGAGTTGTTTTTCTATCCATGTAAAAAAGTTCATGTACATGTAGGTAAAAGACATCAATGTTGTGTACCAATTGATATTTGTGTGTGATTGAAAAAAAGTAATGTTAAATCTAGAATGAGATAAGAAAAAGGTTCTTAACATGCTTAACCAGAAAAAAGGCACATGCTTTAAAAGGTATAATAATATGTATTATTTACAAAAATTGTTATTTTTTTGTGTTTTTATATAATTTTCCAGGCTGGACATTGAAGACTAAAACACAATTTAAGTTTGACAGCCCTATATTTCTACTAGGAACTTGTTATCATATTAGACCATCAGGTGAGACTTTATATTTAAGAGCATATAATGTTCATACATTGTATTTGTATTTATAAATATAGAAGAAATGAAAAAAAAAGTCTTTTTAAGCACCTTAACAAAAGCAGCTGCTGAATTTTACATTACAAATGTAGTATAATAATTGCTATAACAACATGAATTCAAAATAAAATGACAATTGGACCATTTCATTTGCAAAACTACAAGTATCATTATTTAACCCAATGAAAAATGCTGACTTTAGAAAAGAAAAAAGTTTAAAAAAGCTACATTGTAATATACATGTAATATATACCTACATACATTGTATCAAAACAACAAAAAAGTATGATGCAATATGCTTAGAAAATACATATTGTGTTTAAAATGAAGAAAAAAAATTATTTTATTTACAGATGAAGATGCAAAGCCAGGTGAAAGAAAGAGAAAACCACCAAATGTTGAAATGTTTAAACAGGACTTTGCTAGTCAGATCTGGTTTACCTATAGACAGGATTTCCCTCCTATACCTGGAACAAAACTGACCTCAGATTGTGGGTGGGGATGTATGCTAAGAAGTGGGCAGATGATGTTAGCAAGAGCCTTTCTTACACATTTTCTTGGAAGAGGCAAGAATTGATGTATACTCTAAATTAAAAGTTAGCAATTTGATCCTCTAGTTAAAAACTGTAGAGGAAACATTCAAATATTTAAAAAAAAAACATTCATAGACCTGTATATTCAAAATACAGGTCTATGATACATTAAAAAAATATGTGGACTTTTAAGGTTGAAACAATTTTATATACTACAGATTTGATCAAAACCAAAAATTTACTGTTAAATATAGTAGGACAATAAGTGCAGTTCTCTGTACAAATCAGGCAAAATCGAAAAACTTTGAATCATGATTTTAAAAACACTCAGTTTTGACAATGAATTGTCATTCAAAATAGCCTTCTAATGAAGAAACAATCATTTGTTGTCATCTCCAGTGTCAGAGGATGGAGAAAAATTTCTGTTCCAATGATATGGATTTAGTATGACTTAACACGAGTTATCTCCCTTAGATCCAAATTTTATATGCATTTCAACAAAATATATCTCAAATTCTTGACACTTTTGAGTAGTGCCAATGCATTTTTTGTTACTTTTTAAGCATTTTGAACAGTATTTTGAAGTCAAACTTGTGTGTTTTTTAAATCATGATTCACCCGTTGCCTGATGCACTCAAATAATAAACAATTTTCATATTATTCAACAAGTAAAATCAGTTTTCATTTTCTTTTACAGATTGGAATGTTTTTAAAGAACAATCAAGAGAACATGATACATTTAGGAGACAAATAATAAAATGGTTTGGTGACTTTCCAAGTGAAAATTCACCATTTTCCATACATAAACTAGTCGAGGCAGGGAAGAGTCATGGTAAACAGCCTGGTGAATGGTATGGCCCATCATCTGTAGCATTTATACTCAGGTATATATAAAGTGGTGTTTTTGTTGATGTATTCATACATGTGATTCTCCTGCTTGGAGACAAAATCTCCCAACTTTTTTACCCATCTCCCATTCTCCTGACTTTTTGTGTAATCTCTGTTTTTTTTCGAGACTTTACTAAATTTTTCATTTATAAGTAACCATTTTAATTGTTCAGTCATAAAACATTTCTGGTGTTTTAGGGGTTTGTCAGACATTAATTACACAAGTAAAGGTCTTAATTGAAGGGTTATTGTCATAATTTGACCTATTGATTGTACATGTATAAACAGTTGGACATTAATCAGTGAAGCCAGGCATATTTGGCACACACTAGTGGCTAAGTGCCCTATATTTAAATTGAAATGCAATTTTAAAGAGCAATCTTGTCCAATCTCCAGTAAAAAAAGATAAAATCTCCAGCTTTGTTATGATGGTCCGCCACATGTATGTGTATTATAAATCCTTAATTTTATGCATTAAATGTTAACATGTAATAATGAAAAACATACATGACATACATACATGTAGTATACATTTTCTTTTTACCGCTTTTAACGACAAAGTTTCATTTTTATGTAAAAATGCATATGACAATTATATATAAATATTTTGTAAACTATGTTATGCATTTCATATTTTGTACATATTTAACAGGTTGCACTATAATAATAAATCATATATAATTGTCTGATTATAATTCCAATGTAAAAACATTCTTAGTCAATATAGTTACTTCTTTCAGAGATGCCATGATAAAAGCTATAGAGACACAGCCTTTGTTAGCAGACATAGTTGTTTATGTTGCTCAGGACTGTACAGGTATTTGAAAGAAGCAAAGAGGCACCAAGTGGGCATTCAAGTGTCAAAAGTCTGAAAGGGCACCGACAAAACCGGTTAACACAAACAACCAAGAAACACAAAACACAAAATCAACCGAACGGAAATCAACAATGCGAACTCAAGTTGTGTGAATGAGACACATGTATTCTTTCATAAGTAATTTTTACTTTTCATAAAATTTATAGAAACTTAAAATCGTGGGAAGTTTTGTTAAGTAACAATTGTTCTAAATGATGAAATGTGAAATAGATTCATCATTGGCCAGGCAATACAACAAACTTCTATAGAGCCAGTAATTATTATAAAGTCTCCATTGCTGCAGTCAATATTTGAAACATTAGACAAACACACACATTACACGAAAAAGGCAATAACAGAAAAACAACTTTGATTTGAAATATTTAAATTTTGTGCTTATCATGTCTCACATCGTGTTGCATGTGCTACTGGCCCCTGAACATAAGATCACAATTTACATGTAAGAGAAAGGTTTGACACAAAAAGCTTGGTTCAACTATCCTCACTACTAGTATTTCCTTTGAAATGACCAGATCTAGTCAAAACCATTGCAGTCTTCCATTTTCCAGTATTTTATTATATTTTTTGTCTTTTCTTATTGGACATTTGAGAGTGAAGATCTATCATCTGTACCTTTATTTCAGTGTTCTCCTTTGGCCCTTATAGCATCTTGGCAATGTGTTGCAATCTTCTTCAAATGTGATGCTACATGTATTTTGAAAATTACAAATACCAGGATGCTATTAGAAATGTCTGGGGAGAAGCAAAGAGGCACCAATGGGGCATTTGAGTGTCAAAAGTCCGAAAGGGCAACGACGAAACTGGTAGACACAAACAAAAGCGAAGCACGAAGAAAAGAAAAACACAAAATCAACAAGAACACTGAATTTATTTGTAATTATTTGATATTACTTACATTCAAATAATGTTTTCACTTTTAAAACATTACAGTATATAAAAAAGACATCCATGAATTGTGTTGTGTGCGTGGAAGATCCCATACAAAGTTCAGTTCATCATCAGAATCTTCCGAAGCTCCTCCTATCAACATGAACACAGATGATTGGCAGAGATCGGCTATTATTCTAGTCCCAGTCAGACTTGGTGGAGAGGAACTAAATCCTGTGTATATTCCATGTATAAAAAGTTTACTAGCCCAGGACAGCTGTATTGGTATCATGGGAGGGAAGCCTAAAACATCTCTGTATTTTGTTGGATGGCAAGGTAAGAGCTAAGGAAAGATCAGGTAGTATACAAATTGCTTAAGCTTTTACCTCTTTTAGTTGTAAAAAATGTTAGATAACCCATAATGCAAGACAGCAATCCATACATGTTGTCAGTGTGACTGATTAATACAAGCGTCACATCACTCGTCTTATAAAAGACCATCAATTTGTAGCCTACAACCTAACATACAATGATACTCACCCAAAAAAATAATTCATGACAGAATTGCTTGATCATGGTGCACAACCCCCCCCCCTCCCCCCCAGAAAAAAAATTCCAGTGACTTAGTCAAAATTAACCTGATATCAATGGCTGTTTTGTATGTTACAGAAAAAAAACAACAAGTATGATAACATGCAGATATGTTATTGTAATGGTCTCTTAATGAAAATTAAAAAATGATAGAATTTCTAATGATGAAACTTTTTTGTAATATTTTAGATGAGAAAGTGATATATCTTGATCCTCATTACTGCCAGGATGCTGTAGATACAAGAGAGAGGAACTTTCCCATCCAGGTTGGTATCGTTTAAAAAGGAAATAATTTCTATATTTTGTATTTCTGAGATACTGTGATCTGTTCCAATTCACATGTTTTAATAACTCTCTCAGATATAAATGGGATGTGGGATAAGTGTATATGAAAATCTCAATAAAACAATAAATAAATAAATAAATAAATAAATAATCTTTATTTCCTAATCATAGGGCCCATTAGGGCATATCAATCACAAATCATATACTGTAGAAGCAGAAATGTTCGTGGGGGATTTAATTTCGTTTATTTCGTGGATAAGAGAAATCCACGAAATTAAATCCCCTCGTATTTAGAATATTTAGTTGATGAGTGTATATTAAAGTTAGATATCCATGAAAATTTGTCCCCTCCAATTCAGTTTTGTTCTCCAAACCACAAAATTTTATCCCCACGAAAATAAATGATTATACAGTATGATTACAATACAAAGATAATAAACATAAACATATAAAAGATACATTAGAAACATGAGAGCCAGCTTTCAACTAATTAATATGCAAAGATTAAAATAAAATTTACATTTATGACTATTTAATCTGAGTTTTGTCTGTGTACTGCAGATTCTAATAAAGAGCAAAGGGAGTCAACAAAAGTGGTGTCTTCATTTGACATGATCCATATAAAAAGTTGTTCATTATTTAAAGTCCTGAGATTTGGATACATGTCATAATAAAAATTTAAAAAAGAGTGTCTTTTAAGTCTGTACTTGGGACATTCCAACAGATAATGGAGTTCATCTTCTACCTTGTTCATATCACAATTTTGACATGTTCTTTCTTGTTTTGGGATGACTTCCTGTTTACCAATATTGTTCTTTCTTGTTTTGGGATGACTTTTTGTTTACCAATATTGTTGATACGTCGCTCATAGCGCCCAGTCTCAACTCTTAATTTATGGTTGCTTAGCCTAAACTTTGTTAGTATTTTTCTATTATTGGAATATGATGGGGAGGATAAATAGTTTTCTATGGTAAAAGAAGTTTTGAAATTAAAGTATGTACACAACTTACCCTCTCCCCTTGAGTATGATAATTTTATCTTATCCAAAGTTTTGAGAAAATTTAGCTTTAAACACTGTTTTAGTGATCGCTTAAAGTAGGCTTGTTTGAAATTTTTTATGTTATCAATATTTATATTGAGCTTGTTACAGTAAAAGACAACATTTGAGTACCACGTACACTGGTTAACATTCTTTTTGTACATCTCTTTATATTCTATAAGGGCACTGTTTAAAAGATTTGAAGGAGATTTTTCAAGTCTGTAATAGTGCATGAAAATAGATTTCAATGCTTCTAAATATAATGGATACCTCCCAAGTTCTGATAAAACTCCAATACCTGTTGTAGTTTTTGAGACACCAAGTATATATTTACAAAATTTATAGTTCAGTTTTTCAAATTCCCACTCCTTGAAAATGTCATACAAGTCAAGATTCTTTCTTTTGTTGGTAATGTTAAGAGTGGCCCAATTTTCACATCCATACAACAGTATTGGTTTAATGCAGTGATCAAAAAGATGTAGCAGAGTTTTAATACTTGGATGTGAAAATTTCATATCTTTATATAACTTAAAACATGCTTTTAAACTTTTCTGAAATAACTGTTTTTTTGCCTCTTTAAATTTACCAGTATTTTCTATAACAATACCAAGATATTTGTATTGTTTTACACTTTCCAAAACATGATCTCCAATTTCAAAATTTTCTTTAATCACTTTGCCATTATTATTAAATATCATGACTTTAGATTTATTGGGATTCACTTCCAAACACCACTCTTTGCAATAATTAGATAGAAGGTTCAGTTTGTTTTGAAGACCTGTTTTTGATGTTGCAAAAATCACAAGGTCATCTGCATATAGTAAACATGGTATTTTGATATCATTTAATGTAACTTGATCTGGTTCACTTTCAAGGAGAGGGGGTAGATCATTAATAAAAAATTTAAATAAATTAGGGCTTAACACATCGCCCTGTCTGACTCCAACTTTTGCTGTAAAAAATCTTGTTAAATAATTATCTATTTTGACACAAAGTCTATCTTCTGAGTACAATGATTTTAATATATTGTAAAAATAACTGTTTATATTATGTAATTGCAGTTTATACAAAATACCAACATGTAAAACAGTATCAAAGGCTTTACGAAAATCTATAAAGCATGCATACAATTTCTTATTTCCTAATTTTAAATATTTTTCAACAATACATCAATAGCAATTTAGATATCCCCAGGAAAACAGACAGTAGCCTTCAATGTCACCTGGTGTGGCTAATTGCTAGCTTGCAGTTGACCCCAAGATCAAGATAAATATTAAATTCAAATTTTTCAAAAAGAATCTTAGGTTCGTGGTTCGATCCTCGTCCGGGGTGAAAATTTCATGAACCAATTTTCCGACTCTCTCTTGACACCATTTGCGAGGATGGTCTCAAGGAACGATGCTAGTCCTTCGGAAGGGACGAAAAAAGATTGTCCCGTGTATGTGGAGAGCAATACCCCATGCACGTTAAAAACCCCTTTGTAGAGTTCGATAAGAGTAGGCTCAATGGGGGCCGCTGCAAAGGCCACACTCGCAAACTGCTAGCTGGAGAGGGATTTACATAAGCATTAAGCTTGTTTCCCAATCCAGGATAAATAAATATGTTTAAACTAGAATCTTAGAATTATCAACTACATTTTAGCTTCTATGATACACACAAATAAGTAAATTTCAGTTGCAAACTACAGTTTTCTTAAATATTATATCTACTGAATAGTAGATATTTGGGAAAAACTTAATTTTGAGAGATTTTATTACCTACCCCTTATATTGGAAAAAATGATGCCCAAGTGTATTTCATCATATTGTTCTATGATGGATATTTTTCTTTTTTATCAGAGGCAATATTCTTTGTTCAAGTTCTTTTTGACTTTTAGACATTCCATTGTTTGTCGCCCAGAAAGGTCTCCTTATCTAAGATGGACCCCAGCTGCACTATAGGATTCTACTGTAAAAACAGACAAGAATTCGATAAATTTATTCAACAGACAGAAGAGGTAAAATCACAGCTTAAAAATGTTATATAACATTCCTTCTCTAAGGGCTGTTCCAGAATTAATCGAGTGGGGTGGGGGGGTCGGGAGGAATTACTATTACATATATGGTGGGTGGTGGGTGTTTTAGAAATATTTTGTGAAAAAAAACAAGGATAAAAATTAATTATTTTTTGATTGGTGGTGGGGTAAAGAAAAAAGTGCCTCCCCCCACACATTTAATTCTGGAACAGCCCTAACAAATTCCAGTTGAATTTGTTAATTTTACAATTTTGGAGCATGTATTCAAGTTTTAGCTTATACATGTTTAATAGTTGCATAGTATCTCAAAATGCATCTTTTCCTAAAACAGAATTTGTTGAATCTTCATTTTTTTATAAACAGTGCTTTCTTGCAAACAAAAGAGCTAAAAAGATTTTTTAGTTTGGTTTAAAGGGGGAAATGTCAGAGGTGATCTAGGCAACAAATCAGTATTTTTAACACTATATATGTTAACAATAAAGAGTAAAATATCATATATAGAAATGTTGCTATGAGGTGCCAACAAAAATTGCTCGACAATATCACATAACAGTTTTCTGTTCTTCCATAGATGTAGTTCTAAACTCAGGATTTCCTGATTTTTTGTCAATTGTAAGTTGGAACTTCACAAATTTTTGTACACTCATTTATCATAACAAATATTTAACACATTGCAGCAAAAAATTACACAATTCTAATAAAAATGTGTCTAGATGCCCATCAGTTTCCAAGAAGATAATTTGTTTTTTGTGTCAATTTATATAATACTGATTCATTTAGATGGTGATAAAATATTTTAACTTTTGCAGATGATTTCTCCTCCAAAACAAAAACTTTCCTATCCAATGTTTGTGTTTAATGATGGAAATTGGACAGATACAAATCTCAATAGCGATGATTATGATAAACAGGACCGTCTGCTCAGAGTCAAACATTATAAGATGGATCAGCATGGAAGAATAAGATCAGGAACTGTCGAGTCGGAAGAATTTGTTGTATTGTAGCAGCAGTAATTTATTTGATATTACATGTAATTACAATTGTTCTTTTGCTATAAAAGATGAAGCATGAAAATGACAAGAGATTTCATTTAATACTTGTAACAATAATTCCCCTTTGATGCAATATTGTAAAAAAATATAAGTGCATATAAGCCATATATGTATGTTGCTAGGGTGTAAAACATGAACTCACTCATAAATAATATACACCCCTATATATTTGATATGGGAAGTTTATGAAGGTCAAGGTTGTATTTAATAAGTGAATATTGCACAATTTTCTAAAAAAGGCAGATGGAAAATCTTGAGCTATACTCTTGTTTTATATACGAAACAAAATGAATATCACCTGAAAAAAACTCCCATCTCTCTTGGTATTTGGTATAGCCCTTTTGAAAAAGTCATCCGGAATTCCGATTTCGAGTCTTTTATTTTAATTTTTGCAAGAGTAGTTTCCCTTTGTGGGTCGGCCACATTATGTGATTAACAATGAGCTAAGGAAAACATCAATTTATCCCTATCCCTTTTTGGCGTAATTTCCCCTCCCCGATTCAAATAAACTGGTTTGGAGTAAAATCTTGGATGTTAACACATGTTTTAGTAGTTTAAGACTGTGGCAGACAGATTTAAACATGTTTTAACAGGTTGACGAATTTAGTTAATTCCAACAGATTTTCAACGTTGAGGCCGACCCGGAAGTCGTAAACCTGTAGTGCATAAGTAAAAGATTGCTCAATCCCGCAAGTCCGGAAAATAATTTCTAAAAAGGACTATACAACATCAGCATGAAGTCTGTTATTGTGCGATTTAATTTTAGGTATATCACACATTTACTTCCTGTTTACAGAAATCTGGTAATATCTTAATTTTAAAAGATTAAAGATAATATTTTATTGAAGTTGAAGCATATACATTTGTATATAATATGCCAGTTTAGCATTCAAAGAATAACTTACTTCTCTAACTTCGCTACCAATTAAACTATCACTTGTTTTTTTGTGGATTGTTTGAAAACGTGGAATGTGGGATATCACAAGTGTGATTTCTGATGCTTCATGTGGGTCATATTATTTTTTATACTGTGCTTTAGTGCCAAATAAATTGGTAGGAATATGGTCACAGTTTTAAAGTCTAAATTATGTGTGAATGTGTTATTTTGTAGTGATTTGTGATACACAGGTCATGTCATGTGTATATAGTTAAGTGTGTGCAAAAATGTTAAATTTCAATTTTAGTGCAATATTGAAATTACAAACTTTTGTTTAATTTTTTGTAATATAATTTGTTAATGTGTAATGTTTGTACATATAATTGGTCAATTTATGGTTTTATATTAGAGTCAATGGATGATTTTAGACGATAAGTTTATTACAGTAGTTTTTAGTTGCATAACTTGCATTACCAAAGAATTTTTAAAAAAGAACACCATTTTGTTTAAAATAAATGTATACCATGAGTGTCATAAGAATATTAAAATGCTATTTCATGTTAAGGATGAGTTTCTTGGTAATATAACAATTTTATTCAAACCCTTTAATCTATATCATACATAAATAAATGTCTATAGAATTATAAAAGAACTGTTATAAATTATTAGAATGTTCAATTGAAATTTGTATTATTGTCTACTTCATCAGCTATGAAAGCTATTTATTTAAAAAAAAAGTTATTTTTTTGTAAATTTTGAAGAATTGTTTAGTCAAAATTCTAATTAAAATTCTAATTATATTTATATATTATATTTTATTTCAAAAGTCATAATCAGTTATTTTTACATTTTATTCTGTTATTGTTTTCATGAATAAAGTATTTTATGGTCAGTTATTTACTGTTTTTACTTTATACAGCCTATTTAGATAATGGTTTCTGTTAAAACCTTAACGTATGTAAAGCCTCATATTGAAGATTGAAATCCAAAGAAAATACCATGATTGACAAAATTTTGTTTTGATCACCAATCTTTCTTGACAAACCAATTAATAACAATGGCGGATCCAGAAATTTTCAAATGGGAGGGCGTGGAATTTTAAATCTTCTGGGACCCCTTGTTTCATACAGTTCCTTACAAATTTTTCTGTAAAATGGGATGGTGCACGCTGATTCTAAATCTGCCTTTGTGAAATTCATTTTATACAAATTATATTCTGTGCTACCTGAATGTTTAACTTTGTATGGTGAATAAAAGCATAGAGACTTCATGCCTTACAAAAAACTAGGACTGCCAGCAGGCTCATTAGGGCTACTGTTCCATATTGAACTTTATATGGGAAAAAAATGAAGTCCAATTATCTCCCCCTAAGAGCAATGAAATTTTTTTTTTTTTCACATCTCAATATGATGTACAATTCTAACCTTGGTTATGAGAGCTTCTATGTATGCATTTACATGTTTGAAGAAAAATAGGGTCATAGTTTTAAATTTTCTGCTCACATAAATCAAATGGGGAGTAATTGTCAAACTTAATACTGCTTCAAACAAAATTAGAACTAACAAGAATTATGTGAGCAAGCCTACAAATGAAAAAGGCACCAATGGGGCATTTGTGTGTAAAAGGCTGAAAGGGCAACAACAAAACTGGTAAACACAAACAAGAATAGCAGGAGGAAACACAAAATCAACCAAACAGAAATCAACAACGCAAATTCAATTTGTAACAAGTGTGAACTCAGGTGTTCTGGAAGAGTAAGCAGTTTCTGTCTGCTATAGCACGTTGTCACGCTCTTAATTTCCAATGCAGTGTGTCAAATCTGGTAAAGGAAGACAAAGCTAAACTCGAAGACAAACCAACATCTGAACTCTTCTGAGAGATAGAAATCCCATGTTTGTATACAAGTGCATGATGTCTACTGTAAAATTTCTTGGGTGAACACAGCGACCAAGAAGCAACATAACCCAATGTTGGCAATTTCTGTGTCAAATGTGAAGATTTGCCAAGGAAATCGATGTAATTCATGAAGCTCTAGAGTAACAAAACGATTGTGATTCAAAGGCTCCATAAGCTGGGGCATACAATGTTGCTACACAAGGTTTGTTGAATGTCATCAGTTTGTCATTGAAAGTCTTCCTTGAGAGTCTATTTGGAAACGTAGATCTAAATATGAAGTAGACTTCCTAGAATTGTTGTTTCCTTTTCCTATTGCAATCACTTGGTGTCTGTCGTCGTCTGTCCTCTGTTATAAATCTTCTCCTCTGAAACTACTGAACAGAATTTAATGAAACTTAGTATGATTGATTCTTAGGATGTCCTGTACGAAATTTGTGTTTTGATTTTTGATCCGTCTAATGACATTGCTGCCGTGGTTAAAAATAGACCAGGGTGTCAGACTACTGTTTTTGGCTTGTAAATCAAAAAGTATAAGAGATAGATGAAATCTAATGCCACTTTACTGCTTAGT
Organism: Arcuatula senhousia; assembly: GCA_963971305.1. Classification (NCBI taxonomy): domain Eukaryota; kingdom Metazoa; phylum Mollusca; class Bivalvia; order Mytilida; family Mytilidae; genus Arcuatula; species Arcuatula senhousia. The sequence goes on along the minus strand of OZ020303.1, from coordinate 46,355,744 downwards.
CAGCATCAAAAGTTCTACTAAAGTCTCCATTTGGTCGAAATTGTCAGATGATCCCTTATAGGGGTTACAGCCCCTTAAAGGTGAAAATTAGTGTTTTTTCATGTTTTTGGCTTATAGAATGAAAACTATTGCATATAAAGAAAAGTTGTTGCTTGCTTAAATGTTCAACTCATTTAGCTCTATTAAAGTCTTCATAGGGTCGAAGTTTTCAGATGACCCCTTATAGGGATTACAGCCCCTTATAGGCGAAAAATAGTGTTTTTGACCTATAGAATGAAAACTATTGCAGATAGAGAATAGCTGTTGCTTGCTTACATGTTCAGCTCATTTAGCTCTACAAAAGTCTTCATAGGGTCGAAGTTGTCAGATCACCCCTTATAGGGGTTACAGCCCCTTGAGGGCGAAAAATAGTGTTGTTGGCCTATAGATAGAAACTATTGCAGATAGTGAAAAGCTGTTGCTTGCCTAAATGTTCAGCCCATTTAGCTCTACAAAAGTCTTCATAGGGTCGAAGTTGTCACATAACCCCTTAAAGGCAAAAAATAGTGTTTCGGCCTGTAGAATGACAACTATTGCAGAAAGAGAAAAGCTGTTGCTTGCTTAAATGTTCAGCTCATAAAGCTCTACAAAAATCTGTAAAGGGTCGAAGTTGTCAAATTACCTCTTATAGGGGTTACAGCCCCTTAAAGGCGAAAAATACTGTTTTTGGCCTACAGAATGAAAACATATTGCTAAAAAAGAAAAGCTGTTGCTTGCTTAAACGTTCAGCTTATTTAGCTTATTTAGCTCTACAAAAGTTTTCATAGGGTCAAAGTTGTTAGATGACCCCTTTAAGGGGTTATGGCCCTTTAAAGGTGAAAAATAGTGTTTTTTGCTTATAGAATACTTGCAAATACTAAGAGAAAAGTTTTTTTTGCTTTAACATTCACATCGTTTAGCGATACAAAAGTCTTTATAGGGTTGACATCAAGACCAGGTGAGATGGAGAAAGTCACCAAATTGAGAACTGGTCAGTGAAAGGACATCATCAATATATAAGGAATGTGAGTTTAAATGGGAGAGCTAATCTACAATCTTTTTTGTCTAGAAGAGAATGTAAGAAGTCTGCTTCATATGAATGAAGAAACAAATCAGCAAGCAAAGGTGCACAATTCGTGCCCATTGGAATCCCAATTGTTTGCTGTGCTCAAATTTCTTATCAAAAACAATTTTTTTTCAGTTGGTGGACTTTTTATATGTCAATACATGTAATTTGATCTTCTGTAAATATGTTCTTTTCTTAGACTCATTGATGACAAAGTAAGTCTTAGTATAAGTATAGCAAAAGGATACTTCGGATTCATATTAAACTCTTTATTGGAAGCTCAATTACCTCCCTTCAATTATATCTGAGAGCAATCAAATTTCTTTAAACACATTTCCATATCATATTCTTGATGCATGTAAAGTTTCATCCAAATCAATCAAGTAGTTTACAAGGAGTTGCATTTACAAGACATGAGAACAATCTGTAATAGAGTCAAAATTATCTCCCCTGGAGCAATAAAATTTCTTTACGCACATCTTCATATGAAGTACTTCCTTCATCTTAAGTTTCATAAAAATCAATCAAGCAGTTAAGAAGCAGTATGTGTGTTAGTGGGAGGGCGTGGTATAAAAATGCTTGTTTTGGCTAGAAAACAAGAGGCTCCCAGGGGCCTGAATCGCTCACCTGGTCTTGATGTGGGTCCTATAAAGACTTTTCTAAAGCAAAATGAGCTGAAAATTTAAGGAAGTAACAGCTTTTCTCTACTATAGTTTTCATTCTGTAGGTGTAGGCCCAAGTCATTGAAAAACGTTATTTTAGGGGCCATAACCCCTATAAGGGTTCATCTTACAACTTCGACCCTATTAAATTTTGGTAGAGCTATATGAACTGAACATTTAAGCAAGCTACAGCTTTTCTCTATCTGCTATAGTTTTATTCTATAGACCAAAATCATGAAAAAACGTCATTTAAGGGGCCGTTACCCCTATAAGGGGTCATCTGACAACTTCCATCCTATGGAAACTTTTGAAGAGCTATATGAGCTGAACATTTAAGCAAGCAACAGCTTCTCTATATCTGCTATAGTTTTCATTCCATAGGCCAATAAAAAGCTTGGCCGAGCGCAGCATGATACGACCGCAACATGTTGGACCCTGTACGTTTTAGGCCCAATATGGATAGTCAATTGCTCTGGACACATGCAGCCCATGGTGGACTGACAAAGGTTTTTGACACATGCAGCTTTTGGTGGACTTACCACTTACAATTTAAAAGGAATTATTTATTTTCAAAAGGAGATCAATATTAGACCACAAATTTTCCATTTTGGCCCTAATTACATAATAGGGGGAAAAAGGGGGGGGGTTGCAAAAATTAATTCTCAATTTTATATCCACTATTTGACAAGAACAAACATGCAAAAATTTTTTTCAAAATCGGATCACAAGTAAAAAAGTTTCGATTTTGGTCCCTTTTGGCCCCTCATTACATAATAAGGGGAAAAAGGGGGGGGTCGCAAAAATTGATTCTCAATTTTGTATTGCTATTTGACAAGAACAAACCTGCAAAAAAAAAATTTCAAAATCGGACCACTGATATAAAAGTTTCAATTTTGGCCCCTTTTGGCCCCTAATTTCATAACGGGGAAAAAGGGAGCCCGCAAAAGTTCATCAGATTCATTCTTCTATTGGAAGAAACATTCTTCACAAAGTTCACAGCAATAAGCCAGTTAGAAACAAAGTTAATGGTGGAAACAATAAAATATTTGAATTTTTTGCCCCTTTTGGGCCCCTAATTTCAAATCAAAACAAGTAATACTGTGAGCGAGCTCACAAAAGGATACCCCCCGCTTCATATTGGACTCTGTACTGTAAAAGAAAAATCTCAAGTCCAGTTATCTCCCCTCGATGATAACGGAAAGCAATACAAATTCCTCATGCACATATACACATGATGTACTATCTTCATGTAAAGTTTCAACAAAATCCATCCAACGTTTTCAGAGGAGTTGCGCTTACATGGTTTCCCTTTGAATAATGTATTTAAAAAGTCTAAGTCCAATTATCTCCCCTGAATGATGTCTGGTTGCAATGAAAATTCTTCATGCACATCTGCATATGATGTTCTTCCTTTAGGGAAAGTTTCATCGAAATCCTTCAAGCCTTTTAGGAGGAGAAGCGCTTACAAGGTTTCCCATTGTATAATGTATTTAAAAAGTCTAAGTCCAATTATCTCCCCTGAATGATGTCTGATTGCGATGAAAATTCTTCATCTACATATGACGTACTTCCTTCATGTAAAGTTTCATCAAAATCCTTTTAGCGTTTTAGGAGGAGTTGCGCTTACGAGGTCTCCCATTGAAAAATGTATTTAAATAGTCTAAGTCCAATTATCTCCCCTGAATGATATCCAAGAGCAATGAAAATTCTTCATGCACATCTACATATGATGTACTTCCTTTAGGTAAAGTTTCATCAAAATCCTTCAAGCAGTTTAGGAGGAGAAGCGCTTACGAGTTATGTGGACAGACGGACAGACAGACAGACAGGGTGTTTCCTATATACCCCCCCAAACTTTGTTTGCGGGGGGTATAATAAGGGGGTACCCCCCAAAATCAATCCCATTCACCCTTTTATGTCAAGGAACATTAATGCCAAAGTACAAAGCAATAGGATGACTAGAACTAAAAATATTGTGGCAACAAACATAAAAGTAGCATTTTTGGCCCCTAATTTCGAAACCAAAACAGGTGGGACCCCGAAAATCAATCCCATTCATCCTTTAATAGTAAGGAATATCATTGTGAAATTTCATTGCATTCGGATTACTAGAACTAAAGTTATTGTGTATACATTAAAGTTAACAGACAACAACGCCAACAACGACGACGACAGCATTATACCATTATACGTCCGCAAATTTTTTGCGGTCGTATAAAAACATGAACAAACATTATTTTAGGGGCCGTAACCCATATAAGGGGACATCGGACAACTTTGACCCTGCGGAGACTTTTTTAGAGCTAAATAAGCTGAACATTTAAGCAAGCAACAGCTTCTCTCTATCTGCAATAGTTTTCATTCCATAGACCAAAAACATGAAAAAAACATTATTTTAAGGGCTGTAACCCCTATAAGGGGTTATCTGACATCTTCCACCCTATGAAGACTTTGGTAGAGCTAAATGAACTGAACATTTAAGCAAGCAACAACATTTCTCTATCTGTAATAGTTATCATTATAGGACCCCAAAACATGCAAAAATGTTATTTTTCACCTTCATCTGACAACTTCGACTCAATGAAGACTTTTGTAGAGCTTATGATGCTGAAGCAGTAACGTGGCATCAGATTTCATCTATTTCTTCTACTTTTTGATTTACAATAAAATAGAAAATAATGAGATGTGGAATAAGTGTACGCAACACAACCCACAATCAAACGGCAATGTAGAAAAACCACAATGGACAACCGCCAGCAGCCTTCAATGAGGCCATTTGGCACTGCTCCCGGATCTGCAATTGGCCCATGGTCTAAATAAAATGCATATAATTCAAATCCAATTTGCAAGCCAAAAACAGTAGTCTGACCCCTCTGGTCTATTTTTAGTAACCATGGCCATGTTTTTTGACGGATCAAAAATCGAAACACAAGTTTGGTGCAGGACACCCTAAGGATCAATCATACCAGGTTTCATTGAATTCTGTACTGTGGTTTCAGACAAGAAGATTTTTGAAGAAATTGTTAACGGACGACGACAATGATGGACGCCAAGTGATGGCAATAGCTCACATGGACCTTTGGTTTTAGGAATCACACATTCTTTTTTTTGCATGCAGATTTGTCATGGACCATGGAAAGGACATCTTAGTGAACATTTTGGTGGACCATTAAGATAGATAGTTCATGGTGTGAAAAATGTACATACGACGATATCTATAAAATCAAAAAATTGAAAATTTGCATTTCATTGTTCAGCAGTCGATTCTTGCAAATAGCAATTGGTCAAAAAATGTATACAATTTGAATTATTTAATACCATTTTAAGAGTGATCAATGCAAAATACTCTTCTTGTTTAAGCTATCCACATGTGTCAAGAAGAAACTATCCAATCTCCATATTTTTTTTAAACTAACCTATCTGTATCTAAACATACTTCTAGAATGACTGACAGACAATAAACACACACTCTAGTAGTTGATATTTACAGATAAATTGCCTTGTGTAAAAAGTAAAAATTATAAACATGCACACAAAATTATAAAACAATTTTAAACAAATTTATTCATGATACATAGTATTCTTCATGTTCTTCATCAATAGGCTTAAGTATACACTTGTCTTTCATATTGATAACCCATCCAGGTTCTAGTCCATGAAATATTTGTCGAGAATCCTTACGTGCCACGAGGAGTTCTTTTTTAGGGCTATCAGACAGATCTGGCAAGTTATAGCCATATTTCTGTGCTAATTCAATCCTAGCTTTCAAGATTTCTTCAGGATCTGCTAAATATCCTCTATTTTTAGGATTTGTGTAATATTCGAACGCATCCTGAGGTGGTAGTTTACATCTAGGTATAGGTTGTCCACTCTGTAGAAACTTGAGAATGTTAGACATAGCACCCACACATTCAGGATCGTAATACCTGGTGGTGATGACACCTCCATTTCTTTCTATGGTGGCTATGGCTAACTCACTAGCATACTGAACTTCAAGATTTATTTGGGCTTGAAATTTATCATCCCCCTAAAAAGAGAAAGTTGATACATGTGTAATTGAAAAATAAATATACATGTATATGGGAAAATATTGCATTCAAAATTGTTTCTTGCTTCTTGTTTTTGGTTATATGAGCAAATTTTATGGCTGTTAAATATTAAATCTGTCTATTATTTCATGAATACATGGCATTTATTACTTCTACAAGTAGGAAATGTTTACTCTTCCAGAGCACATGAGTATATTATGCTTGTTATGTCTAACATATGTGGTTTAGTTTGCTGTTTTTGTAACGTAGTGTATCATTTGTTTGTGTTTTAAATATCACATCATTTTCTTATTTTCTTTTTTAATTGCATCTTCATTTGAATTCATATATAATTTGGTATACCATATTAAAATATATTTTTTTTCGTTTCCAATTTCATTTTTTTTAAAAAGCCATTTGTGTTAACTAATATTTGGTCAAAAAAGAAAGTATCAGACCTACACTTTTTAAAATTAGAAATTTACTCAAGGTAAAATAGCATGCCAAGCAAGAACCTATCAAGCTTATTTTCTTAAGGTTATGATTTCTTTCCCTGACCAACAGGCCAACAGAAAGACAACAATAATTCAAAGTTTTTTAAGACATGATATCATGGTATAAGTTTTGTTTGACCTTTTGAATCTTTACCTCATCAGTTAAATTGATCCCATACTGCATTTCGTTGATGTGACACTTATAATGATGTGTATTACAAATAGTTAGAAGGTCTATTGGCTCATCAACATTTATTTGTCCCATATCAATGGCCCTCTGGAGCTGTAGTAAACTGTAGGGTGGATACTGTCGCCTAAATCTGAAACACACAATGAACAAACTCAATAAGTTTAATAACTTTTAGGAGTATTCAAAAGTCCAAAAAAATTAAAATCAGAATTTAAGATTCACAATTGTGTTCTCAAGATTTTGTAAGTACTTAAAAGCCTATATAAAGTCATTTCAGTTGAATGATTAATCACAGCAAAAGTAGAAATAAGTATTTACATGTAAGACTTGGGTTTTCATTTCCAATTTCATTTTAGTTTTGTCAATTCTATGTCATGAAAAGCATTCAATTCTACATGTATGTCATGAAAAACATTTCTTACATCTGATTTTAATGTTTCAACTTAAGTACATGTTGCTGTTTGCAATTTTGCTTTTGTTCATCTTGTTGTTGTGTCAAATTATTTTGTCCTTTTGGTACATGCACTTCTTTGTTACACATACATGTATATTATGCTTGAACGTAAACCAAACAAATCATTTGAATAATAGTATCATACTGGTGATCTTTATAATAAGGTTCACATGGAATCCTATGATGGAAGGGAAATTGTCCTCCTTCATAACCCAGTGGTGGTAATGTCATTCTCTGACCCATGCCTTTATGACCTCTTCCATGAGTTTTAGCCTTTGCTGCACTTCTCCTCTTGTTAAAATTCTAATAAAGAATAAAATCATACATGTCATAGTGTATCTTATATGTTACACATACCCTTAATTACAGAAGGTTCAAATATTTAGTTTCTCAGTACTTAATCATTCAATAAAGTTTAAGAGTGTTGATTGTGGTAATCTACACAAAGACTGAAGTGTGGGTTTTAATTTGTTGTATATCTATTAAAGGCTGAACAACCAGACAGTTTTATCTCATAAAGAAAAGCGCAAGCGATGACATATTCAATATTTCTAACAGTTAATAGGCTCCCGAAGGAAGCAATAATGGTAGAAATGTCAATATTTTAATTGTACTGTGAGCTGAAGTTACCTTCAATGCCTGTTTTCCCCACCTTTCGGGATTTTTTTACAGTTTTTTCTTCTTCGCAAATTTCAACATTATAAACGACATGTGATCAACAAGGAAAGCTAATTTGTTTTCATTTCAACTTCATTTTGTGACAACTCATATCCCATTTATACAAATGCTCTTTAAATTTATTTTCGTTTGTAAAATATACCATATTTTATAAACTTCGGTGTTATGTATGTGGTGTGAATGGTCCTGTATGTGTTGTGTTCTGTATCAATGAGTGAATATGAGTTGTCCTTCTTTTCCCGCGTGTATATCTGTCACGTTAGTTAGTTAGTTATTGCTTTACTCCCAAGCAGCGCGATTTATATCCTGGAGATGAACATGAACATGATGATGAAGTGGAGGAAATGGGGACACAAGGCCAATCGGGTAGAAAAGTTTTGACTGCCACTGGAAAAAGGAGTGATGGGTAGGGACAGGACATTTTGTCTCCTGCATGGGGATCCTACGGGTCCTTCTCTTACCGAAACCTGCAGCAGGGTTCTTTAACGTGCGAGGAACGTGACATTTTTCCCAACACGGTGCACCACTATGGTTTGCGGTCAGGTTTTCCGCATTATCGCCTGACGACCCCGCATCTCTCGATGTCAGGGCTGCCCCATTCAACCACCTGGGGCACACATCCCAGTCGCTTTGTGGGCAAAGCGGCCTGACCCCAATGTCAGGTTTCTGAGCGCTCTTTAGTGGACTTTTACCGACAAGCTTAGCGCTGCTGCGGGCCTTTTTTCCTACCGGGCCCAGCACGGGAGTATCTGTCACGTGATAGAGAGTCTGATTAAATGTACATCATGGAAGCTGACGTGTTTTTATTGCTGTCCAAAACAAACAATAATTTTGCAGTAGGGAGCCTTTCCCCAACTCCGTAAATATCGGGAGCATCACTGGTTAAAACTGTGTCATTTATTAAAATGTGACAGTCAAAAAGCTTTAGGCATCACAGGAGTGCAACGACTTAAAGGTACTGAGGATCGAAAATTACCCAAAACTATTAATGTGAACCGTGGAAGGAGAATAATTGCAGGATAGCTTCCTTGAAAAAGGCAAGAGGAGGCACAGGGACTTGTTACGAAAAAAAATTAAATATCTCTATATAAAAAACGTTTTTTATATAGAGATATTTAATTTTTTTTTCGTATCAAGTCCCTGTGGAGGAGGATGCATAAAATTTTAAATCATTGAACTGTTCAAAATACAACGGTTTTGAAATCAAAATAAATTAAACACCTTTTTAGTAGACCCAGGCATATCCTTCAAATTATTTAATGACACTCGAGGGTATTTTCTGAGCAGCTGCAAAGCTTGCTCGGCAACTTTCCCAGCTTGGGCCATTTCTGATCGTCCTTGACCTACCCAAATCTAAATGAGACAAGCGCTTGGGAAAGGCGAATTTTGAAAGAATATACAAAACGCAGAGAAGATAAGAAATCGACATAATTTACTTCTGGTTTATAATTTACATTGACAACAACGTTTTGTCAGGACTTGAAAATAGTTTTTTGCCAAGAACAAGTGATTGACTATGGTCCGAAGTAAGTTCTAATGAAAGAAAAATATCCAATATGTTAATTTACATAGTTAGTTTCGAAAAAGACAGAAAAATCTTCAAAGAACTAATAAAACAGTGAAAATTTGTCAAAGCACCTGTTTCAAATTTTCTTTCACAACTAGATAAAGTTAACTTATTGGTGTAGTAACTTTTGTGTTTTGTTTTACCCTTGAAGTTCCATCTCGGTGGTGACAAAAATGAGTAACCCAGGCCTTGGCTTACATACGCCAACCAAAATATTTCAAAATGTTCTTAGTACTTTAGTTTATTTCTTTAAATATATTCAATGAAATTTGGAAATAATGTGTCTCCCAGGCTATTTTGCCGTAATTGTTAAAGTTTATTAATTAACACTTGTATCACGGCCTTAACTCGGCTAATTAGGGATAAAAAAGATCTTTTGGTAAATCAGTGCTATAATCATGATAATAGTTTGATGGTGTTTGATTCAAGGCATTGCAATGTCTTTTTAAATTAATATTTTGTTGGTTGCATCTGAAAGTTAACATTTAATTTAAAATATAAGATTCTGAAAAATTATTCGATCTAAATATTTTTTTTCTTTTTCATCCAAGAAAATTAAAACATAGATAAATGTCTCAATTTTTTTTAAAGAAACAAAGTTATCACAATTGAATTTACTGAACCTCAGAAGTATATATGGTAGAGATCTCTAATGGAGTTTTTTAATAAAATAATAATTGTGGCTGCCAACCATTTAGCAGTTTGATAAAAAGCTGAAAAAGACGAAACTTCTCGAAATCGTAACAATTACACCGTTTAGCCCTTGTACAATCTTGATTGACAAGCGCTTAATTCCTGAGGATGTATTTAAATTTTGGTTCATCCTATATTTTGCTATATAGAATATGTATCAGCTATAAACATTAAAAAAAAATTGCAACTTACTTCAAAATAATATTTGATTATTTTTTAAACTGACATTTTCTAATTTTCTGAAATAAAATTACGGTAAAACAATTATATGCAATATCATTTTAAATTTATATTACCCTGTTTTAAAATGATCTAATCTAGTTTCTCTGTACCAATGTAATTGGCTGTTTGAGAATAAAGCTATATACAATGAATATAGAAATAATTTGTTCCACTCGATATTTTGCTAATTAAGTGTACAACATAATAAAATCTGTTATGGCAAAATAGCCTGTGAGACTATTTTGCCGGTTACGGCAGAATAGCCACCGCCTAAAAGTATAGTATCTTATTCAGTTCTGGAATTCTCCAAATTCAGAAACGTTTCCGAATTCGGTAATGGGAACTCTGGGGTTAATGAATTTGGTAAGTTTGGAATTATTTAAGTTTTGGCATTTCCTAAGGTGAAATGGCATTCTGTCACTAGTTCCATTTGAAAGAGCAGACAATTTTCATGGATTCTACCTGGTAAAATCAAAATCTATCTATGGAATAAAATTTGACAAGAATTCAAATATAGAAATTGGGAAAATTCTATGTAAATCCCCTATCTCTAAAGTTAATGAATTTGGTAACTGTGGTAAAACATTCTTATTAGGGTTCATAATTTGATAAAAATTTATGAAATTAATGTTGTTTACATCATTTAACATGCAAAACAAGTTTGGAAATAATGAAATGAAAATATAGTTGTTTTTGGCTCTGAAATTATCAAATTGGGTAACTGTTACCAAATTCGTAAACATTTCCGAATTTTTAGATTTCCAGACTGTATTGTTTATTTTCGATTTTCCAAATTTGATATTGGTAAATTTTAATTTTGAGGCAATTTCGATTTTAAGGTGACTAAAATGTGTAACCCGATGAAAAGTGGAAAAACTTGATTTGCACATCTAAAACATTTATAATACGAAAAAGTGGAGATAATAATTGAAGATATAGATAAAATTGATATAATAGGCCATGAGTTGGTCTAAAATGTATTCTAATTTTCATTTTAAAGCTATTTTCATACATTTTTACAGACCTGGACCGTTGACCAGTGGCCTGGATAGAGCTAAAAGAAGTACTGCAGTAGCAGGGCGATATAAAAACAATTTGATTTATAATACTATGGATTTATTTCATTAAATAAAATTATCTAGAAACATTTTGAAAATGTTCCCTTCAATGACAAATTGTTGATAACAAAAATATACTCCCATTTTGATAGTTAGTACATCAATTATATTGGTTACGCAGGTCATATTTTAGCAACACGCAGTCATACAATTTCGACAATCAGCAGCCAGGGCCAATCAAAACAATAGAAATATTGCTTTTAAAGCAATAGTTTACCGTAATTTTAGTAAAAACATGTACTTTTCCGTCACCGATGTATATCATTTCATTGTTGAAAAATTCTTGTTGGGTTTAAAGGTGTTTTATAGCAACAAATATTAATATCCTCTTCTCGTTGGGTTTCAAATTTTAGTCACCAAAAAATCGAAAATTATCTCGAAATAATTTTTTATTGGAAAATCAAAAATAAATAATATTAAGATATTATACTTTTTTAATTATTATTTTAAAATTTCATAAAAAAAAAATTCAGAAATAAAGATCTGAGGGAATTTTGAAATATTTGGGTTAGCAGATGTTGGCCCGGGCCCGGGTTACTCGTTTTAGTCACCACCATCTATCTCCGGAATAAAATTTGACAAGGATTCAAGTGTAGAAATTGAGAAAATCCTATGTAAATCCCCTAACTGTAGTAAAACATTTTATTTGGGTTCATAATTTGTTCAAAAGTTAATTATGAATATGTCAGATACACTGTATACATCATAAAACATGCAAAACAAGTTTGGAAATATCGAAATAAAAATTTAGTCATTTTTGGCTCTGAAGTTACCGAATTTGGTAACCTGTTACTGAATTCATAAATGTTTCAGAATTTGGAGATTTCCAAAACTGATATGAGAAAGATATTGCAAATAAATAGTTCATGTATGCCATGAATATATCTTAATATGAGCAATACATTGGCTGAAAAGCTCATGTTGACACAAAATAAATCCATTTCATTTGAATCTATGAGAGGGATTATTAGGGACAATGTACATGATAGCATTTTCTGCCATTCATCTGCACCTGCTGACTTTTTTTTAATTTTAACTTCAGAAAAATCCCAATGAGTGACAGAACAATTTTTCTTCCATCATATTTTGCATGAGTCTTGTGCAATTTGGCTTACCGTCTACATCAGAGAGCGCACTAGGCTCGCATAGTAAATGTTTTTTATGTTAAAAAAGTTTTATTTTCTAATTTGTTAAGGAAATGGTAAGCTTTGTTAGGATGATTGAAATTAGATAAAAATTCATTTGTGACTTTCAACAATTTCCCTTTATATTACATGACAATGTTTTTAAGATTCTTAAGTACTACATGTAGGTGACGGAAAATTATATTGTCCATCACACTATTTATCTTGTGAAATTTGATATCTTTGTAAACTTATCTTGCCTTTCTTTTCAGAAAAATAATCCTGGTTTGTGTGATAATTTTTGCAGAAAAATGTTCTATATCAAATATTGGAATGCGTGGTTTTTACTTAGTTTGCTTTTATATTTTGTGTTCCTTTATAGTTACTGAAAATTTGATCAGGAAAAGAGCTGAACATAATGACCTAGAAATTTCAACATTAGAAGAAGTATCATTACACCAGCAAGATATTGAAAAGTATATATTGTCACACTATAAAGTTTAATATATTATGTAAAAATAATTTCTCTACGATTGCTTTTAATTCAATTGAAATGTTTAAACATTTAAAACTTTGTTATAAAGAAAATAGCTTATTAGGTACCTGATATAAAAACTAGAATTTTTATTCACAGATCTCAAACAAAAGTACTGTTTTTTAATTGTTTTACAACCAAGGGCATGTCAGATTTTTTTCCTTAAATTGGCAATAGTGTAAACTGTCTCATTCCTGTTTACTATAATTATTCTAATGATTTGTCTGAGTTTAGAAAATGGATTCTTCCGTAAATGACTCTTTTCAGTGTGAGATGACCAGGCTGAGATGTGAGCACATGCAGCGATCTCACACTGGTCAATTAACCAATAATCTGCAATGTTATTTAAAACTTTCAGTTTTTAGAATGAAGCCACCTAAGATTTCAGAATATAAAAAAATTAATTTTAATTGAAGAAATATGTACTTACACACGTTCTTGGAAAACAGGCAATGATCTTTCACTCATGATAGAATTTTTTGGGTCTTTTGGCTTGTTTTGCTGCGCTCCACTCACAAAATGACTAAAAAATTCTATCACTCGTGAAAGATCAGCTGGTCTTTTCCAAAAATTATGTAAGAACCTATAATTTATTTTTAAAAATGATTTATGTGCACATTGTAAAATAATCCAGATTATTAAAAATCTTATTAATTTAATCTTTAAATAAACCATCAAAATACGCAAATATTAAAGAAGATTTTTTTATAGAAAATTTAATTTTACAGAATAGAGCACATTGATAGATGGTGCAAAGAATTAAGGATACTTTACCTTCAGAGCAACTTAATTCCTAAGATTGGTAAGTCATATTTCTTTGTAAAATTTTAATGTAAGATCTTGTATTATCATGATTATATTCTAAATCAAATGATTACTTTTTTTTTAGATTTTTTTTTACCCTAAGATTTTTTTTTTCATTTTTTTTTAAAGTTTGGTGAAAGATTGAGTTATCTCACCCTGAATTTGAAATATTGAAAAAAAAATTACCAGAGACACCATCTCAAATTGAGTAGCACTTACAGAATATATTATTCCACTTATTCAGATCACTGGATATTTTGAAGAAAAATTATAGAATTTTCAAATTCTGTAAACATGGAAATTTTCATTTTAGGGTTAATTTCGTTTAACTCCAATCACAAAATATTTGCTAAAATACTCACCTGTGAATGATTCCTGGAGTAAAGAGTATTAATAATCAGAAGAAATGCAAATTGTTTCCCCATGGGAAAACAACAAAAATATCACGAGCGAAAAATTTCCACATTTACAGTATGTCTACAGTATTTCCTTGGTAATCATAATGTTCACCTCTTGAATGAACATATTGACAGCCTCTAATTATTTTTCAGAAAATATTGGAAAATTGAAAAAGTTGGAGTATTTGAACTTAGCACTGAACAATGTTGAGCTAATAGAGAACCTTGCAGGTAAGAACACATTATAAACTTTTAATCAAACTTTTGCATATTTCACATATCTAGAACTAAACCCTAAAATTCTAGATAAGATATTGTTTGTTAACTTAAATTCAACAATTTTATTGCTCTCACATATCTTTTAAGAAGATAATTGGACGCTAGATTTCCCCAATTATGTATCATTCAGGGGAGATAATTAAACACTAGTTTTCACAATTTATAATATACTGTTGATGCATGATTTAATTTTGTTTATTTTGTGGGTAAGAAAAATCCATGAAATTAAATCCCCGCCAATTTAGAATATTTAGTTGACTAGTGTATATCAAAATCAAATATCCACAAAAATTTGTCCCCACGAAAATAAATGATTATTCAGTACCTTACATGTAGTTTAATATGTAGAAGGGGTATTATGATCATTGTGCATCATCACATTTCTAATTTATATAATTGCTTTTTTAGCTCACCTGACCCAAAGGGTCATGTGAGCTATTGTCATCACTTGGTGCCGTCGTCCGTCCGTCCGTCGTCCGTCCGTCGTCTGTCGTCCGTAAACTTTTTAAAACATTAACTCCTCTGACACCATAAGTCCAATTGTAACCAAACTTAGTATGGTTGTTCATTAGCATTTGGTGCTTAGAACTGATGTGGGGATTTTTGATTCAACGTAAAACATGGCTGCCATGGCTAAAAATAGAACATAGGGGTAAAATGCAGTTTTTTGCAAATAACTCAAAAACGGCTACAGATATCAAAATTCTGGCAGATGAGATAAGTGATCAGCACCTCAAGATCTACCAGCTCTGAAATTTTGAAGAAAATCCAACAACCCATATAGGAGTTATTGCCCTTTTTGTGGATTTTTTGCAAATTTTGCACCTGTTTAGCTCAATATCTTGAAAACTATACAAGATATTTGAGAAATTTAAATTGCATAATGTTAAGCACATCAAGATCTACAAAATATGTAATAGGGTCAATGTTGTAGGACCTTTCCTTTGAGGAGTTATTGCCCTTAGAACGTCGAAATTGAGCATTTAAAAAGCATTTCCTGATTATATTGAAAACGTTAACTCCTCTGACACTTTAAGTCCAATTGGAACCAAACTTGGTATTATTGTTTATTAGCATTAGGTGTATAGAACTTTTGTGGGGATTTTTGATTGGTTGTAAAACATGGCCGCTGTGGCTAAAAATAGAACATTAGGTGAAACTGCATTTTTTTGCAAATAACTCAACAAGGGTGACAGATTTTTAGATTTTGATTGAGAACAAAAGTGATCAGCACCTAAAGATCCACCATATTGTCAGATGACCCCCTTATTAATCTTATGACCCTTTCAACGTCAAATAGATTTTGCCTAATAACCTTTACTAATCAGGCACATATGTCAGGTGAGCGATTCAGGCTCCTGGGAGCCTCTTGTTTAGTATTGACAGAAATAAAAGATACACATATCTTGCTTTAATCTAAGTCATTTTTATTTAAAAAAAAGTTTTAATATTGGATATTTTTATTTTTCACAGAAATAAAAGATACACATATCTTGCTTTAATCTAAGTCATTTTTATTTTGAAAAAAAAGTTTTTAATTTTGGATATTTTTATTTTTCACAGGATGTGAATCACTACAGAAGCTGGATTTGACTGTTAACTTTGTAGGAGAGTTAACCAGTATTGAACACTTAAAAGATTTGGTGCATTTCAGAGAATTGTACGTAAAAACTGTTATTTGTTTCCCTATTTCCTTTTAATAATTTTTGTATGAGTTTTATCTTTCATGGGTGTAGTATTAAATCAGCTACTAATATTTTTGATTTTTTAAAATGATCCAGCACACTTTTAATTCAAACAAATGAAATGCAAAAATTATATAAAAAAATAATAACAATACAAATTCAGTTACCAGTAAATGGTCAAAGTAGCATCTTACCATGGCTTATTGAAAATATATCTTAGCAGGATATCATCTTTTGTGACATGAGATCCTATAAAGAAAAATATTGTTTTAAAATTCATTGTATGGATACAAGGGATTTAAAAATCTCAATTTTTATTAAATATTCTAATTTCAGATATTTGACAGGTAATCCCTGTGCAGAATATGATGGATACAGACAATATGTCATAGCAACATTACCAAATTTAAAGGTATTATATGATTTTCACATGTTGCTCTGTTGTTTGTAAAAAAGAAAAATAGAAGATAATGAGATGTGGAATAAGTGTATTCGACACAACACATAATATAAACGACAATTTAAGGTGGGACGATACCAAATGGCATATATCCAGATTTTAATGAAAATTGGTAGACGCGTAGTTCTTAGTGATATACATCCATATATGAAATAAAAAATGGGGGTAACGGACCTCGTTTTTTAAATAACTGCATTTGAAAACTGCAATTTAGGCGGGAAATTTACAAAGACATATAGGGAAAAAGGAGTTTCAACGCACTTTATTTTTACTTTTTATACACAAAAATGGACTAAAGATATCCAACTTTTGACCAAAAACTAATACAATATTCCTTGGAAAATTTGCGATGCATTGATGTAAAATAAAAGATATGTCACGGACTTCGTTTTTAAGGTACGGACTCGTAAACATTGCTTAAACGTGAAAAATGCAATAGAATCCAACTAAAATTGACGTTGAGTTTCATGACGTTCAGACGGATTTTTCAGTGTACAGGTAAATTTTATCGGTAACGTGGTTTTTAACGTAACGTCCCACCTTAAAAAAAAATCCACAATGGAAAAGTGCTTTTGTGTTTATTTTTTAGTTTGTACAAGAAACTAATATATATTTTTTTAATTTCTTCTATTTTGTTGATTTATAATTACTTATTGTTTTTTCTCTATTGTTCAGTTATGTAATGGATTTTATAACATATACTTTATACCTTTGTAGAATGATGTAAAAATAAAAAGTTTGTTTGGTTTTTCAGATGTTAGATGGACAGGCAGTTGACAAATCTGAGAGGATTGTAGCAAATCAGGTAAATGTCTTATAGATAAAGATAAAATAAGATAAAGATATTTTATTTCCTAATCATAGGGCTCATTACAAGCATGGTAATCACATAAAGTAAAAATAAAAAAGCCTTTTCCTCCCACTTGCATACACTCACTCATACCACTATCGTTCTGATTGAAGATGATTGATTTAACAGTACAACATGTAAATGATAAAGGTGGGAAGGGATATATATAACTGAAGGTGTTATGAACTTTTGAAATTTTAACAAATATTTGGTAGTGATCTATTAAAATAAATATTTCAAAACAAATAACACCTCATCCAGTCACAACAGGGTTACCGGTATCTACATAAAAATTATTCAAAATGTTCATTCAAATTACGTCTGTATAAAAAAAATTGGCATCAATTTCAAAGTGAAAATTTTGAACTTCAAATAATAGCATCATCTATAGACAGTAGAAACATTGACACAAATAAGATAAAATCACTATGAACCTAATAAATTTTGTGTCTATAACAAATATAATTGTTATTATACTGCCACTTGAGGGGGCTTTGTTTCAATTTTACTGTAGCTGCGTTCTTGGATTTAAAAAAAATTCACTCACCTGTATTTAAAATTGCAAAAAATTTACTTACCCACAATAGAAATTAATACAGATATCTGTTTAAATCCATTCACCCTGGATTTAACTTCACTTACCCCGGGTAACGGGTAATAGGAATCCTAGAACACTGTGTAGTTCATGGAATAAGAATATTTTTACTAGATTATGCATTTTACAGGACTACGACACACTTAGAAACAAAATAATTAGACAACAAGAAGATTATAGAAGAAAGCGGGTAAGAAACAGATGTATCTTTTTGCTAATGGATTCTGCATTTACAAAAATAGCAGGATTGATTGCATTATCAAAGAACTACATTTTTGAGTTGACCTTATATATAATGTGGTTTCATTATTATTCGTGGAGTACCAATTTTCATGGTTTTCGTGGGTAACAGTCAACCATAAAAAAGTTTTCAATACCACGAATTTCACTTGCTTTAAACCACTGTAAAATGTTTTACAATACTAAAAAAATGCAAACATTCATGACATTGCAGCAAACCAAATTACTTTCAATTTTATTGCTTTATCTGCATAATTTGTGGTACATGTATTCAGAAAAAAAATGTATAAAATTTTTTCATTAAAAAGGATTTAATATATTTATATTTAATACAGAAAAGACAAATAGAGGATGCCAAGAAAAAGGAAGAGAGGAAGAATCAACATAAAGATAAGAAAGCAGGATTTGATGGAAGATGGTATACAGACATCAATGAAAGGTGAGGGCAAAAAATTTTAAAATCTGTCAAAGTAAAAAATAGCCATATTTGGTAAGCGACAGACCTGAAATTGAATCCAACATTATGGGTCCAATCCCTGATGCTGTATACTAGATATCAAGTGGGATTAGTAGTTATTGAGAAAACTGTAATGAAAATTCCTTTCTCACCCGCCTGCTGCCTGACATTCACTATTTTATAACTTGGATTTTTCACTCCATGAAATCTAGCCAAAATCGGATGTGAAAACAACAGCAATTAAAAAAATATGAGAGGGACAACAGTTAGTAGAAGTTCCTCAAATATGCAGTAAAGCAGATTATTGCAATTAGTCTGAATGCTTATTAGAAAATGATCAGGGTTTCATGTCAATGACATGAAACCCTGATCATTTTCTAATAAGCATTCAGACATGATGTCATAAAAGAATCGTTAGCCTGTTGTGTGCATAAGTCCATTTTATTTGCATGGGATAATTAACATGTTAATTAGCAATTACTTTATTAAACGACACACATGACTTAAATATGCTAATATTCATACTAGGTGATGCAGTATCTTATTCTTCATGCACAATTCAAGTTCTTGGTTTTATACTTTTTACACAAAGATCTGCAATATTCATGCAGTAACTCATTATCGTAAAGTAAATAAAATTTGGTGTAAAATCCTTTTTGGATATCAATGAGATTAAATCAAGGCTGCTCCAGAAATACTTGAATGGGTGTTAGTATTTTAGCAAAGCATTACAAAGGCTCAATATAAGTGCCCTCTGACCGACCTCCCTATACAATTTTTTAGACAGCCATAAGGCATGTTTACTATGTTTGCTATGTATGAGAGTATTGCTACTATTTCATACTTTACATGTACTTTATAAATGTTCCTATACATTTATATTTTAGTGATAAAAAGAAACCAGAGGTTGAAGACTTAGAGGAAGATGACATGGACAAAATAGCAAGAGAGGAACAAGAGTGTGTATTCTTCTATTATCTTATCTTTAATATTGCTATAGGGATTAATGCTAAAAAAACAATTAACTTAAGGGGGTACAGAACACCTAAGGAAAATAACTCTTAAATATCACTTGAACGTTTTAGTCAGGCACAATTATTCAAAGAAATCAAGCTTCTCAATGATCAGTATATAAAATGTTGAAACTCCATTATGTTCAATGAAAAATTTCCCAAGAAACCTATGGTTCGATTTTCTTAACATTTACTAATTTGATTTATATGACTAAAGTACATATTTTTGCAAATTTTCATGAAAATTAAACGACACAGTTTTATTTTAGCCAAAGTGTTGGGTACCCCCTTAAGCATTTACTATGGTTTCATTATTATTCATGGGGTATCAATTTTTCGTGGTTTTTGTGGGTAATCTTGACCCATGAAATTTGAAACGCTACAAAAAGGAAATTTAACATTGATATGTATGCTGCAGACTTCAGAACCACAAATTTTAGAATCCACAAACTGATCCTTTTTCATCAAACCACAAAAATTGGTACCCACGAAAATAAATGAATCCACAGTATACTTATAACATATGTTCTATACTTTTGTTTGATTGATTATTGAATATATTAAATACAAACAATTGCTAAGAAAAATACACATGTATAGAAAATAACTTAAAGAGTTTTAAACTACTTGTGTAGATTTGGTGGATAAAACAAGGACAAAATAATATTTTCAAACAAATCGACATTTTTTTCCAGGTTTTGGGAAGAGAAAACTGAATTTACCCCTGAGTCAAGACTAGCAGTTCACCAACATATGGAGGAAAAGAAGAGAAAAGAAAACAAAGAGTAAGATATTTTTTATTTAAAGCAAAAAAAAAAAATACCAGACAGGGATGATTTATATCAAATGTTCAAGAAGAAAAGACAAAATGACAATCTTGAGAAATTATAATGTGGTGTCTATGAGGCTCTCTTCATTCGCTGTAAAGCAATCTTCTTTGAAAAATAACATATACAAATGAGTTTATTCATTCCTCTGTTTGTCTTAAAACTGATCAATAAAACTTGATACAATTCTAATAAAAAAAGTAAAGCCAACTGTGTGCACTTATTTTTTCAAACACATACTGTCCAGTGCAACTATTTCAATGACTTAAAAAATATGTTTTTTTTTTAATATCAAAAAAAAAAAAAAAAAAAAAAACACAAGCAAAAAAGTACCAGTATTGTTATTTTTATTTGTACAACTTTAAGCAGGTAATTTTAATGAGGTTCCTATTTTAGCTTTAACTGTGAGGTTCTCTGAGGCACAAAAATGAAACTGGCTAAATTTGAATTTACCATATGTTTCATTGCAAAATCTTATAAACACAAATCTGACTTAATGAAAGAACCTTAGTGAGCACGCTCACAAACCCACACGTTCGGCTATTGGACTATCAATGTTATCCTTGAGGAATTAGTATCGAGCTATAGGAATAATATTGAATGATTGTAAAAGTGAATGTGCAAGTATTTGAATACATGTATCATAACAAAGTTATGTCAAATTTCTAAGTCAAAAGGGCCATAACGCCCACAAAAATTTGGGGATCAAAAATTCCTGGTGATATGCACAACCACATATGGTGTACTTCTTGCATACCAAGTTTCGTTAAATTCTGTTCAGTAGCTTATTAGGAGTTGCAATTACATACTGTAATCTCGATTTTCTGCAAATTTCTAAGTCCAAAGGGCCATAACTCCCACAAAAATTTGCGGATAAAAAATTCCTGGTGATATGCACAACTACATATGGTGTACTTCTTGCATTCCTAGTTTTGTTAAATTCTGTTCTGTAGTTTAAGAGGAGTTGCGATTACAAACTGTAATCATGATTTTCTGCAAATTTTTAAGTCCAAAGGGCCATAACTCCAACAAAAATTTGCGGATCAAAAATTCCTGGTGATATGCATAACTACATATGGTGTACTTCTTGCATACCAAGTTTCTTTAAATTCTGTTTAGTAGTTTAAGAGGAGTTGCGATTACAAACTGTAATCATGATTTCCTGCAAATTTCTAAGTCCAAAGGGCCATAACTCCCACAAAAATTTGCTGATAAAAAATTCCTTGTAATATGCACAACTACATATGGTGTCCTTCTTGCATACCAAGTTTCCTTAAATTCTGTTCAGTAGATTAAGAGGAGTTGCGATTACAAACTGTAATCATGATTTTCTGCAAATTTCTAAGTCCAAAGGGCCATAACTCCAACAAAAATTTGCTGATAAAAAATTCCTTGTAATATGCACAACTACATATGGTGTACTTCTTGCATACCAAGTTTCGTTAAATTCTGTTCAGTAGTTTAAGAGGAGTTGCGATTACAAACTGTAATCATGATTTTCTGCAAATTTCTAAGTCCAAAGGGCCATAACTCCCACAAAATTTTGCTGATCAAAAATTCCTTGTAAAATGCACAACAACATATGGTGTACTTCTTGCATACCAAGTTTCCTTAAATTCTGTTCAGTAGATTAAGAGGAGTTGCGATTACAAACTGTAATCATGATTTTCTGCAAATTTCTAAGTCCAAAGGGCCATAACTCCAACAAAAATTTGCTGATAAAAAATTCCTTGTAATATGCACAACAACATATGGTGTACTTCTTGCATACCAAGTTTCGTTAAATTCTGTTCAGTAGTTTAAGAGGAGTTGCGATTACAAACTGTAATCATGATTTTCTGCAAATTTCTAAGTCCAAAGGGCCATAACTCCAACAAAAATTTGCTGATAAAAAATTCCTTGTAATATGCACAACTACATATGGTGTACTTCTTGCATACCAAGTTTCGTTAAATTCTGTTCAGTAGTTTAAGAGGAGTTGCGATTACAAACTTTGATCACAGACAGACGGACGGACGGACGGACGGACGGACCAGTCAAAAACATTATACCCTTCGCAACTTCGTTGCGTGGGGTATAATTAAGTGTCCCCTTAAAATGAAAACCCGACCTGGTATATGGTATATTCTTTGTCATATTTGTAGAGTGAAAGAAGAAAAGGCCCCTAGAAGACTTTTTAATGATGATGGTCGACCATTGAATGTCAATGAAGCAAAGTAAGAACAGATATAAAAGTCATTCTTAACTGTGGTTTCATTATTATTCGTAGGTAATCAATTATCGTGGTTTTCGTGGGTAGCCTTGAACCACGAAATTTGATATCCCAAGAAAAAGGAAATTTTACATTGGTGTGTATGCTGCAGACTAAAGAACCACAAATTTAAGAATCCACGAACTGATACTTTTTCACCAAACAACGAAAATTGGTAACCACGAAAATAAAGGAATCCACAGTATTTCTTTCTTGTAAAATGTTTGAACTTTAAGTACTTTACTCTGACAAATGTAAAATTTGGATTGAATAATAGGGAGGTTAAGCAAGCATATGTGTATTGGTACAGGCAATTGAAGAGGGGTACTACCCTACTTTTATGGTGTATTAAGTCATTGGTTGTTGACCTTCAGTGAATTCTACATGTAGCTGAAACTTGTAACGTCTCTGCTACACGAGAGAGTCTAACTTGTATGGTTTATTTACCCAATGCACTAACAAAACCGATTATGCATGTATGATTGTCCTAGATATTTGATTCATACTACAGACTAAAAATAATATTATTTAAAGCCATGTTTTGTTGCAAAATATCAATCACAACCTTGACTGGACCATCACTGCCATAAGGTCTACTCTATTTGTTCCAGTAGCTTGAATAAAAATTATGTAAGTGAACATCAATCTATCTACAAGTACTTGCACATGTACACATAGGCTTGCTTAACTGGTATTGATGTAGTATGTGTGATCCTAAGATATTGACTATCTTTTTTTTGCAACTGAAACTATTTAATGATTTTTTGGTGAAAGCTGTATTTTTTCAACATTAATAAACATCTTTCCTATCAAAAATAGTTTATATGTTGTTTTTTTTGGTAAAATTTCTTGCAGAGTTGATTTTACTCTAACAGATGATGAAGAAAATAACCAGTTTTTATTAGACCTCTCTGTTTTCAAGTAAGTTATATTATACCTCTTCAAAACATAGTTTAGGATATATAGAAACCATCCTGTTTGCCTGTCCATTTGACCATCTTGTAAGTGCAACTCCTTCTAAGAAGCAAAGGTGTACCATTAAACCGAAAAAACAAAGACAAAATCAGTAGACAAAAAAAAAAACAACAACAAAAAAAACGCTTGTGAGTTCTGATAAAACTTAACATGAAGGAATTGCATCAAATTTAGATGTGCATGAGGAAATTTCACTGCTTTTAGAAATTATTTAAGGGAGATACTGTAAAGCATGAAATTTTCACAGCAGGACAGCTGAATTTAAGTTCACGCAGTTTTAAATTCACACTATGATGTTATTGTCCATAGACTACAATGAAAGACAAATATATTTACATCGTTTAATTTTTTGTGCTAGCAATTTTAATGCGAAAAATTTCACAGTTTACAGTAATAGGACATTCTTTCAAATCTAGATTTCAATATGTTACCTGGCTCACAGTATTAAATATTATGAAAGACTAAAGCCCCAGTCACACTGTCACGTATCGGCTTCCCCGTTTTACTACGTTTTAAAACGTCACGTTTTAATGTAATTTATTGTCACAGTTTTTGGTCTTCACGTTTAAATAGGTATATGCTACGTTTTACAAGGTTTCCTCACGTTTTACTACGTTTTACTAGGTATGGCAAGATTTAACATCAGCCGTTTCATTAGGTTTTACTACGTTTTGCTACGTGTGTGGTACGTTTCACGAGGTATTACTAGGCTTTGTCACGTTTTACAAGGTATATGTTACGTTTTATTACGTATTGATGCGGTTTTGCTAGGTATGTACTACGTTTTACCACGTTTCACCACGTGCCACTACGCTGTACAGAATTATCCGCGAAAACCGCGTAATTTTCTCAAAATTAAAGAAATATATATTCACCAGGAAGAGGTAGTGAATGCTTTGAGGAGAAAAGTAAGGTGTGATTTCAATCATATTTGAGTACGTTTATATTATATCTTCGCTCCAAAGACGATATAGTATATTACCATTGTTTGTCCGTTCGTCGATCTGTGTGACATACAATTTTTTCTCAGTTTTCCAACTGCTTTTAAAATATAATAGACATGAAATTTTGCATTTACTGTAGTACCAAATGGTGCATGATAATTTTAGGTTCCTTGCTAAACTCATTTTACACATGTTGAAAAATTCCTATCACAGTTGTCTAACTATAGGCCGTAGAGGTTTTATATTTCGCCTTCAATCTTGTCATATGGTATAAAAGGGTGTATATTTTATACTCCTAGGTCATCTACATTCTGTTAGCCGAAATACTAAAGTTTTGAACAGAAGCGGGATATCACTAGTGTGCATTAGCTTACAAAATACTTGTTACAAATTGTTTATATTACACAGCTATAAGACTTTCACGCAAAGTACTGTTTCAGTCTTTTCCTCATTCCTTTTAAATAAGAGAAAAGAATCACCTTGTAATTTTATCCCAGTCATTTAATTCCAAAAATGATTGCTTACAGAAAACTTGACAAATCGCTGCGATTAGACAAGTGCAAGAGATAGGCCAACTGGTAGTGCCTCTCTGAACCATGTGTCTTTCTTCTAAACCTTGGTGTCATTTTAACTACATTCTTCTGAGAACAAAACAGAAGCCTTTATTCATACACATGTTTTAATCACTTTAGCTTGGTCAACTCGCAAACAGTTTCTAAAGGAAACAATATATCCTCACGTCCCAGTTCCTCTAAAATTGTTCGTACATGCCATGCCGAACTATGATCTCCTACTTTTCCAATGTCCCACCCAAAATAAATGCGTTTTTCTTATCCTCTGTTACCGGTTTTGGTTGTATTGAAACAACAACAGCCTTATCTTGCAGAATGCGCGTATGTTCAATCAGCAACATCCCATAATTTACCAATTTCATAGTACTTTTTCTCTTTTAGTGTGATCTAAATGAAGATTTTTTACAAAAGAAAGGTGAAAAAATAGGCGAAATGAAAGAGTAAGCGTAATAAGACGTGATTATACCTACTAAAACGTGATAAAACGTGAAACAAACCTAGCGAAACGTAACATTAAACGTAAAAAACGTACAAAAACCTAATAAAACCTCGTGAAACGTAGTAAATACCTAGAAAAACGTAGTAAAACCTGGTGGCGGGCATTCCGCTATGTTTTACTAGGTTTTCGTTACGCTTTAACTAGGTTTTAACATGTTTTAACGAGGTTTCACCACGTTCTACTACATATCTGCTACGCTTATTTTTTTAGTCGTGTTTCGCCACGTTTGTGTCGTGCAAACGATACAAATGGGCCAACCCAGGTTTGCGTCCAGGTATCTCTACGTATGTACCTGGTTTCAACTACATGTCGGTACGTTTCGTTACGTTTATAGCCGTTTCACTACGTTTTAGAAACGTAGTAAAACGGGATGTCGAAACGTGACAGTGTGACTGGGGCTTAAGATGTTACATTTCTTGATTTAACTTGTATCGGAAAATTAGGAAGGCAATGATTTGATGTAAAGTGCTAAAAAAAAAAAAACTGACTAAATTTCTTAGGAGCTAGTTTTTGTTGTTGTCTCGCCTGCGACTTTAGTCGCTGAAGGCGAGACATAGGTATTACTTTCCGGCGGCGGCGACGGCGACGGCGTAAACTTTTTTGTAAGACTTTTGTGGAAAATGAATTACAAGAAAAGTATAATAGCTAGGCTTCTGATATTTGATATACAGACAGTTGGGGTTATGGTCTACGCAACTGGTCCCATGCCGTTTGATCCTGACCCCAATTTCATGGTTCAGTGACTCTGTCAACTTAGATGTTTTTTTCGGGCCAAAAGACCCCTTTGTAAGACTTTTGTGAAAAATGAATTACAAGAAAAGTATAATAGCTAGGCATCTGATATTTGGGATACAGACAGTTGGGGTTATGGTCTAAGCAACTGGCCCCATGTGGTTTGATCCTGACCCCAATTTAATGGTTTCAGCGACTCTGTCAACTTAGATGTTTTTTCGGGCCAAAAGACCCCTTTGTAAGACTTTTGTGGAAAATGAATTACAAGAAAAGTATAATAGCTAGGCTTCTGATATTTGGGTAACAGACAGTTTGAGTTATGGTCTACCCATTGGCACCATGCCGTTTGACCCTGACCCCAATTTAATGGTTCAGCGACTCTGTCAACTTAGATGTTTTTTCGGGCCAAAAGACCCCTTTGTAAGACTTTTGTGGAAAATGAATTACAAGAAAAGTATAATAGCTAGGCATCTGATATTTGGTATACAGACAGCTGGGGTTATGGTCTACACAACTGGTAACCATGCCATTTGACCTTGACCCCACTTTCATGGTTCAGCCAATCTGTGAACTTAGATGTTTTTTCGGGCAAACAAACCCCTTTGTAAGACTTTTGTGGAAAACAAATTAAGTGATAAGTATAATAGCTAGGCATCTGACATCTGGTATACATACACATTTCAGGTTATGGTCTATGCAACTGGCCCCATGCCATTTTACCTTGACCCATTTTCATGGTTCAGTGACTCTGTGGACTTAGATGATTTTTGGGACAATTAAAACTTTTGTGGAAAATGAATTAAGTTAAAAGTATAATAGCTAGGCATCTGATATTTGGTGTACAGACATTTGGGATTTTGTTCTACACAACTGACACCATGTTGTGTGACCCTGACCCCATTTTCATGGTTCAGTGACTTTGTGAACTAAGATGATTTTTGGGTGGAAAACGAGTAAAGTGAAAAGTATAATATTATAGCTAGGCATCTGATATTTGGGGATTATGGTATACACAACTGATGTCACCATGCAATGTGACCTTGACCCAATTTTCATGGTTGAATGACGTAGTGAATGTTGGTCTTTTTTCATTGTTTCTCAATAACTATGGTACATGTATCTAGAACACACTTCAGACATTTTTTTTGATGGTTAAGTGGAATTCTGTCATCTGTCACATGACCTTGTCCTTAACTTTTCTGAAGGCCCAGCTAGATCTTCAATGAGTTCTGTGATGGTGTCAACAGGCGAGACAATATATACTTTAGTGTCAACTCTTGTTTTAAATAAACAACTTCTTCAGAAAGAAAATGTATAGGTGCTTAGAAATGCACTCTTTCCAGACCACAACACCCATGATTTTTTTTTTTAATTGAATTTAGTCACAAAATCATCCATGTGTAAAATCATTTATTTTCATGGGGATACAATTTCATGGTTTAGAGCTCGAAACTAAAGTGGAGGTGACAAATTTTCTTGGATTTTTATTTCGATATACACTTTATTCATTTTAGTGTATATATTCCTATATACTCTTTAACTAAATATTTTAAATTTGTGGGGATTTTTCTTATCCACAAAATAAATGAAAATTAATCCCCCACAAATATTTCTACTTCTACAGTAAAAAGGCTGGCATTACTTTCATATACATTTTCCTGGATCAGCTCTTAATGCATGAATTTATTAAACCAAAAAACAGAAGAACACCATAAAACTAGCAATTTTGCATTATTTCGTGATCTACACATCAACTGCAAAATTTACAATGGCATGAAAAAGTAGGTAGTAATCTTATTCCTAAATAATGATGTAAATCCACAAAATTTAAAATCAGCAAAAATAAAATCACAGATTTTTTCATTCCAATCCACAATCATATGTTATATGGTATCCATAAAGTAACTCATCAATGAGCCTTTACTTTATACTTAGAATTTTTTTTTTAGTGTGTTTTGTTTTTATTGTAGACATATGGACACATCATTGTTAGATGTTGATGTACAGACGAACTATGTCAGAGTGGTCATGAAAGGAAAGGTAAGCAGTGTGTGTAAAAAAAAAAAAAAAAAAAAAAAAAAACCCTACACCTTGCATATAAATTATAATGATCTTTAAAATCATTAAGCACATAATTCTTCAATCATTGAATATAAAATGTTTACATATTGTGTTACTAAAGTATAAAAATGTCATTACAAGGCAGCACACCTTTAAAGAATAGAAAACAAGATTGCTTCATGTAGCCAATGTCCCGGCCGCAGCATTGAAGATGGAAATTAATTTTGACAATATCATCACATTATTCAGTAATTGTCAAAATTAAAATTGTATTTATATTCATACAACTTTATACTAAAATGAATAAAACATCAGCAAAATCTGTTTATGAGCCTCCAAGGAGCCCACAAGGAGTTCTTACAGCCTACAATACACTAAGTGGATAGTCCCATAATTCCTATAAAATTTGTCAAGTTAAAATGCTGTTGCAATATGATAAAATAAATACGATGACATCATGACAAACAATCCTACAAAATTTCATCAAAATCTGTCCAGATCTTAGAGGAGTAGCTCTCACAAAGAGTTTCAATGACCTAAAATGAACAAAGTCAATAAAGTACCACAACTCCTTTAAATTTCGTTGAATCAAAATGGTGTTATGATTATTTTCATATCATGACAAACAATCCTACAAAATTTCATCAAAATTCATTTAGCCTTAGAGGCTTAGAGGAGTTGTGCTCACAAAGTGTTCCTATGACCTAAAATGAGTAATTAAGTCAATTAAGTCCCATAACTCCTATAAAATTTATCGAATCAAAATGGCATTGCAATATGGTCAACAACATATATATCATGACAAACATTCTTTTTAAATTTCATCAAAATCAATCAAGTGGTCTCAGAGGAGTTATGTTCACAAAAGTATGACATACCCACTGACAGACTCACAAAGACCATTACTAGGTCCCTCCATGTTGCGGGGCACAAAAAAATGCAAACAAAAGATTCCTATATGAAATGCATTTTGAAGACTTTCTGTTATTTTCATTATATTCTCGTTTTCTTGTAGACTTTTCAGTTATGTATGACAGAAGATATCAATGCTGACTCCAGTTCTGCTAAGAGATCTCAGATTACAGGTCATCTACTCATCACAATGCCTAAGGTAAATTACTAGTTATTAAAAAAATTGTCATGTTAAGATAGTTTAAAGGTCATTGCATCTTCCAGTGTCTTTTAGTGTCACAAACATATTCAATGTCACAATTTTTGGGGCAATTGCATAACTTAATCTTATATGGTATAAAGAGATTTAATGTTCATAGTTGTTCTACTTGTGTAACAAAATGCAGGTATCATAATAGTATCTGTTCTATGAAACACTTGGCATATATAATTTTGTCATTTGTTTTGTTCTGTACCAGAATTAACTGTAATAATTTTTTGGTTTATTGAACCATAAACTAAAGTTTTCATGGTGCACATTGAATAATCCGCGAAGCGGATTATGTAAAATGTGCACCATTAAAAATTTAGTTTATTGCTTCTATAAACAAAAAATTTATTACAGTTAATACTTATAAATAAATTTATTGATATATTCATTTCGAAAATTTGGTTAAATATATATTTTTTTCATGAAAATATTAAAATTCGGTTAAATAATTCAGCGTATTAATATTTACACCTGTCAATCACATTGCACGAGGAGTCCGTGCAAATGAAAAGTATATAAATTTCATTGGTGCATTCTGGTTTAAACTGAATCTAATAAAAGTTTCCTTATGATAATAGGCGTGCTTCAAATGGTCGTTAATCCAATCACATTCTTTCGCTTTTTAAAAAGTTTACAAGAAAATAAACCCAATTTTCTTTCAATGCAAATGCAATAATTTTCTCAAATTTATTTATTTGGTTCTGTACTTATTTTAAAACTTAAATTCTTGTTTATTCCTGTACAAATTATAAAGAAGTTACTTTGTTATGTTTTTTTTTTATTTTCCAGGCAAAACCTTTATTGAAACAGAAAAGAGTTATTGTTAATACACAAGAAAATAAAGAAAATAAAACACAAGAAAAAAGGTTTGTTTGTCATATAACACTTTTAATTTCTGTCGATACAACAATGCTAACACTATATGTTTCAGAAGAGTTTGACCCAGAATTTGACATTGCTTTTACAAATGTCCTATATTTGACATTAGTTAGTTTTCACCTTATCCGTCTGTCAACAATTCTTGTGAACACTAAAACTCAAAAACTATAAACAACACAGTTCTCAAATAATGTACAGCTACTCAGTAGCATGTCATAATTTGCATATACAAATTTTATGCAAAAATGTGAAATATTTTTGGAAAAAAACTTCATTTTTAGCTCACCTGGACCGAAGGTCCATGTGAGCTTTTACCATCACTTGGCGTCCGTCGTCGTCGTCGTCGTCTGTCGGCGTCTGTCATCGTCTGTCGTCGTCTGTAAACAATTTTTCAAACGTTAACTTGTCCGACACCATAAGTCCAATTGCAACCAAACTTGGTATAGTTGTTTAGTGGCATTATGTGTACAAAACTATCGTTCGGATTTTTGATTCGTAAAAAAACATGGCTGATGTTACTAAAAATAGAACAGGGGGGTCAAATGCAGTGTTTTTGCAAATAACTCAAAAACGGTCACAGATATCAAAATTCTGGCATAGGGTAAAAGTGATCAGCACCTCAAGATCTACATGCCCAGAAATTTTCAAGAAGATCCAACAACCGATGTAGGAGTTATTGCCCTTTTTCTGGATTTTTTCAAAATTTTGCACATATTTTGCCTTATATCTTAAAAACTATACAAGATATTTTAAAAATTCTAATTGCATATGATTAAGCACATCAAGATCTACATTTCATGTATTTAGGTCAAAGCTGTAGAACCGTTTATTTTAGGAGTTATGGCCCATAAAGCGTCAAAATTTACCATTTTTCATTACTTTTCCCCTGAATTTCAAAGATTAACTTGTCTAACACCATACATCCAACTTTAACCAAACTTGGCACAGTTGTTTAATAGCATACATGCTACAATTCTATCGTTCAGATTTTTGATTTGTCAAAAGATATGGCCGCCATGGCTAAAAATAGAACATAGGGGTAAATTGCAGTTTTTTGCTAATATCTCAAAAATGGTTACAGATATCAAAATTTGGATGGGAATCAGAAGTGATCAGCATATTAAGATGTACCTGTCCTGAAATTTTGGAAAAGATCTGACTGCTGATGTGGGAGTTATTGCCCTTTTTCGTACTTTTTGCCAAATTTTGCACTTATTAAGCCCAATATCTTGAAAACTAACTAAGATATTTCAGAAATTTAAATTGCATATGGACAAGCACAATAATATCTACTATATATATATATATGTATCTGTGTAGTTCAGGTGAGCGATTAAGGCTCCTGGGAGCCTCTTGTTTATCGAAAATCACAGATTTGAAAATTTGAACACTAAAACTCAAAAACTATTAAAAATACAGTTCTGAAACTTTGTACGGTTGCTAAGTTTTTCCTTTGTTTTACTTTGTTTTTCTAATACCGTATATAAAATTATTTGAATACAATGAAGATAGATAAGTATGTTTAGAGCTATGCAAATTTAAACAAAATATTCTTATGGACGAATAATAAAAGGAAAAAAGTACAAGAAAAATTCATACCGGTAAATCATATTTTACTTTCTTAATAGGAAAACTCATGAAAAACTTGAAGTGGACAAAAAGGCTTACAAAGGCGTGGACTTAGCAAATATTGTTCAAGATAAATCTGACAAAATAGTGCCTCCATTAGGATCCAAAGTAAGACAACCAGTTCAAGAGAGACCAAACAGTGATGACTTTATTGATGATTTGAATGTGCCACCTCTTGAGTGAAATAAATTAAAATAATTGTCCACCATATGTGTTCAACACAAAACTGTTCAAATTGGACAAAACATGAATCCATAGACATTCTTAGAATATAATATGATCATCTGTTTTCTGAACAGAAACAGTTCTATGAACATTTCAAGAAGAATATTATTCTAAAAAATATGTCTTTTTATCACTGGGAGGGAGGATGGTATTAACTAATTGTGAGTGAAATTGTTGAACTGATATTTTAAGCAAACTAATTGGTTGTGAGAATGTGCATTTCTTAAGAATGATGTTTTTAATAAATATTTGTATTTGTTGATAATATATTTTTTATAGTATGTAGATGTTTATTATTTATGATTTTTACTGAAAATAAAATATGTTTTTATATAATTGTGTAAATATGTATTTTGGACTATTTTAAGGTTTCCAAACATTTTTGTTCAAAGGTTTAGATTATGGGGATATTCCAGGATACCTGAAATGTGTACTTTCATAGTCTTAAAATTTGGATATAGTTTTGTGCTACACCTTTGTAAAATTATTTCTTGTTTTATTACTTTGTTGTTCAAATGCTATTAATAAGATGTATATCCTTGAAATATGCTTATTATGCATATAAACTTAATCTAGGGCAAAACAGTGAGCAGGGACTGCTGGTCACATTGAAGGCTGCTGGCTGTTTCCATTGTGGATTTTTTAAATGGTCGTTTATATTGTAGCTTGTGCTGTGTACACTTATTCCACAACTCATAATCTTCTATTAACATACTGTTTTTTTTTTTATTTAAATTGACTTCTGAATTGAGTTTGTTTTCCTGCAAGTATGATGTCTCCCCCTGTTTCCCCAAAAGTTTTAAGTTCAAAGGTCCATTGCTTCACAAAACACAAAATCCTAATTCCCTTGTGATATGCACAACAACATAGGATGTACAAAGAATATTTTGTACATACAAAGTTTCATAGAATTGATTGAGAAGTTTTACAGGAATTAAACGAAAACCGTGATTAAGAAGAAATTTCTGAATATTTCTTAGTTCAAAGGGCCATAACCCCCCAAAAAATTGAGAATAGAATTACTAGATACACAGTTCCATAAAACTTTAGTAGTTTGAGGAGTTGCCCTGACAGGTTTTTAGTATTTTAAGCAAATGAAAAGTTCAAAGGACCATAACTCTAACAAAAATTTAGGGATCAAATTTCCCTGGCAACATGCACAACTACATATAGTGTACTTCCAACATACCAAGTTCATTGAATTCAGTTCAGTAGTTCCAGAGAAGTTGTACTGACAAACTGTGTGACAAACAGACATTACATAAACAATATGTGTCCCATTGAATTAATTGCTTTATACATTTGTACCATAAAAATGCACTATAGGAGGAAGCTACATGCCAAAAATCAAGAGGCTGTGACATGTTTTTGCTCCGAAAACTGAGACAGTAATGTTTTTTTTATGCCATATGACACAGGATAACGTCAAAGTGACTCAGATATGTCACTTTGAGACATAAAAACAAATACTAAACCAGTTTATCATGAAGACCAAAGGCAAGGACACTTTGAATAGATACAAAACACAACTAAACTGTAACAAGTGATCTGGAAGGGTAAGCAGTTGTCTTCTGTGAAATACACAAGTTATTCAATTTTGTTGTTGAGGTTGTGTCATATCCACTTATTCCACATCTCATTTATATCTTGTTTTTCATTTCCTTTCTTTTTTTGTCCCCTGCCGCAACGCGGAGCGGGGATATAGAAATGTTGGTGTCTCTA
The DNA here is from genome assembly GCA_963971305.1 of Arcuatula senhousia. Lineage (NCBI taxonomy): Eukaryota > Metazoa > Mollusca > Bivalvia > Mytilida > Mytilidae > Arcuatula > Arcuatula senhousia. Next base: position 46,321,636 of record OZ020303.1, on the reverse strand, counting down.
CTTCCGACAGTTTTCTAAGGAACTATTAATCATAGGCTTTTGATATTTGGTATGCAGTTTCAGGTAAGTGCGTTTTCAGATCTGTTGCTCATCTACATGTACTTCCTGTTTAACGAGCTGACTTAGATTTTTCCCTCTCATTTGGCGGGGGACCTAGAATCTGTTCTTGTTTCAATATTACATTATATTTATTCCTCTTTAAAATCTTGTGGATAGAGCATCTGAGTCAAGTCTAGGACAAAGGGGAGGTTGACTTGTGGAGCAAGTTTTTGCAAAGAATGCCAATTTTGTGTTTCTTCCAGCTGTTCTCGTTTGTGATTACTGGTTTTGACATTGCCTTTTTGGACTTTTAACACTCAAATGCCCATAGCTGCCTCTTTGCTTCTTTGCACAAAAAGCTTCTAACATAAAAACATTTAAAAAAAAATATTTATTGCAAAAAAACAAAACATGACAATACATGACTACAATGTTAACTGCTTTGATAAGCTGCATGAATAAAGTTACCAATGCTTTCTTAAAATGAGTTCTTAATCAAAATTAGAGAATTAAGATGTTTAAAAGCCCTTTTTAAATTTGACAGCTTGGCTGGTGATTATGTCAAAATGTAGGTAGAACAGAATTTGTTCTAAGAAAATGAACCCTATAGAGCGATGATTTTTATACAGTTTTTTCACTGTTTTAGGAACATGTGAAACTACAATTTTTTTGTCAAACTGAAAATGTACAATAATAGCTAAAACATAACTGGTAAAATACTAGAGTATATAAAAATAAATCTCATTTTTTTCTTGGCAAGTACCTTCTAATGAAATTAAAATTAATGCATAAACATGTATATGAATGACCTGAATCTTTTGTAAAAGCTATGCAGCTGCTGAAAAAAGAAAGGCACCATATTTAATAAGGTCTTTTCTTTTTTTAAATGAGATTCTGTGACAGACATACATTGTATGTATTCAATATTTGGGCTCAAACACACAGGGAAACCTTACCCCCTTCGGCCCACTTTTTAAAAATGCTTTATTGTCCAGTTTGAGTCATATTTTTACTGAGGTTGCGGGTCAATTTCAATAAATTTTCAAGGTATGTTGTTAAACCAAACAAAGGTCATGTTGAAATTAAAATTGCCCTCAAAAAGGCTTCAAATTGAAGATCATTTTTACCTTCGGGAAGCCCCAATATTTTTCACACTGCAACCCCATCCAATGAAAAGCTATGCTACATGTACAGTGTTATCCTATTTCTCTGCTCAATAAATTAAAATATTCTACAATAGGTTTTGATTATCTAACTTTTTTGACTAGAAATGTCAAATTATAAAAAAAATTGTTTACAAAAAGTATATATTATCAATTGCTAAGAAGCAAAGCAGTTATTCATTAAGACTCAGAAATTATAATAAAAGTTATATTCAATCTGCAATTTGCTACACAATGTTGCTCAAATACATCCATAAATATTCAAATATAAATACATGTAATTGTAAACGAATAGAAAATAGGACATTTTAAATATCAATGTAAGGTGAAAATTCATGATTGTCAAACCTTAAACATTGTATACTACATGTAAGTTAACATATGTACTTATTTTCAAGGGAACTTGGGAATTGGTGACTTCAATCAAGTTAATTTCATGTTTTCTATTCATTATTCTATTAATTATCATACATATTATTTTATTTTGCAGGTAAATGTATTTAATTTCATGAAAAATGTCTGATCGTTAAATCTGTGAAAATAAATACGTTGTGAAAATAAGTACATTTACAGTTTTTAAACACATGTGTAAACAAGGGGTTGCACTCATACCCCCACTCGACCATTCAGAAAACAGGAAATAGATCACCAACTGACCTGGAAAAGGGAGGCACGGTACAACTCATCATGCTTAAGCTGTATACCAAATTTGAAATCAATTCCTTCTGTAGAAGCTGAGAAATCTGTTACGAAAAATTGTCTATTTTTGACCCAAAAAAAGTCTAAGTTGGCTCGGAAAACAGGAAGTATATGATGGACTGATCTGGAAATGGAACGCACGGTACAACTCATCATGATGAAGCTGTGTACCAAATTTGAAACTAATCCATCCAGTAGAAGCCGAGAAATCTGTTACGAAAAATTTCACATTTCAAATTTTTTACCCTAAAAAAGTCTAAGTCAGCTCGGAAAACAGGAAGTAGATGATGGACTGACCTGGAAAGGGGAGGCACAATATCACTCATCGTGATGAAGCTGTGTACCAAATTTGAAACTAATCCATCCAGTAAAAGCCGAGAAATTTGTTACGAAAAATTTCACATTTCAAATTTTTTACCCTAAAAAGTCCAAGACGGCTCGGAAAACAGGAAGTAGATGATGGACTGACCTGGAAAGGGGAGGCATGGTATAACTCATCATGCTGAAGCTGTGTACCAAATTTGAAACCAATCCATCCAGTAGAAGTAGAGAAATTGAACCAGACGGACCGACAAGGTGATTGCAATATAGCCCCCTCTCTTTCAAGTGGGGGTATAAAAAGAATGCACATGAAACAAGATAAAACTTAAACTAGTAATTAAATTCTAAATTTTTGTAAAGTCCTGCAACAAAGGCATACAATATTAAGTGTCATCTCAAAACCCATTAAATATGCAATAGCTAAAACCATGCTTTTACTGAACGTACATAAAAATGTACAATGTACATGTACATGTATGTTTATAGCCCCCCCCCCCCTTCCTGTTTGAACAGGTGGCCACTTTTAATTTTAATAAAATACTAGTGAAAAGGATACAGCATACATGGCCATTTTTTTTCTATATTCCCCTTACTAAAGGGTTAAAATAAGGATAAGCAAAGTTACCACCATATTCAAAGTCTTGTAGAATATATGATAGCATCATTTACACATGCTGATTGCCAAAATTAGCTTGATTATAGGGTGTAACTGTAAGTTTTCTTAAACCTATTCCTTTAAATAGCAGACAGAATGAGTTAAACAAAAAATATTACATGTATATATGATCATACACGTTTTGTGGTCAAATAAAAACTATATAAAGGCACAAATCAAAGTACAGCAGAATTTACATGGTGGCCAACTCATAACAATGATAAAATTTCAAATAGGCTAATCTGAATTTTTCTCAAAAGTAAACATACCTATGTTTTAAATGTTATAAAATCATTCAGATCTTTAAAATTTTATTCTTTTCTTATTAAGTTTCAAGGGCTCATGAATAGCTTCAATTTTTTATTTATCCAAGAAGATGACTTCAAGATACAGAACAACAAGAGAAATACTGTGACTGAACACCCTGATAGTGGTATACCATTGACCTAAGAGTAGTACATGTACCCCATAATTTTCAGGTTCAAAAATTACATGTGCAAAAATGTTTCGAAAATTGTTTTAGCTGTTTCACCACTCCAAATGCACAAAATAAAAAAAATAAAAAATACCCAGAGGTAAGATAAATTGTATTTGCTCCCCCTCAATAAGGGTATACCACTGTAACAGTACATGTCTCTTGTTGAAATGTTTTTTAGTAAAAAAATATCCAGTTATCAGGTTATTGTGGATTAGGAATCCTAATCCACAATAACTTGATAACCCTAGCCTTTTCGTTAGTACAATGTACATTGCAAAAATGCATAAAAAGTATTTATAAATAGGAATGAAACAAGAGGCTCCCAGGAGCCTGAATCGCTCACCTGAATACAATTACTGATGGAATGAAAATATTTTGGGCATCTGAGGTGACAAACTATATTTATAAAGCGGGACATTTCAGCAAAGAAAAGCTTTTCATTATCTCATCTTAATCTGCACGACAAAAACCCCAAACATGACAATCAACAGCTATTTTTGAAGAGCTGAATAAACTGAGGGTTTTTGCAATCAACAGCTTTCCTCTATTTGCTACATGGTTTTCATTCTACAGGCTATAAACATGAAAAAAATGTTATTTTCGCCTTTAAAGGACCATAACCCCTAGACAACTTCGACCAACTGAGACTTTTGTAGAGCTCAATGAGATGAAAGTTTAAGCAAGCAACAGCTTTTCTCTATCTGTTATACTGTAGTTTTCATTCTAAAGGCCAAAAACATGAAAAATGCTATTTTTCACCTTAAAAGGGCCATAACCCCTATAAGGAGTCATCTGATAACTTCTACCCAATGGAAACTTTTATAGTCTAGCTTTTCATGCTAAAGAAGGTGGGTGCTTCAGATTTTCTCTATCTATTATTCATTTTGATTTATAAGTCAAAAACAATGGTCTCACCCCTGTTCTTTTTTGGCAACGGCAGCCATTGTTTTTGGTCTGCAGTCACGATTTTTGTAATTTGGGTAGAGGACATCGTGTTCAAAGTTTCAAAGCAATCTCTTCAGTAGTTTCAGAGGAGAAGATCATGAAGATTATATTAGAAAAATCTGTCAAAGTCAAAAATGGCCGGATTTCGTTAAACAGGAAGTGGGTGAGCGGCATACCTGAAATCGTATCCCACGTTATGGGACCCCACCCTGATGCTGTATACCAAATATCAAGTGGCTGTGATTAGTAGTTGCTGAGAAAACTGTTAAGAAATTTCTTCCCCACCCGCCCGACATTCACCATTTTATAACCGATTTTTCACTCCGTGAAATCCAGCCCAAAATTAACGACAATGACGGACGCCAAGTGATGGCCGAAAAAATTGTTGCAATATTTTTTTTTCAATGGCAATAACATTTACTGGCAAGGGGACATACAATGTAATAAAGACTTAAGTACAATATGTATCACAAAGGAATAGTGGCACAACCATGGTGGGCTCTTGGTTCCCGTAAGGATTTCTCAATGGTCCATTCATTGGTGGCTGGGTCATAACTTTCTACGATACAACTAGGTCGTGTATCTATTAACCCTCCCACAATGTAAATTTTATCTCCTAAGACAGTGGCCCCCGAATGTTTATGTGTATATTTCAAATCGGCAAGTCTCTCAAAAGTACGCTTTCTTGGATTTAAAGCTATCATTTTCTTAGAATCTTCCCAGATAATGTAAAATATACTGTTAATTACTAAGAGTTTAGCAAATTGAATTGGTTCTGGCAAAATGAAATGTTCCGCTGATTTTATTTCTTTGCCCTTTCCAATACACATGAAGTTGTCCATTGTATTGACCTTGGCCTCACCTTGTAAGCCTCCCACTTCCACCAGCATATTGTGGAATGCTACAACCTGAGATTGAGTTCTAGGGAATATGGACTGTCCAACATGTGTCCATGTTTGTGTGGCTGGATCATAACATTCAATTAATTCAGATCCGATAACACTGTAAGTTGTTCCATATGTAACCCCTCCAAAAATATAAATAAGGTCTCCTAAAGCACCAGAAGCATGCCTAGCTCGAGGTTTCAACATGGGTGGCATTGAAACCCATGTTCTGCTACGACCTTCAAATTTCCAAACTTTTGAGACAATATTTCCTTCTTGAATCCCCCCAGTGACGATGATTGAATTTGATACAGTACACACACTAAACCATGATATGTTGTCAGGAAAATCGGGCAAATCAAACCATTTGTCTTTCAACGGATCATACATTTCTACTGATCTGTTAACGTAATTGTTTATTCCTCCTATCACAACCATTTTCTCTTTGGCTACAGTGGACGGCCTTGGATGAACCTGACTATTTTGCATACTACGTCTTCTACGATCTTGTTGATCGTTAATTGTATCTTGATGCTTCAAAGCATCGGCGACCATTTCAACACAAGCTTCACAGTTTTGTATTAGCGGTTCTTGATATATTTTCGTCAATCTACTTTTTTCTATGACGGGAAATCGTATATGTTCTAATAAATCAGGCAAGTGTTTTTTACGTTCATCTGGATCAGAGTCGATCCATTTCATTACGGAATCATAAACAATGTCCTCTGTCCGAACATCAATCCAATCACTAGAGACGTAACATATTAATTGATCTACTGTTAATTCTAAAAATTCAACTTGCTCTGTGACAAAACTAAAATTCTCAAGGGCAAACTTATAAGCCTCCTTTTCTAACCATGGACAAGAATGCATTTGAGCAAATTTTTCAATACCTAGACAATTAAATGGATCTAGCTGACTTTTCAAGAATTTACAGCAGGCGTCCACTATTGCTTCATATTGTAACATTCGGCCAGCGACTAACAGTTCCTGAACATTGTCGGTATTTATTTCTAATTTCCCAGTGTATATATAATCTATAATCCTTTTCATTATCCATGGTGATGTGTCATTGAAAGATACTAATGTCTCTTTTCCTTCCCGTAATTCACTAGTGAACATAGCTCTGAAGTATGGACTACTTGCCGCTAGTATGTTCCTGTGGCAGTAAAATTCCTCTTGTCCCACACATACAGTGGCATCTGTGAAAACTCCCTCCGTTCTGAGAGCATTTAGCTTCATGAGCATTTCCCCACCATAATTTTCATCATGGAGGACATATTTGTCTGCTGCAGGGGAGCCGACTCTTCTGTCCATATCTGAAGAAGACATTTTTTTTAAATTAATACATTTCAAATCATATTTTTTTCTCCAACTGCATTTTAAATCGAAATGAAAGTAGTAGTCTAATATGAATATGGAGAGATTAATAACAAAATCAGACAAATTGTTTCAATTATAAAATCTTAATCATCTAAAGCAGATTATTTAGGCTTAGTGAATATTAATCTATTTTGTCTATAGAAATCGGCATTATTTATTAGGCAAAACTGAATATATGTTTGTTCTTTTGAAGATTTAAGGTTTAAAGTTTAGTACATGTATTTAAAAGATAACCTTTATCATTTTTTACTTGACACATGCTTGAATACATATGTGTAAAAAGTGAATGAATCATAATTTATAGAATTATATTTCTTCAATATATGGTGTTTAACATGATTTAAAATTGTAATATGTGTTTTTCATGCATTCAAAAAATTATGAAATTGCTTGCAAGCATTCTCAAAAACAAACGATTTATCCTTAGGATTTTAGTTTAGAGAAAGACTGGATATTATTCATGAAAAATGAAGAACTTAAAACTTTTTTTTATCTTGACTTGGTGTCCTAGATTTTGCTTCCCTTTTCAAACATTTTTGGTTTTGAGTACTTTTCTTTTATTCCTTTTGTTTTTTTAACCTTCCAATGCAATGTTTTGATTCAAAAGCTGCTAATGAAATATTTACAGCATATATTCAAATTAACTGATTCTTTACTCGTTTTTGGTATTTGTATCTTAAGAAGATTGTTGGGATGTTAGGCAAACAAACAATTTGTTTGGCCTTATATTAGTGTCTGAGAGTATAAGAACCTAATAAGGTTTGTTTGTATTCAAGCGTCTTTAATTTTCCACTTTCATGAATCCATTATTACACCTTTTCTTAATGCCGATTCAAACTTAAAGAGTTTTAAGTTTAACATCATGCTGATGATCAAATCAGTTGCTTTTAATTAAGGTATTTTCAATAAGTCCTTTATCAATCCATAATATACGCCTGACTAAATTGATACAAAGATCTCAATGAGTTTTATCCATCTCAAATCTTAATCTAAAGAATCTGGTATATTGATCAAGAACTATATCACACCTGGTAAGCCTCACCTGGAGGAGTTCACGAGCATTGAAAAAAACCTACCAAGATTCACATAGATTTGGTTTTGATAAGACATTTAAATGGGATATGTTTGTCCAGTGAAGAAAAAGGTAAACAAGTTTGGATTATGTTGTGTATCGGTTTTCTATTCTTGTGATTTAAATTATTGTATCCAAACACAAATATTTACCAAAACCATTTTTTACATGAACTCACCTTACTAGGGGTGTATATAGGGAGTGTGTCTAACAAATGAGAACATATGTATTTTCTTAAAGAGACATAAATCTCAACAATTACAGGCTTACAGTATACTTTATTTTTCTTTTTGAACAAAATAGATCCTTTACATTAATTTTTGTTTTCTTTCAAATTTATGTATTTGCTTAAACTAAACATTACCATAAATGGTTATAGTTATAATAAAACTTTAGGGTGAATTTCTATTTAACCCTATACATTCAATGGAAAATATTTAGGTAATTTAAATACTGGGAAATACAAAACTAGACGACTCTTTCAGGGACACCTTATTCCAGTCTGAGGGTTTCAAGCTCCAAAGAAGAGACAGAAATGCAGAAGGTGGTGGCTTAGCAGTCTGGATTAGAGAAGACATTGCTGCCCGCAGAAGAAGTGACTTGGAAAGTGACCAACTCGAATGTATAGTATTTGAGGTATTACTTGACAATTGTAAATGGTTAATATATAGCATATATAGACCTCCATCGCTATCAAATGAGACATTTATATCTGAGAGTACCAAAATGTTAGATAAAGGCTCACAGTACTGTGATAATTATTTAGTTGTTGGTGATTTGAATTATGATATGAAATCAAAAGATAAGTCACACACACTGGAAGATCTTTGTGATATTTTTGATATGGAAAACTTGATTTCAGATCCTACATGCTTCAAGAACATTAATGACCCATCTATAGTTGATGTAATCTTGACAAATAAATCAGAAATGTTGTACAAACCATTGAATATGAATACAGGGATAAGTGATTTTCACAATCTTATTTCAGTATGTATTAAGTCAAACTTGCCAACACTAAAACCAAAGAAATGTATGTATAGAAGCTTTAAAAATTTTGAAATTGAATCTTTTCAAAGAGACCTTGAAAGTATTAATACTATTCCAGATTATAATGAAAATACAAATGTTAACACCTTGTATGATAAATTTTCGGATGAATTTACACAGGTTATAGATAATCATGCGCCATTTAAATCTAGGCAACACAAGAAACAGCCAGTACCATATATGAATTCCGAACTAAGAAAAGCTATTTTTCACAAACAAATGTTGAAAAACAAATTTGATAAATTTAGTTCAGATAAAAACTGGGAATTATATAGAAAACAAAGAAATCTAGTAACAACATTGAAAAGAAAATCTATTAGAACATATTTCTTAGAGAGATGTACTGGTGGACAGAAGTCTAAGGACTTCTGGCCTACCATTAAACCTTTTTTGTCCAAAAAGTGTAAAACAGGACAACAGAAAATCATTTTACAGACTGAAAATAAAATTGTAAATAACACTAAAGAGGTGTGTGATACTTTTAATGAATTTTTTGTCAATGTGGCTAAAGATATTGGAAAGGGGGTCTCATTTTGTCCAGAAACACACCGAAGCATTATCGAAATTAAAGAAAATAAACCTGATATTCCCATATTTGAATTTGCTCCTACAACTGAGGAAGCTGTGACCAAAGTCATTACCAAAATAAACATTAAAAAAGCCACTGGAGTTGACAATATTTCGGCAAAACTTTTGCAGGCAAGTGCCCCAATTTTGAATACTCATATTACTAAACTTGTCAACTCACCAATAAAGAGTAGTGTGTTTCCTGACAAACTGAAACTAGCTCAAGTAACACCCCTTTTCAAAAAACAGAATCCACTAGAGGTAAAAAATTATAGACCAGTTAGTATTTTACCTATAATGTCAAAGGTATTTGAGAAAATTTTATCAAATCAATTGTCAGATTATTTTGAAAATATTTTCGATAATTTTTTATGTGCATTTAGAAAGGGTCATGGTTGTCAAACCACTCTAATCAGACTGTTAGAAGATTGGAAAATTGCATTGGACAAAAATTACTTTATAGCAGCAATCCTTATGGATTTATCAAAAGCATTTGATTGCCTTCCACATAACATTTTACTTTGTAAACTTTCAGCTTATGGCTTATCAGACCAATCAGTTAAACTTTTACAGGACTATTTATCTAATAGAAAACAACAAATCAAAGTTGAAGGCATCGTAAGTCAATGGGCAAATATAAACAAAGGTGTGCCACAGGGCTCTATTTTAGGTCCGCTTCTATTCAACGTTTTTATAAACGATATTTTTTATTTTATTCAAAAAGGCACCTTGTATAACTACGCTGATGATAACACCTTATCTTTTTGTCATCCTGATTACAATACTGTTATTAATACTCTGGAAGAAGAAAGTGTAGTTTTAATTGAGTGGTTCAAATCTAACTGTATGCAAGCCAACCCTGACAAATTTCAGGCGTTGGCTGTTGGGAACAAAACACATGATAAGACACCTGTATTTAGTATAGACAATGCAAATATTACATGTGACGATGTTGTTAAACTATTAGGTATAGATATAGACTATCAGTTAAATTTTGACTGTCATATCAAAAGTTTGTGTCGTAAGGCGTCCCAACAGCTAAATGTTCTCAAACGAATTGGCTCCTATCTATCTCGGCTTAATAAAATAACTATTTTCCACACCTTCATTTTATCAAATTTCAATTTTTGCCCTTTGGCTTGGCACTTTTGTTCAAAAACAAACACAAAAAAGCTCGAAAAAATTCAGGAACGAGCGCTTCGATTTATTTATAACGATTATGACAGCACTTACGAACAACTTCTGATTATTGCAAATGTTCCATCACTTTATATAAGACGTATGCGTACCATGGCTATTGAAACCTTTAAGATTCTGTATAGAACTGCCCCACCTTGCTTACATGATATTGTACAATTTAAAAATACTAAATATAGTTTTCGATACTCGAATATTGTAGATGTTCCTAGAATAAGAACAGAAAAATTTGGGAAACAGTCCCTCAGGTATAGTGCTGCTGTTTTGTGGAATGAGCTCCCCGAACACATCAGATCAGAAGGTAATTTCGGCCAGTTCAAAAATTTGCTTCAATCTTGGAATGGAAAAACCTGTCAGTGCTTTATGTGTACGCAATAACCTGATCTGGTGTGTTTGAACTGGGCTCACCATATGCAAGTTAATGCTTCTGTCTTTTTGCATTTTACTATTACGTTGCTAGTGCTTTGCATGCCTTTTTGCAGCTGTGCTAATCAGTTTTATTATTTGCTTTAGTTTTATGCTATGCTTCATATTTAACTTTTTGTCTTACTTTTATGTATGTATTTATATTTAATTGTGTATGTCTTGCATGCTCATTGATTGATATTTGTGTCTATATCTATGTGTGTCTATGTAATGTCCAAGATTCCTGTTTTATGTATGTTTTTATGTCATGTATGTCGATCAAAAGCTCTTCAGAGCTTGTGTTTATTTGTTATTAACCTATATCGACTTTAAATAAATATTATCTATCTATCTATCTATCTATCTAAATGTAGGTGCATGGACTAAACCTTAATAAATCAGGGGGAATTTAAAAATCCACTATGAAACAAGAATATATGTCCAAAAGACTTATTCCCCACCTCGCAACATTTGGGACAGACAGACAATCGGACCTGAACACTATATGCAGACCTGTCAAGTGCCACACAACTCATGTTAGACTTTAGTTTAAGCAAATACACAAATTTGAAAGAAAACAAAAATTAATGTAAAGGATCTATTTCCCTTAAAACTTAAAATGTTTTAAATTATGTGATTGAGTAAGCATTAAATAACTTCTACACTTATTTTTTCATTCTTGATGTTTTTGTTCATGAGTTTTTCAAGGTCTAATAGAAGGGTCAGTAACAACTGTTTTGATCGTTTATGATCAGTTTGTAAGAGAACACTAATAATCTAATTTGAGATTCTGAAATTTAGGTGAAAAATAGAGAGCTTGAGAAAGATGTCATCTTTGGCACAATTTCTGAATTGTGGATTTTCTATGTTTTGAGTTCTAGTGCTGCTGATGAGGAATAAATTTCTGAATTGGCCATACAGCTCATAAAAATTAATCGCAGTTGGAGTTTACAAGATCATGATCATGATCAAAAGTATTGCCAAAATGGAATATCATATATAGGATTATTTTCCTGATCAAAATTATCATGATTATATTAAAGATGTCAAAATTACCTATTGTCACTTTGTTTCTGATATTTATGATATACCAAATATATATGTTGATAGTATAGTAGTCAATATACGAAAAAGGCACAGAAAAAGGCTTAAACTTTTTTCTGTTAGACCTTGAAAAAACTCATGAAAAAAATGTCATGAATGGAAAAATAAGTGTACATTTGTACATGTAGAAGTTATTTAATGCTTACTCAATCACATAATTTAAACATTTTAAGTTTTAAGCACATGTTGAAATTTAAACGGATAATTTAAAGCTTTGATGTGTTCTCCAACACAAAAGTGTTGGTGCCGGAGCGGGCTAACCTCGGGGAATTAAAACTCCACCAGCAGCGCTAACCTTCACGGGTGTTAGAAATTTAAATGACAACAAAGTTCCAGACATTAAATCATGCTATGCCTGACGTGCGTTTCCTCTATTCAAGTCTTATCAGAGGAGCTCTACCAAAAAAATTGAAAAGCCAAAAACATATGATTATGAGGAGCATAGAACAATGAAACCAAATGACAATTTTGAAATTTAAACGGATAATTTATAAAGCTTTGATGTGTTCTCTAACACAAAAGTGTTGGTGCCGGAGCAGGCTAACCTCGGGGAATTAAAACTCCACCAGCAGCGCTAACCTTCATGGGTGTTAGAAATTCAAATGACAACAAAGTTCCAGACATTAAATTATGCTATTCAAGACCCATCAGAGGCGCTCTACCAAAAATATTGAAAAGCCAAAAAAAAAATTTGAATTATCCAGATCATGGATCCCTGGTCTCATGTTCATTTACTCCATACACATCCTTTTATGAAATGTTTAGACTATTTCAGGATTGTGTTTGATTTAGATGGATTTTATTTAGACCCTGGGCTGATTGCAGAAAGGCGAGCAGCGCCTACTGACACCATTAAAGGCTGCTGGCAGTTCTCCATTGAGGTTTTTCCAAATTACTGCTTGTTATGTGAGCTGTGTCGTGTACACTATCTATTCCACTACATCTCATCATTTTCTATTTGGGAAATCAACTTGTCTGTATGGATGACTGACCGAGGGGGCAAGCATCATATAGAAGTGCAATCACATTGACTGAGTGGAAACGCTCCATGAATGAAAGGGAGGAACAGGTTGGGAATAACCCCAATTGGGATAATATATCCCAGTTGGGATATATTATCCCAATTGGGATAAATGGACTTATCCCAATTGGGATAAAAGACATGTTTTTTAGATATAAAAATCTATTGGCTGAATAGTGCATAAAAATGCATGTGAGAGTTTATACCCAGATGTAAATGCTTCATTACAATATACATGGATTACATCAGGGATGCTGCATTTAATGCACAGATCATAATTTTTGTCTAAAAAGTAAGTCGTTTTTAATGTGAATCAACAACATTTCAATTGTTCATGATTTGTGATGCACCAAAACTCCATTTCAAAATAATGCTTGAAAAACTGGTCATTTATTCCCAACCTGAGGAATCGACCCCTAGGCTTGTGGCTGTGCTTTAGTAAGTATGCTGAAAGGGCATTTTTTCACTGACTTATGGACTTTGGTTGGTTTTGACTTGATATAAGATAATAAAAACTGTAAACAATGTCAAAATATTGCTTAGTAAATATTGTGAGCCAAACATTTGCGATAGGACTACGCAGTCAAGATTAGTAAGAACAATACACGACTTGAATGGACAGGTTTTATGCGATATCTTTAACTTAAAATTGTGTTTGAGATGAATTTTCGAAAATACATTTACAGTGATTTAAATATGTAACAAACTTACACTTATGTAAATTCATGCTGACTGGTAATAACCCAAAATAGGATGCTCATTTGCCGTTATTTCTAACGCGGTCCTGCTCCCTAAAAATAGATTTGGGGAAATCCTCGGATATATCTAATAACCAAAAAGAACAGACATGGACCACAATGTAACAATTCACTTGTATAAAGAGAAAGGGATAAAGAAAAATGAAATAAAAGGGGGAAAATATCTAATTATCTTATGAATATCTACTATGCAACTTAAACTGTTTTAGTTTTATATATATTTTGCTCGCTGTGTTAGTTGGCAGCCGCATTTAAGCCGTGGGTACTGACTTTCCCAAACAAACGTACAAATGTACTCTTATAAATATACCTTTGTTTAACATCGGTTCGCACGTCAGAATAAATGATTGAAATATATAAAAACTAACATGTCGAGCTATTGCGTCTACTGTTATTTCAAAGGCCTAACATTAAAATGATCAGTTTAACAGGCGGTAAGCAAAGTATCTTAATAATTTGATTTACAAGAATAGTGTCTTGTTTTGGTCATTAAAAATTATATGGTTCATTATCTCATAGATATAATATACATAGATATGTACATGTATATAATTTTTCATCGGTAAAGCTCGGCTGAATGAAGAAAAAACATGTTTTCGCATGAAACCAATTATTTCCCTTTGTGTAACATGGTTTAAAACTTTTAATTTTTTACCTGTTAAACAGTTACTAAACCGTACAAAATAAAATGTTGAAATAAAAAAAAGGTTTGCCGAGTATGTAAGTTGAATACCTCAACAAGTCGTCGCATTTAACTTTACAATAAGAACCGAGCTAATTCACCATTTTGAAGGAAAAGACAACAGACTTAGTATATGGAAAATTGGTATAAACCAATTAATTGCACATGACTTTAGAATTTGAGTCTGTTGATGAAATTCTCTTACTATGACCGGGAAACGATGAAATAAGATCTTGTTAAACAAAATTAACGCATATCCATCATATAAGATAAAGGGATGAACATCGCCTGACGGACTCTAAACAATAAGCCCATAAGACAATGGTCATTTATTATTTATTTATTATTTATTATTTAATATTTTTCAGGGGTGGGTTCCAAAACTTAAACAATTATAAACTATAAGTATATATAATATAACAAATTTTTTTTTCGTTGCAAAGTTCGAAACTCTTTCCGCTTATATGGTCTACATGTTTGATGTGTGGTAAAACAAGTACTTTTTGCTGATTGATTACGCTAAAGGGATTGTCATTTTTGCCGAATATCTAACGTCACATATCTAAATGGGCATATTATATGTATAAAGAAATATTAAAATGTAATAGTTATCTATATTGCTTTGTACCATAGACCGCATATTAGTGGTAAAGGAGTATGTTTAGGAAGTGCTGAAATGAGCCCCATTTTTTCACATAATGGTCAACTTTGTACTATCACAATAGATTTGGTGTAATTTAGTCATTTAATTTAGATAACAAAACTCTACACATTAAAGCGATTTAACATTGTGACGGCAACATGCATGATATTATGACGTCATAAACATGCTGAAAACTCAGAAAATATCAATAGTTGCTTCAGGTCCATCACCCAGTCACGCACTGCATATCACCCAGTCCTGCTCTATTGAACTCTATGTATATATCAGACCCAGTATATCAACTCTGAGGCCGGTAAGAGGTTCATCATCCTGTGACGCCCTGCATATCACCAGTCCTGCTCTATGGAACTCTATGTACATATCAGACCAAATATATCAACTCTGAGGCCAGTAGGAGGTTCATCACCCAGTCACGCTCTGCATATCACCCAGTCCTGCTCTATAGAACTCTATGTACATATCAGACCCAGAATATCAACTCTGAGACCCGTAAGAGCTCCATCACCCAGTCACGCCCTGCATATCACCCAGTCCTGCTCTATAGAACTCTATTTACAAATCAGACCCATCATATCAACTCTGAGGCCCCTAAGAGGTTCATCACCCTGTCATGCCCTGCATATCACCCAGTCCTGCTCTATAAAACTCTATGTACATATTAGACCCAGTATATCAACTCTGAGACCCGTAAGAGCTCCATCGCCCAGTCACGCCCTGCATATCACCCAGTCCAGCTCTATAGAACTCTATGTACAAATCAGAACCAGTATATCAACTCTGAGACCCATAAGAGCTCCATCACCCAGTCACGCCCTGCATATCACCCAGTCCTGCTATATAAAACTCTATTTACAAATCAGATCCAGTATATCAACTCTGAGGCCCCTAAGAGGTTCATCACCCTGTCACCCCCTGCATATCACCCAGCCCTGCTCTATAAAACTCTATATACATATCAGACCCAGTATATCAACTCTGAGTCCCGTAAGAGGTTCATCATCCTGTCACGCCCTGCATATCACCCAGTCCTGCTCTATAAAACTCAATATATATATATCAGACCCAGTGTATCAACTCTGAGTCCCGTAAGAGGTTCATCATTCTGTCACGCCCTGCATATCACCCAGTCCTGCTCTATAAAACTCAATGTATATATTAGACCTAGTATATCAACTCTGAGGCCCGTAAGAGGTTCATCACCAAGTCACGCCCTGCATATCACCCAGTCCTGCTCTATAGAACTCTATGTACAAATCAGAACCAGTATATCAACTCTGAGGCCCGTAAAAGGTTCATCACCCATTCACGCCCTGCATATCACCCAGTCCTGCTCTATAGAACTCTATGTACAAATCAGAACCAGTATATCAACTCTGAGGCCCGTAAAAGGTTCATCACCCATTCACGCCCTGCATATCACCCAGTCCTGCTCTATAGAACTCTATGTACAAATCAGAACCAGTATATCAACTCTGAGGCCCGTAAAAGGTTCATCACCCATTCACGCCCTGCATATCACCCAGTCCTGCTCTATAAAACTCTGTACAAATCAGACCAATTATATCAACTCTGAGGCCCCTAAGAGGTTCAACCAAGTTATGCCCTGCATATCACCGAGTCCTGCTCTATAGAACTCAATGTACGAATCAGACCCAGTATATCAACTATGAGGCCCTTAAGAGGTTCATCATCCAGTCACGCCCTGCATATCACCCAGTCCTGCTCTATAAAACTCTATGTACATATTAGACCCAGTATATCAACTCCTAGGCCAATAAGAGATCCATCACCCAGTCACGCACTGCATATCACCCAGTCCTGCTCTATTGAACTCTATGTATATATCAGACCGAGTATATCAACTCTGAGGCCAGTAATAGGTTCATCACCCAGTCACGCCCTGCATATCACCCATTTCTGCTCTATAAAACTCTATGTACAAATCAGACCAATTATATCAACTCTGAGGCCCCTAAGAGGTTCAACCAAGTTATGCCCTGCATATCACCGAGTCCTGCTCTATAGAACTCAATGTACGAATCAGACCCAGTATATCAACTATGATGCCCTAAAAAGATTCATCATCCAGTCACGACCTGCATATCACCCAGTCCTGCTCTATAAAACTCTATGTACATATTAGACCCAGTATATCAACTCTGAGGCAAATAAGAGCCCCGTCACCCAGTCACGCCGTGCATATCACCCTATCCTGCTCTACGGAACTCTATGTACATATAAGATTTAGTATATCAACTCTGAGGCCCATAAGAGCTCCATCACCCAGTTACGCCGTGCATATCAACATGTAGTCCTGCTCTATGGAACTCTATGTACATATCAGATCCAGTATATCAACTTTGAAGCATGTAACAGGTCCATTACCCAGTCACGCCTTGTATATCACCCTGTCCTGCTCTATGGAACTCTATGTACAGATAAGACCAAGTATATCAACTCTGAGGCCAGTGAGAGGTTCATCACCCTGTCACGCCCTGCATATCACCCAGTCCTGCTCTATAAAACTCTATGTACATATCAGACCCAGTATATCAACTCTGAGACCCGTAAGAGCTTCATCACCCAGTCACGCCCTGCATATCACCCAGTCCTGATCTATAAAACTCTCTATGTACAAATCAGAACCAGTTTATCAACTCTGAGACCCGTAAGAGCTCCATCACCCAGTCACGCCCTGCATATCACCCAGTCCTGCTCTATAGAACTCTATTTACGAATCAGATCCAGTATATCAACTCTGAGGCCCCTAAGAGGTTCATCACCCAATCACGCCTTGCATATCACCCAGCCCTGCTCTATAAAACTCTTTGTACATATCAGACCCAGTATATCAACTCTGGGGCCCGTAAGAGGTTCATCGTCCTGTCACGCCCTGCATATCACCCAGTCCTGCTCTATAAAACTCAATGTATATATCAGACCCAGTATCTCAACTCTGAGTCCCCAAATAGGTTCATCACCCAGTCACTCCCTGCATATCACCCAGTCCTTCTCTATAGAAATCTATGGGCATACCAGACCAAGTATATCAACTCTGAGGCCCCTAAGAGGTTCATCACCTAGTCACGCCCTGCATATCACCCGGTCCTGCTCCATAGAACTCTATGAACATATCAGACACAGTGTATCAACTCCGAGGCCCCCAAGAGGTTCATCATCCAGTCATGCCCTGCATATTTCCCAGTCCCTGCTCTCTAGAACTCTATGTACGAATCAGACCCAGTTTCTCAACTCTGATACCCCTATGAAGTTCATCACCAAGTTACAACCTGCATAACCCCAAGTCCTGCTCTATAGAACTCTATGGACCCAGCATATCAACTCTGAGGCCCCTAAGAAGTTCATCACCCTGTCATGCCCTGCATATAATCCAGCCCTGCTCTATAAAACTCTATGTACATATCAGACCCAGTATCTCAACTCTAAGGCCCCAAAGAGGTTCATCACCCAGTCACGCCCTGCATATCACCCAGTCCTGCTCTATAGAACTCTATTTACAAATCAGACCCAGTATATCAACTCTGAGGCCCCTAAGAGGTTCATCACCCTGTCACGCCCTGTATATCACCCAGTCCTGCTCTATAAAACTCTATGTACATATCAGACCCAGTATATCAACTCTGAGACCCGTAAGAGCTCCATCACCCAGTCACGCCCTGCATATCACCCAGTCCTGATCTATAAAACTCTCTATGTACAAATCAGAACCAGTATATCAACTCTGAGACCCGTAAGAGCTCCATCACCCAGTCACGCCCTGCATATCACCCAGTCCTGCTCTATAGAACTCTATTTTCGAATCAGATCCAGTATATCAACTCTGAGGCCTCTAAGAGGTTCATCAGCCAGTCACGCCTTGCATATCACCCAGCCCTGCTCTATAAAACTCTTTGTACATATCAGACCCAGTATATCAACTCTGGGGCCCGTAAGAGGTTCATCATCCTGTCACGCCCTGCATATCACCCAGTCCTGCTCTATAAAACTCAATGTATATATCAGACCCAGTATCTCAACTCTAAGTCCCCAAATAGGTTCATCACCCAGTCACACCCTGCATATCACCCAGTCCTTCTCTATAGAAATCTATGGTCATACCAGACCAAGTATCTCAACTCTGAGGCCCCTAAGAGGTTCATCACCTAGTCACGCCCTGCATATCACCCGGTCCTGCTCCATAGAACTCTATGAACATATCAGACCCAGTGTATCAACTCTGAGGCCCCCAAGAGGTTCATCACCCAGTCATGCCCTGCATATTTCCCAGTCCCTGCTCTCTAGAACTCTATGTACGAATCAGACCCAGTTTCTCAACTCTGATACCCCTATGAAATTCATCACCAAGTTACAACCTGCATAACCCCAAGTCCTGCTCTATAGAACTCTATGGACCCAGCATATCAACTCTGAGGCCCCTAAGAAGTTCATCACCCTGTCATGCCCTGCATATCATCCAGTCCTGCTCTATAAAACTCTATGTACATATCAGACCCAGTATCTCAACTCTAAGGCCCCAAAGAGGTTCATCATCCAGTCACGCCCTGCATATCACCCAGTCCTGCTCTATAGAACTCTATTTACAAATCAGACCCAGTATATCAACTCTGAGGCCCCTAAGAGGTTCATCACCCAGTCACGCCCTGCATATCACCCAGTCCTGCTCTATAAAACTCAATGTACATATCAGACCCAGTATATCAACTCTGAGACCCGTAAGAGCTCCATCACCCAGTCACGCCCTGCATATCACCCAGTCCTGCTCTATAGAACTCTATGTACATATCAGACCAAGTATATCAACTCTGAGACCCGTAAGAGCTCCATCACCCAGTCACGCCCTGCATATCACCCAGTCCTGCTCTATAGAACTCTATTTACAAATCAGACCCAGTATATCAACTCTGAGGCCCCTAAGAGGTTCATCACCCAGCCACGCCATGCATATTTCCCAGTCCTTCTCTATAGAACTCTATGAACATATCAGACCCAGTATATCAACTCTGAGGCCCCTAAGAAGTTCATCACCCAGTCACGCCCTGCATATTACCAAGTACTGCTCTATAGAACTCTATGAACATATCAGACCCAGTATATCAACTCTGAGGCACCTAAGAGGTTCATCACCCAGTCACGCCCTGCATATCACCCAGTCCTGCTCTATAAAACTCAATGTATATATCAGACCCAGTATCTCAACTCTGAGGCCCCAAATAGGTTCATCACCCAGTTTCGACCTGCATAACCCCCATTCCTGCTCTATAGAACTTTTTGGACCCAGTTTATCAACTCTGAGGCCCCTAAGAAGTTCATCACCCAGTCACGCCCTGCATATCACCCAGTCCTGCTCTATAGAAATTTATGTACACATCTGATCCAGTATATTTAAAACTCTGAGGCCTGTAATACGTTTATAACCTAGACACGCCCTTTGTATAACGTTGTTCTGCTTTAGAGACCTACCGTGATTATTATATCATGGGATATTTCCGGCTAACGTTAACATTGGCAAACTGAAGACAGTCAACACATTTATCTTGTGCATGCCTTTCAACAAGGAAATGGTGAAAATGGTAGACAACAGTGTAATCCTAGTCTGTTTTCTACCCTTTTCATTCTATTGTCATCCTCTTTGTCAAAAAGCATACACCGTAATTTTATTAATTTCACTTCACTTTGACAGCGGTTAACCATAGCCGGTAATACCCCGTGTAGTAAATAGTAAATAAAACCCATTAGAACGAAAAATGATGATATATTTTCGTTTTTTATCGATCTGCTTAATATTTGAAATAGCATATTCTCATCCCAAAGGAAACATATACATAGAACATGGTTTTAATATAAACACACAAAAAAAATCATAGCCCCATCTTGGACGTGCATTTCGACAGATCATTGTACATAATTGCTAGTTTGTCAAGCTGTCCCTTTGTAATGGACTTATTCTAACACACTCATTTTTACACAAACAAAGAACACTGACTTAAAGATTTTTTGACCTCATATTTCGTTGAATTGATGATATGTTAACATCACATGTCATTTATTCAAGACAACGAGATTAAGCCACAGCATATTCTATATATTAGTTTGCAACTAAGTTCACAGGGTGGGAACGGAAATTGTATAGTTTCCGGAAGCGCCGTTCTTATAACAAGGAAAAGGTAGCGCCAAGTTCAAATCCCACGGACTCGTTAATAAAAGTACTTCTTATTTAGTTAAATACACAATAACGTTCCACCATTGCTATCAAAATAGTGCACATATAAACTTTATGTAGTGGCAAGTATCTGCATTAAATGCGTTTTATTTGTACATTTATGTTTACGTTTAAGCATGGATTTTTAACAAAAATTGTAGCTTGAACATCTCAAAGTACAAGACCATCTTCTTTTTTCGATCGTTTTTAAAGAAAACGCACATTGAACGAATGTCGATTTGTATTTTTTGTAGCCTCTTAATATTGAACATTAAAAATCAAATGCATTTATAGAGCAGATATCAGTTGTTTAGTGATAATTTATGATATTGTCTCAAAATCTTGAAATCAAAAGTGAACGGGTAGCGTCAAGGTAAGAAAAAATGTATGAATAGGTAGCGCCGAAAATATTTCAAATACATACAACCTCTCTAACTCATCACAAGTCGATCAAGGAATATACATAGAAGTTCATTCGATGTAAACGAGCGTTTGGTAACTTTATTCATGACTTTGTGGCATTAAGGTGTGCAACTAATTCATGTAATTTGCGAGTCTTTATTTTTTATGCCTTTTGAGGTTACCCTTCCTTCATTTCCCCGATCTAATCATTTTGTACCCTTGTTGATATTGTTTCTTTAATTTTAGTTTCTTATATTTTCAGTTCTTTTTTGGGGGGAGAGGGTATATTTTTTATACAAATAAACCCCTTTCTTTAAGCTCGAACTGCTCGTCTTAAATCGCTTGGTAAATCTTTATTTAAGACTTTACACACGACATTTTTTGTCAAGTCAAGTACTAGTAGTGGTCCTTAAAAGCTCACCTTGCTAAGGGTCAATTGAGCTTATAAATACCAACACTTTGCGCCATCCGTCCGCCGTCGTCAATTTAAAAAATCCTCAGTTCCTCTGAAACTACAGATCCAATTTAACAGAAACTTTGCAGGAATGATATATGACATGTTGGCAACAAACGATTCTCATTTTGAACAGATTTGATAAAAAAAACGTGGCCGCTGTAGAACATAAGGTAAAATCATTTAAAATGGCTTTTATAATTCAGCAACTAAAGCAGATAAAAAGAAACCCGAAAATCTAAGGCTCTTTAAAATTATAAGCTCTACAAAAGTCCATTGGGTCGATGTTGTCAGATGACCCCCTATGGGTAATGGGATTCTAAAGGTAAAAAATAGCGGTTTTTTATGTTTTTGCCTCCTCGTAGAATGAAAAGTGTTGAAGATAGAGAAAAGCTTAAGCTTGCTTCAACCTTTAGCTCATTAAGCTCTACAAAAGTATTAATTGGGATTATGTTGCCAGATGACCCTTTATAGAGGTTAAGAGGTTATGGTCTTTTTTCAAAAGAATAAAAACTATTGCTAATATATGAAAGCTGTGACTTGCTTAAGCCTTTGTCAGATGGCCCTAAAGACCAGGTGAGCGATTCGGGATCCAGGGAGCATCTTGTTCACGTTTTTGTTCCATAGAATGACAACTATGTCAGATAAAGAAGAGCTATTACTTTCTTTAACATTCAGCTTTTTAAGCTCTACAAATGTCTCTTTTGGACAAAAATTGTCAGATGACCCCATACAGAAGAGATCGTTGGTGCCCATAGACGTGCACGTGAGCGAATTAGGTTCCTGGGAGCCTCTTCTTTGTATAAAAAGAAGTGCAAAAAATGTTTGCCTTTTCTGTTTGTTTTATGCTTGTTGGTTTTGTTGTATAGTCAGTGGCGGATCTAAAGAGGTTGCTCGTCTGTTGGAACCCCATATCAACTAAAATCTTATTACTATCTGCTTGAGTTGCAGTTGCCTATCTACTTCCGGGCCTGGTTCGCCGAGTTGCCGAGTTGTTAAAGGCTCAGATTCGAATACCACACTATTGATAACCTGCCGATCACCTCTTACCCGGTGTTCGACTCGCGTTTGTAATTTACAAAAACATGTGTTGTACAACTGTATGTGACTTGGTTTGTCAGTTACCTGCCCAAGGTCTGTGGTTTCCTCCGGGTACTCCGGTTTCCTCCACCATTTAAACTGACCGCCATACATAGGCCAGGTGTGTCGATAAAGGGCGTAAAACACCAACAAACACACGCACATCTACACCCCGTTTTTTTCAGCCGACTTAGACTTTTTTAGATAGAAAAAAATGAGAACCGATTTCTTCGATTGTATTAAATGGTTTGAATCAAAATTTGATGCAAAGATTTATTACGATGAGTTATAACGTGTCCCGCCCTTTTGAGATCAGTAGGGCTGTATCCTTAGCTCGACTTGGAGCAAACTGTTGTTATGAACTATCTTCCC
This sequence comes from Arcuatula senhousia, assembly GCA_963971305.1. Taxonomy (NCBI): domain Eukaryota; kingdom Metazoa; phylum Mollusca; class Bivalvia; order Mytilida; family Mytilidae; genus Arcuatula; species Arcuatula senhousia. The sequence goes on along the minus strand of OZ020303.1, from coordinate 46,298,021 downwards.
TAAAATGCAGTCAAATAAGTCAGGATTAAAGATCATGTTGGTATCAAAAAGCCCACAAAAAGACACAAAAGAGGGAGGTCTGGTGCCGTTAACCTAGTTTAACCTACCATTTTTTTGGAGGTGCATGTACCTAGTCAGTACCATTCCGGTCACCAATTTATCCGTTATGTCTTGTTTTGTTCTTTCTCTCGGTAGAGTAGATGCATCTCTTATTCGAAGGAGTAGGTGCCTAAGTGGTATAATTAGTTCGGGATTTAGTAAAACTGTCAGCAGAACTAACTCTCATGGTTATCAGAAAGCAACAACAGAGTTTTAGGCACTTGATTTTATAACTGAAGAGCATTTCGTATTAGAGACGCACTAAACACAAAGTCAGTGGATGGCAACTGGCTCCCTACTCTTCAGATAACAGCAGGGTACCAGCCTACATAAATCACAAAGGGAGGGCAGTCTTTATGGCGAAGGATACGGAGTATCCGAAAATCTGTTAATTGCTCAGAATGTTGTTATTAAGTTGCTGATAATTAAAGATTCTGCATAAAAATGCATTTTAACAATAAAACGCGCGACCACACGACAATTTCAATGATTTAATATAAATAAAAGAGATGTGTATTGCTCTGTATAGATAACAAACCATTTGTTGCTAGTAAACTATATGATGTTCCTAGGGCATTTTCAGCAATTCCTAAAGGTCGGCTCATTTTTTTTAAGTTTCTTCTTAGCATTTTTAATGTAGCAATTAATTAATTTAAAAAGAGTATTCAAATTTGATATAATCAATCTGGTGTAAAGAGTTCATTTTTATGTTCCATTACTAACCTGTTTTATGTTTAAATGCGCTATTCAAATGAATTATATATGTATTTTTAGTGTGAGCTACCCGTTCAAAAAAAATGTGAGTTTTGGAGCTACCTGTTCAATACACAGGGCGCTCCCCGTTCAAGTGTTGAAATTTAGGGGTGATATAAATAATCCAATTATACAATTAAAACACAAAAATAACACAACATTTTTATAATGGTTTGAATCTTATTTGTTTGATCTGTGGATTGGTGCATTAAACTAGGTCCAGATTGAAACCGATTTCACATCAGAACCCGAAAAAGACACACCGTTTCACATTTTTTGTCTACTTCTCAATGTTCGCGATGAATTAGATAGTCAAAAACATGGCTGATCGCAATATTATGAGCATTACTGCGTATATAACTTACCTGCATCTATTTTCGTTATAATTTTATTATTTTTTCCTTCATATTGTGCTTGCAAATGACTGCTGATTCCCGTGTTTTGACATTTTTGAATTTGGCGCTACCTGTATTAGAAAATCTCCTCGCTTCGCGAACGGCGCTTCCGGAAACTGTACAATTTCCGTTCCCACCCTGTGAAGTTGTGTTCTGTGCTTTTCGCGGTCAAACCCTTAAATTTCTCTTTCTCTTAATTTTGTTTTGTGCTATTACGTGATACTATACGGACTATGAGTTTGAATCCTACGGAAGCTTATTCGTTATTAGGGCCAGGGTGATGTTTTTCTTATCTTACGCGACATAACTAACTCGTTAAAACAACTCAAGAGCTGTAACTCATTATAACGAATAGGTAACTCACTTTAACCACATAGCTTACATGTTAAAACGCCAAAGCTAACTCCTTATAACGCCACAGCTAACTCGTAATTACAACTTAGCCAACTCGTTTTAACGACTTAGCTAACTCGTTAAAGCTAGTTTATAACGCGTTAGTTAAGTGGTGATAAAGAAGTAGGTTATTCGTTTTAACAAGTTAGTTTTGTCGTTATAACGAGTTAGCAAATTGGTACTAATGATTTAGCTAAGTCGTTATAACAAGTTAGCAATGGAGTTATCACGAGTGAGCTATTTTGTTCGAATGAGTTAGCTACATGTGTCGTCAAATCGTTATATTGAGTTACAGATAGTAGGTCGTTATAACGAGTCAGAAAAAAACAAAGCTTCACCTCGGCACTAATGGGCAGCCGTAGAATAACCCTTTAAATCGTGCTATTTTTCTTTTTTTTTATGATAGAACTCGAATAACAATTACTTATTATTTTGTATCATTCCATAGTATGTTCTTATCGTTTTAGTTTATAATGATACTTTATTGCTTTGCTGGAAAAATTACTATTACCTTTTGATAGCGCCCGTTTCAAAACGCGTTTACAAATGAGTCAAAATGTGAGCCTCTTACCATGCTTATAGAGCTTTTGTATTTGCTTTTTTAAAGGATTTTAACCCAAAAATTATAACAAGCAACCTTGCATGCATGTCTTGTCTGTATATGATGTTATTGTTATTGTATAGTCGGCATAAAAGCTCTACAGAGCTTATGTTTGTAATTATTATATCCGACTCAAAATAAAATTTCTGTCTGTCTGTCTGTCTGTCTGTCTGTCTCATGAAATGAGATCGTAACCGTTGAATGGTTTTTGTCTCGCCTGCGACATTCAGGAGACGAGACTAAGGTATGGTGATTCCTGCGGCGACGGCGTCCACAACTGTTTAAGTTTTTTTCTTCTGTTTTATGTGAACAAGTTATGGTACTTCATTGATATTTGGTATACCGTTGCATTACCATCAGTGTAGATAAGTTTTAAAAGCATTTCACCTGTATGTTCCTGCAGTGACGGTCTACTGATTTTTTACTTATACTTATTTGGGATATTAAAAGTTAACCTTTTTTCTTAAGTCTGTTTAACATTAAGCAGTTATGGCACACCGCTGAAATTTGGTATGCAGTTGCATTATCATTAGTACAGATCAATTTCAAGGGCGTTTTATTTTGATGCTCCTGCAGTCACGATCTAGTGACTTTGAGATTTTCATACTGATATGGCTAAATGTTAAAGTTTTTTCTTACGTATGTTTTATCATGAAGCAGTTGTGGTACACCATACTGATTTGGCTAAATGTTTTTTTATGCCCCGCCTACGAAAGCATACTGGTACAGAGTTGTGTAAATACCCGACAACCCGCCATCAAGACCGCCAACTTCGGCAACATTTCCGAACACCCCCTGTTCGGTACCGTCGCCAACGTCGCTAACCTTAACCGAACACCCACTGTTCAGTAATGTCGCCAACGTCGCTAAAAACATGGGGTCTTTCGGTAATGTCGCCAACGTCGCTAAAATTTACCGAACATGGGGTTGTTCGGTAATGTCGCCAACGTCGCCAACATTTTTTGAACATCTCTATGCGTTTACTGTCGCAAGCATTTATTGAAACAGAAAACATCCATGTTCGGCAATGTTGCCAACATAGTTGGAACATAGTAGAATATCTTTTTTTCGTACGAAAGTGGAGGGGCATGTAGTGTTCGAATCTGTTCGTCAGTTCGTCCGTCCATCCATCCATTCGTCCGTCCGCCCCAAATCCCCATATTTCGAAATTCCCACCTTCTGACAAGTGCTAACATCAATTATATTGGTATGGTAGGTGCACCTTGTGAAGCTAATCACATTGCATGCTTCTGATGCTGGATTTGACCTATATTTTCCGCATGGATGACCTCTTACAAAAGAATGGTTAAAGTCCATTCCTGCTTACTGACATGTGCCACATCAACTATATTGGCATGGCAAGTGCACCTAGTGATGCTAAGCACATTTCATGCTTCGGATGCTGGATTTGACCTATATTTTCCGCAAGGATGACCTCTTACAGAAGAATGGGTAGTCCTGCTTACTGACATATGCCACATCAACTATATTGTTATGGTAAATGCACCTAGTAATGCTTAGCACAATGTATGCTTCAGACAATAACTGTGACCTATATTTTCCACATGAATGACCACTTTCAAAAGAATGTTTAAATTCATTCCTTCTAACTGACAAGTGCCACATCAACCATATTGGTATAGTAGGTGCACCTAGTGATGTTCAGCAGAATGTATGCTTCAGATGCTAACTGTGACTTATATTTGCCGCATGAATGACTTCTTATAGAAGAATGGTTAACATCCATTCCTACATACTGACAAGTGCCACATGAACCATATTGGTATGGTGGGTGCACCTAGTAATGCTTAGGACAGTGCATGCTTCAGATGCTGGCTGTGGCCTATATTTTCCGCATGGTTGACCACTTACAGAAGAATGATTAATGTCCATTCCTGCTAACAGGCAAGTACAACTTCAACCAAAGAGGTATGATATGTGCATCTAGTGATGATGAGCTAGATACGTGGTTCAGATGCATGCTGTGACCTTCTTTTTCTGTATGAATGAGCACTTAAAATTGTGAAAAGTTAAAGTAAATTCCCGCTTAGTGACAATAATGCGTAACAAGGTAAGCTTTGTAATTGATAGATAACATAGCAACAATAAAATAACAATATATTTGATAAATATAAAGGCGGGGCACCGTGTCTGTTTGACACATTTTCTTGTTTTTCTTATATCTGTGTAATGTGAACAAGTACACATGGTACAGCTGCATTTGCATCATTACAGATCATTTTCAAGAATAAATTCCAGTACTGTAATCACTGTAATCACTTTTAACACTGGTATTTTTTAACTTCTATACTGCGTCCAGCTCCGAGAGATGAGACATGTCTCTGTGTAAACCGTTTATTTCTATTCGTCATGTTTACATTTTCTGGTTCATGCTGCAGTGTCTTCTGGTTTTATCTTTAATGGTTTAGAAACATTTATTTTGAATATTTGTCTTCCTTCTTTAACACTTTGTATATTACCAAAATTTGTTGTGTCTTTTAAAAATTACGGTCTTGTTACTACATGTAAATATAAAACAACCTATCAATTGGTACTTTTTCTTATTAAATTCTAAGTATACATAACCGACAATCTTTCTCTATCGGTTTCTGTTCTGGACGTGCTGTGCCATGGTCCACCAACTAAGGCACCGACAACTTTTTTGAGGGGACCTGATTTGATCCTCAGAATTTTCTTTGGGGAAAAAATTAAAATTAAATTATTTGCTTGCATACGTTTCTGGTTGTTTTTATTGATTGTTTGTGGCATTCTTTTCCTTTCAATAAGATATACACATCACACTGTATAAACCAACGTAACCAGTTGAAAAGTATCTATGAGGTCGTATAATCACCTGACTTGTTTCAAGTTTTGGATATCAGTACAAATTGAAAATGTCATTGAATTAATACATAAGGATGTCCGTTTTGAAAGGCTTATTTAATGTGGAAAGTAAAATTTTGAAAGGCACCTGCTCAAGTACTATTGTGTCATATGTGCCTCCTTAATTTTGCCTCCAATGACGCTTTGATATTCAGAATCAGATTTTGTTGGTTTTTTTTTCTGATAGTATATATAGATAAGCATCCCTGTTTCAATTTGATTTCAGTAGTACACGAAGGTCTTCTGCTGCATCTACCCTTCTTCTTACTCAATCATTTTAGAGTGCTCTTCTAAATTCCCTGTTTATTCAGACGTTGTCTTTCGGAATTGAAAACCTGTTGTTATATGAAAAGTTGTATGTGTTTCTTCACAAATTCTGGCAGCTGTGACCCATTTGCATTAATTGTACCTACTTCATGCTTTTTCTGTAATATCATTATGTGGTGTCATTTCCCATCTTGGCATTAATACTATCTGTAGAATCATTCCTTATTCTGTTATCTTACTGAGTGATGTTTTGTAGTTTATAGTAGAAAATATCCTTTGCATTTTGTTTTGAATCGTTCGTTGATGCATTACACATGATAACCGTGATTTGAGATGTACAATTCTTAGCGTAGATATTCTTTTTATCATTAGGCTATCGTACAAGGGGGGTTTGCTTCTTTTGGCGCACCATAATGGCTACATGTATTTCTCTCTTTATGACAAGATAAACACATTCTACGTGGATTTTAGAGGAAATAAGTTGTATCTACATTTATTGGGCTGAATTAACAATATAACAAGTTAAGTCATTGTTATGTGATGTATAATCATGTTGTGAGTTGCGATAGTACTTATCAATTAAAGGCAAAATTATGTAGCTAACTATAATTAATATACGTTTGTCTGCAAATAAAAAATAGCATTTTAGCGATCGAGTGTCAATACATAAACCATAAATTTAGGTTTGCAGTAGTGCATGCATTCTCCTATGACTATATGTAACCTTCATAAGCTGAGTTCACAATTTAGACCAAAATAACTTGCAATTGAATACTGATTTTATTCTTAAATGTTTGATTTAGAGAAACAAATTAGGTTCTCTTTGAAGTAAGCATTAAACAAAGTAACTGTGCAAACTGTAACACAATAAAACATTTGCGCTTGGTTTCATTAAATGCGCTAACTTGGCACAAAAATGTATTATGATGTAAATAAATTTAAACAAGAGGCTCCCAAGAGCCTGAATCGCTCACCTGAACTACACAGATACATATATTTGTAGATATTATTGTGCTTAACCATATGGGATTTAAATTTATGAAATATCTTGGTTAGTTTTCAAGATATTGGGCTTAATAAGTGCAAATTTGGCAAAAATAAGGAAAAAGAACAATAACTCCCACATCAGCAGTCAGATCTTTTCCGAAATTTCAGGACAGGTAGATCTTAATATGCTGATCACTTTTTGATTCTTACACAATTTTGATATCTGAAACCAGCTTTGAGTTATTAGCAAAAAAATGAAATTTGCCCCTATGTTCTCTTTTTAGCCATGGTGGCCATGTTTTTTTACAAACAAAAATCTGACCGATAGAGTTGTAGCATATAAGCTATCAAACAGTGTGCCATGTTAAGATGCAGTTGGTCTTACCGTTTCAGACAAGTCAGGGGAAAAGTAATGAACAATGGTAAATATTGACGCTTTAAGGGCCATAACTCCTAATAGAAATGGTTCTACAGCTTTGACCTAATTACATGAAATGTAGATCTTGATGTGCTTAATCATATGCAATTTGAATTTTTGAAATACCTTGTATAGTTTTCAAGATATAGGGCTACATAAGTGAAAAATTTTGAAAAAATCCAGAAAAAGGGCAATAACTCCTATGTCGTTTGTTGGATCTTCTTGAAAATTTCAGAGCAGGTAGATCTTGAGATGCTAACCACTTTTGTCTCCCATCAGAATTTTGATATCTGTTACTGTTTTTGAGTTATTTGCAAAAAACTGTAATTTGACCTCTATGTTCTATTTTAAGCCATGGAGGCCATATTTTTGACGAATCAAAAATCCGAACAATAGAATAGTAGCATTAATGCTATTAAACAACTGTGCCAAGTTTGGTTGAAGTTGGATGAATGGTGTCAGACAAGTTAATCTTTAAAATTCAGGGTAAAAGTAATGAAAAATGGTAAATTTTGACGCTTTAAGGGCCATAACTCCTAAAAGAAATGGTTCTACGGCTTTGACCTAATTACATGAAATGTAGATCTTGATGTGCTTAATCATATGCAATTTGAATTTTTAAAATATCTTGTACAGTTTTCAAGATATAGGGCTAAATTAGTGCAAAATTTTGAAAAAAATCCAGAAAAAGGACAATAACTCCTACATTGGTTGTTGGATCTTTTTGAAAATTTCTGGGCAGGTAGATCTTGAGGTGCTGATCACTTTTACCCTTGCCAGAATTTTGATATCTGTGACCGTTTTTGAGTTATTTGCAAAAACTGTATTTGACCCCCCTGTTCTATTTTTAGCCATAGCGGCCATGTTTTTTTACGAATCAAAAATCCGAACGACAGTTTTGTAGGCCATACCCTAAAGATCAACTACACCAAGTTTGGTTTCAATTGGACTTATGGTGTCAGAGGAGTTAACGTTTAAAAAAGTTTACGGACGGACGACGGACGGACGACGGACGCCAAGTGACGCCAATAGCTCACATGACCCTTCAGGTCAGGTGAGCTAAAAAGGTATAAAAATGCCTGGGAAAAATAATTATATGAAGTTTGAAGTTATGATTGACCAGATCGAGTATGGTTGTTTAATTCGTTGTCTGTTTAAGTATATAATAAAGTTTAACTATAAAAATATAATCAGCCCTACTTAAGTTTGCTGTCATTAATCTTTGGTTGTGTTGTTTCATTTTTTTCAAGGTGGGAACGGGGTTTTATCACACATTTAGCGTTCATATGCGTGAATTTGCCCGGATAAAACAGCCGGAAGTGTCAAAACCATATTTGACCAATGTCCTGATATGGCCAATATCAGGCCTCCCGTGCCCACGAAATGGCTTGATATCGCTTTTCCTGTGCCATATAAGGCCTTGCATGCTCGTGTGACGTCATTTTAACAAACATGAGATGATTAATTATAATTAATTGATTAATGACAACAAAACAATAATACTTATAGAAAATTGAATATTTTTATTAGATAACTAGTTTTATTTAGATTACTAGTATGTTTTCTTTTCTGGGTGGTGTAAAAGACTAGAGTAGGTATTATAGAAGCAAAGAGGCACCGATGGGACATTGGAGTGTCAAAAGTCCGAAAGGACAACGACAAAACCGGTAAACATGAAGAAGAACAGCACAAAGAATTTCTCGACCCATAAATAAAATATAAACTTTATATTAGAGAATATAAAATGAGGATCTTCTCTTGCAAGGGAACGCTATTAACAGTTTTTGTCTTGCCTGCTACGAATAGTCGCGGAAGGCGAGACATAGGTATGACTTTCCGGCGGCGGAGGCGGCAACGGCGGTGACGGCGACGGCGTAAACTTTTTTGTAAGACTTTTGTGGAAAATGAATTGCTTGAAAAGTATAATAGCTAAGCATCTGATATTAGGTATACAGACAGTTCAGGTTATGGTCTACGCACCTGTCACCATGCTGTGTGACCCTGACCCCATTTTCACGCTCCGGTGACTCTGTGAACTTAGATTTTTTTTCAGGCTGAAAACTTCTTTGTAAGACTTTTGTGGAAAATGAATTGCTTGCAAGGTATAATAGCTAAGCATCTGATATTTGGTATACAAACATTTCAGGTTATGGTCTACGCAACTGTTACCATGCCGTGTAACCCCGACCCCATTTTCACATTCCAGTGACTCTGTGAACTTGGATATTTTTTCAGGCTAAAAACTTCTTTGTAAGACTTTTGTGGAAAATGAATTTCTTGAAAATTATAACAGCTATACATCTGATGATATTTAGGATATTTGTGAATTAAATAAGGGTTTGTGTGTCTGTCACCATGTCATCTGATCATGACCTCATTTTTATACTAAAATGACTGTTTATATTGTTTTTTTTAGTTCAGACTTTTATATTTAGTCTGTTTCTCAATGACTATGATATCTAGAATCATTTTAGTTGGTCCACAGGAAAATGTCAAGAATTAATGAATGAATACTTGAATAACTAGGTATTCCGATGGTGTCGGCAGGTGAGACATGCTTTAGTGTTAACTCTTGTTGTTTGTAACCTTTTAAAGTCATAGACATTTTTGCAACTTAAAATATATATATATATATAAATATATATAAAATTCACATTATAAGAAGAATATAGTGTAAAACATCAGAAGAAACTGTTAAAATTTAAAACAAACACCGAACGTTAAGTATTATATTTCTAGAGGAACTGCATAAATATACAGTTTCAAGAAGGAGGATAAACTTGAGGACTTTAGGATGAAGAACAGCAATAAAAGCGCTGTTCCCTTGTGGCTTATGTTTATATTGTGATTTTGTTACATGCATAATACTCTCTAACTTTTCATTTTTTTTAGAAATTAATTTTGCATCGGTAGCTTTCGTAATGTAACCTGGATACTTGATCATGTAATCTCTCAATAAAAAAGAAAGATTATGCGTAATACTACAATTGCTTGCTGTCTAAAATTATTTTGAATATATGTTTATTGAGCAGTACACCAAAATTGTTTATTTTCACCAAGGTTCGTGGTTCGATCCTAGCTCTGCAGGTTGCCCCGTGTATGGGGAGAGCAATACCCTATGCACGTTAAAGACCACCTCTTTGTATAGTTCGATAAGACTAGGGTCGATGGGGGCCATTTACAAAGGCCACACTCACAAACTGTAAACTGGAGTGAGATAGATAGAAGCATTAAGCTTGTTTCCAATCCTGGTTAAATATGTTTAAACTAAACTAACTAAACTAAAAACTCACCTTACCGATGTTGTTATCATTTTGTTCAACGTGCTGTCAATTTTTTGCCGATATAAAAACAATTTAAGTATGTAGAAAATTACTTAGATATGTTTAGTAAAGTTGTGTACCAAATACGAAATCAATCCTTTAGTAGAAGCTGAAAAATCTTAATAATTTCCCATGTCTAAGTCGACTAGGAAAACAGGAAGTAGATGGTCGACCGGCCGAACAAATCCCTCAGAGAAATTTTACCGGATGGTAAGACGGACAATGTGATTACAATATAGTCCCATCTGTTATGAGTGGGACAAGGTGAAATGCATGGCGTGACTAGATGATGAACCTATTACGGGACTCAGATTGGATGTACTTGGTCTGATATGTGCAGAGGTCTATCGAGCAGGACTAAGTGAAATGTAGGCTGTGATAAGGTGATGAATCTAGTACGGACCTCAGAGTTGGTTGATATACTGGGTCTGATATATACATAGAGGTCTATAGAGCAGGACTGGGTGATATGCATGGCGTGACTGGGTGATGTACCTCCTTTGGGGCCTCAGAGTTGAGATACTGGGTCTGATATATACATAGACGTCTATAGAGCAGGACTTGGTGATATGCATGGCGTGACTGGGTGATGTACCTCTTTGGGGCCTCAGAGTTGAGATACTGGGTCTGATATGTTGATAGAGTTCTATAGAGCAGGACTGGTTGATATGCAGGGAGTACTATGTGATGAACTTCTTAGGGTCCTCAGAGTTGATATACTGGGTCTGATATGTCCATAGAGTTCTATAGAGCAGGACTGGGTGATATGCAGGGCTTGACTGTGTGATGGGCCTCTTATGTGCCTCAGAGTGGATACACTGGGTCTGATATGTTCATAGAGTTCTATAGAGCAGGACTAAGTGATATGCAGGGCATGACTGGGTGATGAATCTCTTAGGGGCCTCAGAGTTGATACACTGCCTCTGATATGTTGATAGAGTTTTATAGAGCAAGATTGGTTGATACGCAGGGCTTGACTGGGTGATGAGTTGATATACTGGGTCTGATATGTCTATAGAGTTCCAAAGAGCAGGACTAGGCGATATTCAGGCCGTGACTGAGTGATGAACCTCTTAGGGGCCTCAGAGTTGATACACCGGGTCTGATATGTTGATAGATTTCTATAGAGCAGGACTGGGTGAAATGCAGGGCATGACTGGGTGATGAACCTCTTTGGGGTCTAAGAGTTGATATACTGGGTCTTATATGTTCATAGAGTTCTATAGAGCAGGACTGGGTGATATTCAGGGCGTGACTGGGTGATGAATCTCTTAGGGGCCTCAAAGTTGATATACTGGGTCTGATGTATAGAGCATGAATGGTTGATATGCAGGGCCTGACTGGGTGATGCACCTCTTTGGGGGCCTCAGAGTTGAGATACTAGGTCTGATAGGTTCATAGAGTTTAATAGAGCAGGACTGTGTAATATTCAGGGCGTGACTGGGTGATGAACCTCTTTTGGGCCTCTGAGTTGATATACTAGGTCTTTTATGTTCATAGAGTTCTATGGAGCAGGACTGGGTAATATGCAGGGCATGGCTGGGTGATGAACCTCTTAGGGGCCTCATAAGTGATATACTGGGTCTGATATGTTCATAGAGTTCCATAGAGCAGGAATGTGTGAAACTCAGGGCGTGATTGGGTGATGAACCTCTTTGGGGCCTCAGAGTTGAGATACTGGGTCTGATATGTTCACTGGGTGATATGCAGGGCGTGACTGGGTGATGAACCTCTCTGGGGCCTCAGAGTTGATACACTGGGTCTGATATGTTGATAGAGATGTATAGAGCAGGACTGGGTGATATGCAGGGCATGACTGGGTGATGAACCTCTTTTGGGCCTCAGAGTTGATATACTAGGTCTGATATGTTCATAGAGTTTTATAAAGCAGGACTGTTTAATATTCAGGGCGTAACTGGGTGATGAACCTCTTTTTGGCCTCAGAGTTGATATACTGGGTCTGATATGTTCATAGAGTTCTATAGAGCAGGACTGGGTGATATGCAGGGCTTGACTGGGTGATGGGCCTCTTATGGGCCTCAGAGTTGATACACTGGGTGTGATATATTGATAGAGTTCTATAGAGCAGGACTGGGAAATATGCAGGGCATGACTGGGTAATGAACCTCTTAGGGGCCTCATAAGTGATAAACTGGGTCTGATATGTTCATAGAGTTCTATAGAGCAGGTCTGTGTGAAATTCAGGGCGTGACTGGGTAATGAACCTCTTTGGGCCTCAGAGTTGAGATACTGCGTCTGATATGTTCATAGAGTTCTATAGAGCAGGACTAAGTGATATGCAGGGCATGACTGGGTGATGAATCTCTTAGGGGCATCAGAGTTGATACACTGCCTCTGATATGTTGATAGAGTTTTATAGAGCAAGACTGGTTGATACGCAGGGCATGACTGGGTGATGAGTTGATATACTGGGTCTGATATGTCTAAAGAGTTCCAAAGAGCAGGACTTGGCGATATTCAGGCCGTGACTGGGTGATTAACCTCTTAGGGGCCTCAATGTTGATACACCGGGTCTGATATGTTGATAGATTTCTATAGAGCAGGACTGGGTGAAATGCAGGGCATGACTGGGTGATGATCCTCTTTGGGGCCTAAGAGTTGATATACTGGGTCTTATATGTTCATAGAGTTCTATAGAGCAGGACTGGGTGATATTCAGGGCGTGACTGGGTGATGAACCTCTTAGGGGCCTCAGAGTTGAGATACTGCGTCTGATATGTTCATAGAGTTCTATAGAGCAGGTCTGTGTGAAATTCAGGGCGTGACTGGGTGATGAACCTCTTTGGGCTTCAGAGTTGAGATACTGCGTCTGATATGTTCATAGAGTTCTATAGAGCAGGACTGGGTGATATGCAGGGCGAGACTGGGTGATGAACCTCTTTGGGGCCTCAGAGTTGAGATACTGCGTCTGATATGTTCATAGAGTTCTATAGAGCAGGAGTGTGTGAAATTCAGGGCGTGACTGGGTGATGAACCTCTTTGGGGCCTCAGAGTTGAATTACTGCGTCTTATACATTCAAAGAGTTCTATAGAGCAGGACTGGGTGATATGCAGGGCGTAACTGGGTGATGAACCTCTTAGGGGCATCATAAGTGATATACTGGGTCTGATATTTTCATAGTTCTATAGAGCAGGACTGGGTGATATGCAGGGCTTGACTGGGTGATGGGCCTCTTAGGAGCCTCAGAGTTGATACACTGGGTGTGATATATTGATAGAGTTCTATAGAGCAGGACTGGGTGATATGCAGGGCATGACTGGGTGATGAACCTCTTAGGGGCCTCATAAGTGATATACTGGGTCTGATATGTTCATAAAGTTCTATAGAGCAGGATTGGGTGATATGCAGGGCATGACTGGGTGATGAACCTCTTAGAAGCCTCATAAGTGATATAATGGGTCTGATATGTTCATAGAGTTCTATAGAGCAGGACTGGGTGATGTGCAGGGCATGACTGGGTGATGAACCTCTTTGTGGCCTCAGAGTTGAGATACTGCGTCTGATATGTTCAAAGAGTACTACAGAGCAGGACTGGGTGATATGCAGGGCGTGACTGGGTGATGAACCTCTTTGGGGCCTCAGAGTTGATATACTGGGTCTGATTTTTTCATAGAGTTCTATACAGCTGGACTGAGTGATATTCAGGGCGTGACTGGGTGATGAACCTCTTTGGGGTCTCAGAGTTGAGATACTGGGTCTGATATGTTCATAGAGTTTTATAGAGCAGGACTAGGTGATATGCAGGGCATGACTGGGTGATGAACCTCTTAGGGGCCTCATAAGTGATATACTGGGTCTGATATGTTCATAGAGTTCTATAGAGCAGGACTGTGTGAAATTCAGGGCGTGACATGGTGATGAACCTCTTTGGGGCTTCAGAGTTGAGATACTGGGTCTAATATGTTCATAGAGTTCTATAGAGCAGGACTGGGTGATAAGCAGGGCGTGACTGGGTGATGAACCTCTTAGGGGCCTCAGAGTTGATATACAGGGTCTGATATGTCCATAGAGTTCTATAGAGCAGGACTGGGTGATATTCAGGGCGTGACTGGGTAATGAACCTCTTAGGGGCATCAGAGTTGATATACTGGGTCTGATATGTCCATAAAGTTCTATATAGCAGGACTTGGTGATTTGCAGGGCGTGACTGGGTGATCGGCCTCTCAGGGGCCTCAGATTTGATACACTGGGTCTGATATGTTTTCTGTGTATCAACATTCCGTCCGCTCTAGCAAATGGAGTTTACGTATCACAATTGATTCGTTATTCCAGAGCATGTGGGGAGTACAACGACTTCCTTGATAGAGCTACACGGCTGACAAGCAAATTGTTAACACAGGGGTACGTTGCTCCCAGGTTGTTGTCATCACTCAAGAAATTTTACGGACGACATCATGTGCTTGTATACAAATACGGGATTTCTATCTCTCAGATGAGCACAGATGTTGGTTTGGCATAGAGTTTTGTAATGTCATCCTTTCCGGATTTGACCAACACTTTATCAATCTTTGGCAACGTAACGGGTGTTCTATAGCAAGCAGGAACTGCTTACTCTTCCGGAGCACCTGAGTTCACTCTCGTTTCGACTTGAGTTCGCGTTGCTGAATGCGGTTTTGTTGTTATGTGTGTGTGTTTTATGTTGTTATGTGGTTTGTTTTGTTGTGATGATTTTTTGTCTGCCGGTTTTGTCTTTGTCTTTACGGTTTTATGATACTGATTACCCCTTTGGTACACCTTTGCTTCTTTGATAGAGTTCTATAGAGCAGGACTGGGTGATATGCATGGCGTGACTGGGTGATGAACCTCTTAGGGGCCTTAGAGTTGATACACTGGGTCTGATATGTTGATAGAGTTTTATAGAGCAAGACTGATTGATATGCAGGGCGTACTATGTGATGAACTTCTTAGGGTCATCAGAGTTGATATACTGGGTGTGATATGTCCTTGGGTTCTATATAGCAGGACTTGGTGATATGCAGGGCGTAACTGGGTGATGGGCCTCTTAGGGGCCTCAGAGTTGATACACTGGGTCTGATATGTTGATAGAGTTCTATAGAGCAGGACTGGGTGATATGTAGGGCACGACTGGGTGATTGATATGTCTATAGAGTTCTATAGAACAGGACTGGGTGATGAACCTCTAAGGGTTCTCAGAGTTGAGATGCCGGGTCTGATTTGTCTATAGAGTTCTACAGAGCAGGACTGGGTGATATGCAGGGTGTGACTGGTTGATGAACCTCTTAGGGGCCTCATAGTTGATACACCGGGTCATATATGTTGATAGATTTCTATAGAGCAGGACTGGGTGATATGCAGAGCATGACTGGGTGATGAACCTCTTTGGGGCCTCAGAGTTGATATACTGGGTCTTATATGTTCATAGAGTTCTATAGAGCAGGACTGGGTGATATGCAGGGCATGACTGAGTGATGAATCTCGTAGGGGCCTCATAAGTGATATAATGGGTCTGATATGTTCATAGAGTTCTATCGAGCAGGACTGTGTGAAATTCATGGCGTTACTGGGTGATGAACTTCTTAGGGTCATCAGAGTTGAGATACTGGGTCTGATATGTTCATAGAGTTCTAAAGAGCAGGACTGGGTGATATACAGGGCTTGACTGGGTGATGGCCCTCTTAGGGGCATCAGAATTGATTGATACAGTTGGGTCTAATATGTTGATAGAGCTCTATAGAGCAGGACTGGGTGATATGCAGGTCATGACTGAGTGATGAACCTCTTTGGGGCCTCAGAGTTGAGACACTCGGTCTGATATGTCCATTGAGTTCCATGGAACAGGACAGGGTGATATAAAGGGCGTCACTGAGTGATGAACCTCTTAAGGTCTTCAGAGTTGAGATACTTGGTCTGAGGGGTCTGATATGTCCACAGAGTTCTATAGAGCAGGACTGGGTGGTATGCAGAGCGTGACAGGGTGATGGAGCTCTTACGGGTCTCAGAGTTGATATCTGATATGTACATAGAGTTTTAAAGAGTAGGACTGGGTTGTCTGCAGGGAGTGACAGGGTGATGGACCTCTTAGGGGCCTCAGAATTGAAATACTGGGTCTGATTTGTCCATAGAGTTCTATAGAGCAGGAATGGGTGATATGCAGGGCGTGACTGGGTGATAAATCTCTTAGGGGCCTCGGAGTTGATATTAACGTTCTGATATGTCCATAGAGTTCCATAGAGCAGGAATGGGTGATATGCAGGTCTTGACTGGGAAAAGTCTCTAGGAGACCGTACGGCAACCCCGCCTACCTTTAAATTCCCAATTTAACCACCAATACACGGGTATATGGTGAAAGGCAATATATATAACTATAATTTTAGATAGTTTTTTTTATATTTATGTCCATTTAAAACTCATGCCAAGACCGGACGGTAAGAAAACCAACTATTTTCCCGTTGCTATAAGGAAACAAATGATTTCTGTAGCGCTTTTTTGCGAGAGAAGAGTTTGGGGTTCATCTGGGATATAAAATTCTTCTATACATTTTTAAGCATTATAGCGATCAAGCATGTCGATTTTGTGTGATGACACTTCATTAAATCATTATTGTTTGAAGTGTTGTGTCGGATTTTAAATCGATAAGTTTGATTTTTTTACATCAGTCGATTGATGATTCTCAGCTATCTGTCAGTAACAGCGAGTGTTCTATATAGTTTCTTTACCGTCCTTTTGTTTGTTCTTGTTGTTTTTTGTTTTAGGTTCTCTCTAGTGGAATAGGACTTTGATAAATTTGATTTTTATTGTGTGTTTATTTTTGTGCTTTGTCAAGGAAAATTGATAGGGGGGAAGGTTGGGCCCAAAAAAACTAGTTTAACCCCGCCACATATCATATGTGTCTGTCCTAAGCCAGGAATCTTTGACAAAGCTTTCGTTTGTACTTGTCTTTTTGATGTTTTCTGTTCCTTGTTTAAGAAGGGGGTCTATCTGTGACTATTTCGGGACTTGATTTGAATTATATGCATTTTATTTAGACCATGTGCCAATTGCAGAACCGCGAGCAGTGCCAAATGGCCTCGTTGAAGGCTGCTGGCGGTTGTCCATTGTGGATTTTCTGAATTGCCGCTTGATTGTGGGCTGTGTCGCGTTCTCATTATTTTCTATGTTTGTTTGTTTTTGTGCGTCTGCTTTTAGGGTTTTTTTTAGGGGGGAGGGGGATTTGTTTGTGTTTTGTTTTCTTCTATATATAAGGTACACATTTCGATTTATATTATTATCAGGGAAATATTATGACATAAAGTTTGAATCTCCATTGAAATTTTAATTCAAATGAATTCTTAACCATGTAATGACTGGCTGGGGAGTTTAACGTCGTAACTATATCTAGATAAGGGTCTGCAGCGAAATAATTATGTCACTCGCAGTTTTTTTCATTAAGGCGGTGCATGAACAAGAGTTTTGTTTTAAAGACATGATTCAAAATGCTACTAAATGGATCAGGAGTTGTGTTTGATGTGTTTGGTGTTTTTTATTTCAAACACATCTCCTTGTAGTAAGATAAATGTTGAAAGGATATTCGTAATATTTTTAAAAACTTTTTTAACGAGAAATAATCACTGACATGTAACGATGAAATGATTGCGGCGGAAGGGGGAGGGTACCTATATGAAAAAAAAACACAAAAAAAACAAAATAAATTGTGTCAAAACGTCTTCTTCAGAATCTCAGATAAATTGTAACTTGTAACGTTATACATATTCGGCAATATAAATGACAATCTCTTAATTAAGCTTGATCAATCGGCAAAAGGTACTTGTTTTACTACACATCATACATGTAGGTAATATAAGTTACTTTTTAATATATATTACGCATAGATAGAAAATTGGCCGTAGGATTAATGCAAATCGAAACAATTTCAAAACATTATTGCCGAGCTGTTCTGCAACCGATTTTCACGAAATAAAATCCAGTAAAAAGACAACAAATTGAAGATTGTTTGATTAATTTAGACCAAAATCCTAACTTCAATGCTTTTTAAGACATTGTGAGTAGAACACGACTAATGTTTTTCATGGAACATTTTGCATTGGTTTAAACGGGAAATTGAATCGTAAAATGTACACTTGAGTTCTACTTGCAATGTCTTAAAAAGCAGCGATGTTACGATTTTACTCAAAATTAAACAAACAATCTCTATTTTGTTTTCTGTTTACTGGATTTTATTTTGTGAAAATCGGTTGCAGAACAGCTCGGCAATAATGATTTGAAATTGTTTCGATTTGCATTAAACCTACGGGGAATTTTCTATCTATGCGTAACTTTTTTTGAAGAGTATATATTTCGTTCATTTATTTTGACGTGCGAACCGTAAACAATGTATATTTATAAAAGTACATTTGTACGTTTGTTTGAGAAAGCCATGGCTTAAACGCCAACTAACATATATACGAACAAGACGATTCAATTTTATAATCGAGGTTAACATTACAATCAAAATTGCATAGTAGATATTCGTCACATAGTTAGATATTTTCCCCTTTAATTTCATTTTTCCTTATCCCTTTCTCTTGTTGCATCGTGGTCTAAAGCTGTTCTTTTTGGTTATTAGATATATCCGAGGATTCCCCAAATCTATTTTTAGAGGTGCAGGACCGCGTTAAAAATAACGGCGACCGCTCATTTCACTGCATTTTCTTCCATACGGAGTCAGCCATTGTTCTAAATTTAGACTTTTGACGTCACGATTGACGCAAATCTGGAAACCCCCTACCAATTGTAAACATTTCCACGTGGTGTGAACCTGTGATATCGACCCATACAATAACTTGTGAAATTGTACCGTGATAAATAACTCATTTAATTTCTAAAATAAGTTATATAATCTATGTAATTTTTAATTCATACCATAGACCACAGGGACTTGTTACGAAAAAAAAAATTAAATATCTCTATATAAAAGTGTTTTTTTATGTTAGAGATATTTAATTTTTTTTCATAACAAGTCCCTGTGCATAGACCTGTCATGTGACCAAAAACAGCAAAAAATGCAAACAACAAGTGTAAATGTCACAAATACCTTGAAACTTGTGTTATATAGTTTAATTTAATAAAACTTAATCAAAATAAATTAATTTTAATACAAATAAAACAACCATTCCTTCATAAATAAAATTTTCAAATAAAACAAGGGAGATAATCCACTTGAAAAAATGACCAAAAAAATACAAAGATTTGTATAGTAGAGAGAAAAGTAAGCTGGTAAGCTTTTATTGTTTTATTTCAAAATATATTGTATTTCATTGATTTTTATCAAATAAAAATAAAATTTGAGTTCGTAGATTTTTTCTGCGACAAGATTTTATGCTAATTATTTGGCCTTTCCTATATAATCTATAGTAATTTTGGACAATTTTGAGCCTAAATTTTGGAAAACAAGCCTGGAAAGGGGGTCAAGATAAAGTATATACTTAATACAAATATATCAAACAAGAATATGTCCAAAAGACATAATGCCCTATCTCGCAACATTTATTTTTTTTTTCACAATCACTCAAGCATCAACATAGTTGCTATTAAAGCACTTGTCAGTCAGAAGGAATGGACTTTAACTTAACCATTCTTCTATAAGTGGTCATTCATGCAGAAAATATAGGTCACTGCCAGCATACGAAGCATGCATTGTGCTTAGCATCACTAGGTGCACCTACCATACCAATATAGTTGATGTGGCATATGTCAGTAAAAAAGGAATGGTCTTTATCCATTCTTCTATAAGTGGTCATTCATGCGGAAAATATAGGTCACAGCCAGCATCCGAAGCATGCATTGTGCTTAGCATCACTATAGGTGCACCTATCATAACAATAGGGTGGATGTGGCACATGTCAGTAATTGGGAATGGACTTAAACCAGTCTTCTTTAAGAGGCCATCAATGTGGAAAATATAGGTCACATCGAGCATCCGAAGCATGCTTTGTGCTAAGCATCACTAGGTGCACCTACCAAATCAATTTGGTTACTATGGCATTTGTCAGTAAGAAGGAATGGAATTTAACCATTCTTCTATAAGTGGTCATTCGTGCGGAAAATATAGGTCACATCCAGCATCCGAAGCATGCATTGTGCTAAGCATCATTAGGTGCACCTACCATATCAATTAGGTTACTATGGCATTTGTCAGTAAGAAGGAATAGACTTTAACCATTCTTCTATAAGTGGTCATTCATGAGGAAAATATAGGTCACTAACAGCATCTGAAGCATGCATTGCGCTTAGCATCACTAGGTGCACATACCATGCCAATATGGTTGATGTAGCACTTGTCAGTTAGAGGGAATAGACTTTAACCATTTTTCTGTACATGATCATTCATGCAGAAAATGTAGGTCACATCCAGCATCCGAAGCATGCAATGTTCTTATCATCACTAGATGCACCTACCATACCAATATGATTGATGTGGCATTTGTCAGTAAGTGCAAATTTGGAAATATGGGATTTGGGACGGACATCCGAACGGACGGACGAATGAACGGACAAACGGACGAACAGACCCTAACACTATATGCCCCTCTACATTTATAGATGGGGCATAAAAATTTGACATTTTAAATTCGGTATTATTTTTTAGTTCAGGTGTCCTCACTTACCTTAAATTTAAGTATTGGGTAAACAGTAAGTATAGATGACCTATGAGCCTAAAATCGATATACACACAAAATGGTACTGAAGGATAAATAAGAGCTGTATACAAAATATCAAACCTCTACCTCATATAGTTGCTTAGAAAACTGACAGAAATTTTGCATCATGTCCATTATTTGTAAAATTCTAAGTATTTGTTAAACAGGAAGTTGACAACCTAGGACCATAAATAGGTATGTACACCATATGGTATCTGTATGGGTATGTCACAGTTTCCTATGGACTACTGTGTGGTACTATAGGATAAAGCTGTATACAAAATATCAGACCTGTACCTCATGTAGTTGCTTAGAAAACTGCAACAGAAATTTTGTTACAGACAGACAATGATTATGTTGAATTTCCCCATTTCATGATAGAGCTGTTGGGTAGTAGGAGTCTTACCTATTGTTTCTATTCCACATTCTCAGTAAGGAGTTTCAATCTGTAGTTTCTTTGTTTGACTAATGCATGTGTGGAATTCTCAACTCATTTTGATTTTTAGGTCAAACATTGTTTTCAAGTGTATCTTAAGATCAGATTGCATATAAATGTACATGTATATAATTATTATAGTATGAACTTTAATTAATGAAAAAAAATCAGCATACAATAATGGTATAGAAAAAAATAGACAAAGTTACATTAAAATCCAAAAATGGCCAGATTTCATTCGACAGAAAATAGGTGAGCAACAGACCTGAAATTGAATCCCACTTTATGGGACATCACCCTGATGCTGTATACCAAATATAAAATGGCGATGAATTATATTTGCTGAAAAAACTGTTACGAAAATTTGTTCTAACTCAGGACAATAACAAGGGGTTGCACATTTTGGTGCTTAGTATTATTTGGGAAACAGGAAGTAAATGACCAACTGACCAGGAAAACGAAGGCACAGTACAAGTTATCAATCTAGAGATCCACTTAACAAATTTGACACCATTAGAAGCTGACAATTCTCTTATAAAGGTTTTATCCGACAGAAACATAGAGATATA
Source organism: Arcuatula senhousia (assembly GCA_963971305.1). Lineage (NCBI taxonomy): Eukaryota > Metazoa > Mollusca > Bivalvia > Mytilida > Mytilidae > Arcuatula > Arcuatula senhousia. The sequence goes on along the minus strand of OZ020303.1, from coordinate 46,276,238 downwards.
TACTGTTAGCTCCTTCTCTTATAAGTAATAGTATAATTTTTGTCATAATACAGATTTAAACAATTGTTATAAATCATTTTTATTTAAAAGGAATTTCATAACATCCTACTTCATACATACAAACATATCTTACACAAATTATTCAGAGCAAAATATAACCTATCATAGCACAAACAACCTTGCATTTACCAAAATGATCACCATATCTTCTATTATAAAACACATATTTTACAAGTTTACAGACATTCTTAATTAACAAGAAAATACATTTATGACAACTAAGCATTTAAAACATGCATTACTTAAAACGTTAATTAAAATAACAATTGTACTTCAATATGAAATCAAAATTTGTATGAGGTATTTTTTTCCATTTAATAACAAATATTAGATAATGAAATGACAAACTTAACAAGTATCAATTTAATAATTTTTAATACAAAAATAAATCCCAAAATAGTTTTTGGCTTTTGTAACAGAATTTTTTCATTGTGTTGTTAGTGATATTTACATTTAATTTCATAGATTTTGAATTCAGGGTTTTACTAAACAAAGAGTCCTAATAAATCTAAAATATTCAACATAAACTGTATATTATTAATGAAAGAGATAGTTTACAATTCAAAGCTATGGTTCAAGTACTTTTAAAGTTAAAACTTTAATTGCTAGTGATGTAAAATAATTCAGTTTATTGTAAAATAACTACACATATTTACATATCTACAACAATAAAAAAATAGCCTTAGTATAAATAGAAACAGTAGAAGATTCGACATAATAAATTTAACTGGGTTGTGAAAAACATGTTAGGAATTAAAAATGGCATGGTTTAACCTTTAACCATTTATAAAATTCTTAATAAAGACTGAAATTATATTGCTTTACAATATTTGTTAAAGACAAAAAGTTAATACCGATACATAAAATCTAATTCAAGAGATCATTCATTTATCTATTTTTTTTAATAGAACAACTGCTTTCTCATTTTTTAAAATATGACAATAAACATGTTTTCCCAGGAAATACATATTTGTTTGTATTTCTATTTGTAGACAAATTTTGATTTAAAGTTGGATTGTTCATTTTTTTAAGGCATAACAAAAAGTTCAAAGAAGTTTAAAAAATATCTTTTTAAAAATTCTAAATTCAAGGCATTTTCAAAGTTGTTAAAATTCAACAAAAATGAACTACCTATGATGTTGTCAGAGTAAGAACACTTTAATTTGACAAGTACATGTGTGAATTACTATAAAAGTTTCTCTCATAAAATCTTATCTGTCAAATTACTTTATCCCAGTACTTTTTTATAGAAACATGTCTAGTACTGTTATATTAAAAGAAATTAAAGTGGATCAAAACCTAAAACCTAAAAATTAAAGCTTCAAATTAATGATAGTTTCTTTTCCTTATGTTTAAAAAAAAAAAAAAAAACAGTTTTCAATTAATATCAGCTTTCTTCAGCTTCATCTGTAGAACTTTTTTCTTGATTTCGGACTGATTTGTCTTCTTCTGAAAAATAGAAAAAATGGTTTTGGTTATTTGAGCTGCTGGCTATTGTTTGTTGTCAATTTTTAAAAATTTACTCGGTCTATGCCAATTATGGAGGTAACTGACTAGTGACAGTGTGGTATTTAAACCAGCATCTTAGAAATACTGGTTACTATATTAAGAGAGATTAAATGACTACCACTATGGCAAGCTGTTTTCCTATTTATTCTCTTTTTAAGATATCTAAATATAGTTTATAAGATATCTCATATAATTTTCTTATATAGTAATATGTCTTGCAATAAACCACATATAATCCACTGCAACCAAAAGTTATTGAATTTATTCAAAAACCTGTCAAAGTAAAAAACGGCTGGATTTGGTTAAACAGAAAGTAGATGAGTGACAGGTCTGAAATCGAATCCTATGTATGGGACCCCACCCTGATGCTGTATACCAAATATCAAGTGGCTGTGATACGTATTTGCTGAGAAAACTATTATGAAAAATTTCTCCCCCGCCCACCCTACATTCAAATTCTTATAACCTAGATTTTTCACTATGTGAAATCCGGCCAAAAACTAGAATACTGACAAAGTCAGAAAGGGCCCCGCGGCAAAATATCTAAGTGTTTTCAAAATCATACGAACTTTAATTATAACCACTAAGGCATGTTCCATGGAATGCATATGAAACTTCAGAGCTGTATTGTTAATAGCCTTTGAGTTTTATTGTTCAAAAATTCCTATTCTCAAAATCTGTGATTTTTGATAAAAAATGAAGTTTTTTCCAAAAACATTTAACAGATTTGCATGAAATTTTAATATGGAAATCAGGACATGCTACTTAGCAGCTGTGCAAAGTTTCAGAACTGTATTGTTAACAGTTTTTGAGTTTTAGTGTTCACAAAGTCCAATTCTCAAAATCTGTGATTTTCGATAAAAAATGAAGTTTTTTCCAAAAATATTAAACAGATTTTCACGAAATTTTAATATGCACATCATGACATGCTACTTAGCAGCTGTACAAAGTTTCAGGACTGTATTGTTAACAGTTTTTGAGTTTTAGTGTTCACAAAGTCCAATTCTCAAAATCTGTGATTTTCGATAAAAAATGACGTTTTTTTCCAAAAATATTAATCAGATTTGCAAGAAATTTTAATATGCACATCATGTCATGCTACTTAGCAGCTGTGCAAAGTTTCAGAATTGTATTGTTAACAGTTTTTGAGTTTTAGTGTTCACAAAGTCGAATTCTCAAAATCTGTGATTTTCGATAAAAAATGACGTTTTTTTCCAAAAATATTAATCAGATTTGCACAAAATTTTAATATGCACATCATGACATGCTACTTAGCAGCTGTGCAAAGTTTCAGAACTGTGGTGTTAATAGTTTTTGAGTTTTAGTGTTCACAAGAATTGTTGACGGACGGACAGACGGACAGACGGACGGACGGACGGACAGACGGACAAAGTGAAAACTATAGGGCGTCCGCATCTTCGATGCGGGGCCCTAATAAGTAAAGTCAGAAATGGCAGTAATTGGATATAGGTATTAAAGCAATAGATTCAAATCTCAGGATAAATACCCCATGCTAATGCTGCATACCAAATATCAAGAGGCTGTGATAAGTAAGTGCTGACCAAATTTTTACAAAAATATATGCCTATTGCCTGACTTTCATTATTTATAACCCAGCTTTTTTTATTTCATGAAAAACGACAAAAATCAAATAAACTTAAGCACATTATGACCTTGATTTTCTGTGGATTTTTCAGATTCTGTATCTTTTGTTGTTTCTGATTCTTCATTGTTGGTTTCTGGTTGGGGTTGTTTTTCTGTGGTTTCCTTATCATCCAACAACAAATCATCTGTTGGTAATTTTTCATTGTCTTTATTTTCTTCGTCACTTTCTGTAGAATCATTTTCATCTTTTTCTTCATCAGCTCCTAATACTTCCTAAAACACAGGATTATATAATCATGAACATATAAGAGTAAGACATTACTTTTCGAGTGAGTCATTGTAGTGTATTTTGTGAATTAAAAAATTTAAATGAGAGACCAAAAAAAAAAACACCTCATTTTGTAATTATCCATAGGATTGCATTGACATTTTAATCTATTCCAGGAAAAATGTAGGTATTAAAAGGCACTTTATATATTCAAAGATGAGTGGTGGGGTTTGTGAGGAAATTTATACAGTCATTCTTTTTCAAATTGCCAACAAATGGTATAATGGTTGGTGCGGTCCAAATTCTGCAAAAGATCCCAACTGTCAGACAAGTACTAAACAAGAAAATGTGTCAAACAGACACTGTGCCCGCCTTTATATTTATCAAACAGCTAGGTTATCTATCAATTACCCTGCTCACCTCTTTACATATATAATTGAGAACTTTTCAAAATTTTAAGTGCTCAATCATTGCAGAAAAAGGTCACACCCAGCATCTGAACCATGTTTCTTGCTTATCATTCCTAGATGCACCTACCTACCACTTTGGTTGAAGTGGTACTTGACTGTTAACAGGAACAGACTTTAATCATTCTTCTGCAAGTGGTCATCCATGGAGAAAATATAGGTCACAGCCTGCATCTGAAGCATGCATTGTGCTAAGCATCACTAGGTGCACATATCACACTAATATGGTTTATGTGGCACTTGTCAGTAAGCAGGAATGGACATTAACCATTCTTCCATAAGTGGTCATTTATGTGGAAAATGTAGGTTACAGCCCGCATTCGAAGCATGCATTGTGCTAAGCATCACTAGGTGCACCTACCATACCAACATGATTGATGTGGCACTTGTGAGTAAGTGGAAATTTGGAAATATGGGGATTTGGGATGGACGTATGAAAGGACCAATGAACCCAAACTCTATAATATGCCCCTATTATTCGTAGGCAGGGCATAAAAATACTCCAAATTTTAAAAAATTGCCAAAATTGAGGGGCCAATTTGTTCTTCTATTCCTATCTTGCCCTTTACCTAACTTTCATTGATGCCTTAATTGTTTTTTAATTTGTTCCTAGAATTCTATAAATATGTATACAGAATATAATGTATTTGAGAGGTCACTTATGAGGAAGTTAAAAAAAAAATTAATAGAATTTAATGGTCACTAAAATCTAAGATTGTTTACTCAAAGACATAGTCTTAGTTTGGTTATATTGAAAAAATTACTATAAAGCCTTCCACAGACCTGTCCAAATGCTTTTGCAGTATGCCAGACAATTGGTCCGTTTACTAAATTTGACTTGCCAGTTTAATTAAAACCAATGTTTCCATTAACCCCAAAATCTCAAAAATTTATTTTGATCCTTAAAAATTTTATGTTTTCCCCATTAACCTTGCAGAAAAGACTCTTATTTTCCTGAAATTACTTGCTATATGACACTTTGTCAGAAAACTCTATTACACCAAAATTTTCTTAAACTTTGTTATTAATGTCAAATTCTGTAAATCTGTCATGTTTTCTTGAAATTTAACAACATCATTTCACTAATTCCAATTCATTGTGTATGTGCAGAAATTTTTTTGAAGTTTTTTCCAATTTATTGTAAATAATGGAGCATATATGATACCGGCTATTACAAATTAAAATAAAATTTAGATACCAGGTATTTTAGACAAAAATATGAATGACATCTGGTCAGGTACAACCTTGAATTCTGTCAGCCTGATGTAAGACCAACAAATATTCCCACTTCAATCCTTCCGTCAGAGCCTAGCTGCTGACTGCTTGATGAAGTATGTGTTTGCCATGAACTCAGAATCATTTGTCTTGGACCAAGTTGTGTAAAATGACTGAATACAACAAACCTTTAAGACACCAGCAAAGTACTCTGCTTGACTGGCAACCTTGGATAACTTATCATTCTGTTCTTTCAATTCCAATACCTCTTTGTGAAGCTAAATAAGCACAAATTGATAAATTAAAACAAGAATATAGTTTATATAGCCAGTTTAAAACAAAGAACTGATTAGAGTGTGTGTGTGCTAGGGTTAAATGCCCTTTTTAACGCACTTTAGCCATATAGGACGGGCAGTTTTGATGAAGGAGGAAACCAGAGTACTTGGAAGAAACCCACCGACCTTGGACAGGTAACTGACAAATTTCATCACATACAGGTGATGTCCTTTTTTTGTAAATTAAAAACGGGACTTTAACACCACCTGTGATTGATCAATAGTGTGGTATATAAATGAGCACCACCCAAGAAATGGCCTGAGACGTTTACTCTGACAACACAACACATGTACAATGTATTAACAAAAATTAGACTACGATATTATTGCGACTACTTCAAGTAGAAGGTAAAATGGTTAAACAAATATGTGATACAAATTTTATTTTTAACGGTATTCTTTCTTTATTTGATAGATATAGATGAAATATCACAACATCTAAGAATAAGTTTTCTGTAGTTGATGAGGCCTATTCTTTACGGGAACAGCCCTTCTACAATGTAAGTATGTTTAATTGTATTTTTAATAAAATTCTGCGAAGAGGCTCTCTTTATGGTTTTTTTTCAGCAGTGGAACACAGATGCAGAAGAATAATTTTAGTTGACAATTTGGGCCAAAAAATGTCACCATTTCATTTTCATGAAGAGACTCATTCAGTGCTTTCCTCCTTTCCTCTGCCAACTCTTTCCAGTATGTCTCTGGAACCTCCTCTGAAAATATAATGGATTTTGTATAGTAAGATATCATAATAAGTTTGCAAAACACAATTCTTTGTAAATAAAATCCCAAACTTTTGATCGTTACCTATTTCTTGTATCAATTTCTGATAAAATATGTGCACGTATTTTAGAAAAAAATAGGCAATCAAGACATTTCTATCTATGAAGTACATGCATTTTAAAAGATGTGACAATGACAACTAGAAACTATTCTTTTCATGTTTTAACTGTTGTACTTGAATTTTTTTATGGGTTACCTCTCAACTGATACAAATATGATGGAATAAGCTTTATAATACAATATTGGTCATACTATTCTCAGGGGGATCCTAAAAATTCTTACAACTGAGGTGAACCTAGAATATATTTTGAAAAAGTGTGTTCAACCCACAGTTAGGAACAAAACAGGTCCCAAGTCAAACCTTTAAAACGAAAGGGAAATCCCACCTCTGGATCTACCACCGTAAAATAAATCCATATTAACACAAAATATGTCTTTGTAGTACCGTAATTACATTTTATAGGTTTTTTAAAATGATTGGCAGTAGGCATGGCTAAATTGCACTGCAAAGAGTGTGCAGTAGGCATGGCTTAAGTTAAGGAGTTTACCAATTCAGTATAATGAAACAAAAATTTTTATTGCTCATTCTGAAAACAGTACATTTGTTAAAAAATTTTGTTTCCCTCGCTACATATACAAATGTACTTACAACATACTTACCACTTCCCGTTGTGAAATAGTAAGTATGTACTTTGTGGAAACAAATGCACTGTTTTCCCCCTATAAACCATTAAACAATTGTATAATTTTGTTTTGCAATACCTGAAACCAACATATCATAAGCCTCTGATTGTGATTTGCTCTTTAACTTCTCTGTCTGACTAGCTTTATCATCAAGCCTTTTCTGTGGGGGATCCACATACACAGTTATTGGTTTCTGTCCTTTCTGAATTATATTTTTCTTCTGTGGCTTCTAAAAATGAAAACAATGAGTGTTATTAAAAAGATGCATATGAAATACTGATTTTTCCCAGTGAAATAAAATCTGGTAAATTCACAGTGTGAAATAACAAAAATATTTTCACTCTTGCGTCCTTTCCGGTAAAACTCAATTATGACGTCGTGAATTGCATTGCATTGTCGCATGACTCCTGTGGTCTAAATTCATACGCCATTCAAATAAATTTATTAAAAACGATTAAATAGCTGCATTTTATCTATGTAATAAATACGATAATCAATTAGGTCTCATGAATAAACAAAATATGATCACTCGTGCGGGAACGCACTGAGATTTAACTTGTACGCAGAACAAGTTCCGCGCACTCGTTAAATCTGTGTGCATTCACCGACTCGTGATCATATTTTGGTTATTCACTTGACCCAATTAATTATCCTATAATTCTTTGGTTTAAGAAAGATATGACATTGTTGGAACACAAGTGGGCAAATTGTTGCAAAAATTCATTTTCAAATACTCTTGTATTATCAATCACCATTTGCATCCTAGCAAGAAAATGTGTGATCTTGTTTAGCAAAAATCATATTTGTTAAACATTATGTCTTCCTGAATTTAAATGTTGTTTTAAAAATTAAAGTTAATTATAAATCCTCTATAGTTTACCTATTTCCACCAAGATTTGTAATTTATGTTTATTATGTGTT
>OZ020303.1:45382246-45668294 GCA_963971305.1 Arcuatula senhousia | reverse complement strand
AAATATCAAAGTATGTCTTTATATTTATCATAAGGGAAGATAAACGAGTAACACACATGCAGTGTAGTATGTACTTTATAATTTCCTTTGCGTTTTCCTGTTTGCAAAACTTTCCAAAACCTTGTCCTTGGCTTCATGGCTTGCTTGCATCTCTGCATCAGAAGCAAAATTGACGGTAAAAACATGATTTTCTGTGTTCTCATCCATTTAAACAGATACCCTACATTGCGAATGCTTCAATAAAGTACCCATATTTTACAAAACATTCATAATATATAAATAAAACGTTACAAGTTCTTACCTTACGTGTAAGTATAACGCTACAAGTTCTTCACCTACGTGTACGTCTAGCACAACGCACCTAGTGATGACGTCATACACACTTTTCTGGGGAATTTCCCTCTACACGTACCCGTACTCGTACACGTATTTGTTGCTAAACCTCTCTATTATTATCTATTAATTTGTGCTTTGCATGTTCATATATAGCTTGTAGCATTTTAGTACTTGCCTGTGCTTTATCACTTGCTTAGTTTGATTTTAGTGCTTGAATGATACATGTATATGCTTTTTATGTGCTTCTTGTGTTTGTCTTTTGCATGCATGTAGTCTTTGTAAATGTATATGTCTTAACTATATTGTATTGTGCTCTTATTAGTTATATGTATTATTCGGAAAAAAGCTCTTGAGAGCTTGTGTTTATTGTTATTTGCAAATCCGAATTCAAATAAATCTTTCTTATCTTATCTTATCTTATCTCCATTACGCATTGTAGCTCCAAAGATATCAAAGGAGCTACATTATTGTAGCTACAATTTACATGCATTTTAAGAGTATTAATTTTATCCATATGTGGGCAGATTGTTTTACTCTCATACATACATATGTACTGTAAAGTAAAATATAAAAAAAACAATAGAGTTTGTACACGACAGATTTCTAAAAATAAAAGTGTGGGTGGTATGACGCAACAAACCATTTCGAAACCCTAAGTTGTTGAAGCTGTAGGCGGTCACAGCTCCTTTTCCTCATTATTAACAATCATTCACATCAAATATGTTAATTTGGTTTTACACAATTTGTTAATCAATTGTCAAGTGTCAAACGTTTAGTGGATTTTCATATATTTTGTATTTATTTATTTTCACTTTCGAACCAAGCCGCCATGTCGGTGATTTCCAATTTACTTTGATCAGACCAATCAAAACAACTGTTACAACTCACGTGCCAGACCGAGTTCCCATGTGCAGGAACTGACGCTGGAAGTGGGTTACTGGGACAAGAGAGTAATGGTCAAATACTGAGATTTACTCTCAATACTTGACCATAAATGGGAAGGAAAGTCGTTCATCATCTAGTATGGAGAAGGAACTAAAGTTACATAGTCCAGTTGGATCCGATATTGCAGTATTTTCCTGGCCACTTGCTTCGTCGGTAAGGCGTGTTATGAATGGAAATGCAATACACAATGTACAATAAATTATGGCCTTTGAAGTTACATTCTATCGATTTGATAAGCTTTGATCACATTTTTTCTGTTTTTCAGGATAAAGATGATGGAAATAATGAAATTGTTGAGACAATCAGGTGAGTCTTTTTAACAAAAATTAGACAAAATTTTGAACAAAAACATAAATCTATTTTTAACCAGACGCCATGGCATAATATATTCAATCATGTTTCAGTGATTTTAAGGAATGTAGGGTTAATGTAGATTAGACTTTATGATATCAAATAATTATTATCATCATTGTATCTTATGTTTGTTTTGCGCTAAATATGTGTGGAGTGTGAGTGTCCTGTCACTACCATTTAAATGTACTTTTGTACTGAATCTAGGTCACTATAAATTATCTTTGAGTGCTGCAGAGTATCCACTGCTGAATATAATGGATATATCTTATCATGACAAAGCAATCATTAAATGTGATTAAGTAAAATCTGCAATGAAGAATAAACCAGCATCCACCATTTGGAACAATGTCGTTTCTTATAGTTCTTACAATAAATACAACAAGTGCAAAATCAGCAGATTGTTCCATAAATCAGTTAGTATTGCACCTACATGTACATCTACAATCATCCATCCGTCCGCAACATAACTTTTGTAACAGTTTTGTTAGCACCTATGTATCACAGTGACTTGAAATTTGGTATGCGGCTTCCTTATGAGATCCTCTATTGCAAGTATTGAAATTAGGTCTGTTGGATATCTTCTTCCTGTTTACTGACTTAGTCAATTTTCAACATTACAAGTCAATAGTTGAGAATTTTCATAACAGTTTTCTCAGCAATAACATAGATGTATCACAGAGACTTTAGATTTGGTAAAAATGCATATGGCTTACTTATTAGGTCATTTATCGCAAGTATTCAAATTAGGTGGGTCAGTTATCTACTTCCTGTTTATCAACTACTGCTCACAGATTCCTTGTTTTACATGGTCTCTTTACTTTTTTATATTTTTTGTGTATGTTGAATTTTCTACTTTTCCTCCCTTGGTCATGATCAGTTAGATGAAGAAGTTTGTCTGATTGAAAAAAAAAAAATATTTGCCGATATAAAATTTCTCTTATTTTGTTAAAATATTTGCCTGACATTGGTTCTGTGATGTAAAAGCAACTGTCGGACTGAATGCAAATTTGCCTCAAAGTGTAAGGTCAGGAGGCTAGTTTGTGGTATAAAACTTTCCAGTCTTAAATATAACCTATTTCTAAATGACTGTTGCTGTGTAAATTTCAATAATGATGTTGAAGCAGGAGGGAAACTCAGGAGGACTAAGCAATATTTATGTACAATTTGCAATTATGCCACCTCATACTACTGTTATTAATCTGCTAATGAGACATGCATCATACAATTCCAATGTGCCATTAATTAGAGTCTTAATTCAAATTTATAGCTAAATATGTATAGAATAATGCATGCCTTTCATGTGTTTATGTCTTCTCTCACTTTCCTTTACTGGAAACCTATGACTGACTTAGATATATGTGTTTCTGACCTGACCATGTCCATTTCTGTAGGAAGACATTGTTTTTGTCAGCTATCTGTCCTTAACAAAGTTATCCCCTCAATTTCTCTGAAATTTAATACATGTATTACAATGTAATTAAATTGGTTTGTAGTACATGAAGTAAGAACACCCTATTTATTTGTGCATATTATGACCAGAAAATTTTGATTTTCAAAATTTTGTAGGAAATATGGCCTTTGTACTCAATTAGAACTTAGAAGTTCCCAGAAAATAGTGATACATCATTGTTTTGGCTCATCTCCTTCAAAACTACTCTTACATAGTTAGTGAAACTTGTTTTGTAGCCAGTACACCATATACTAGTATAGTTGCGCATATTTCAAGGAAATTCTAATTCTTCACAATTTTTGGAGGAGTTGTGCCCTTTTTGAGCTTTTTGAGGAAACGGAATGGGGATATTTTCAATTTCAATATACATTAAATTACCTGTATTAAAGCCAAAAATTGTGATAGCTAAAGTGTGACTATGAACATTTGATTCCATTACTTTGTTCATTTTTCCATGTTCTTTAACACTACCCTGTATGGCCCAGATGTGTCCAAAAAAAGCATCAAACCCTCAAACACATACATGCCACCTGTGAACAAGTGACAGGTCTGTCAGTGTTGGTAGATATATTTAGTCATGTGGCCTGAAGAAGTGCCTCTTAATCTAAGGGATACTTAGTAGACTGTGAAGGTGTTTTTTTTTTGTGGGTTGCAATTATTTTTATGCCCTATCTACGAAAGAACAGGAGCATATAGTGTTTTGGTCTGTTCATCTGTTATCTATACATATATGTACGTTACCTTTGGGTTGAAGTTACGTTTTCATGTTGCAAGGTGGGGTATCATGTCTTTTTGGACATATTCTTGATTTCCTTGCTCTTCATGTTTTTGAATCTCAATGCAAAAGTATTGTTTTGCTCATTTAAGGTTTACTTCCAGTAAGATTCAGAAAAAAACATGTCCTATCTGATGAAAATATGATTAGCTTCATTTGTTGACATAGTCTTATTTCATAGGTCACTCACTCTCTTTTGTTTAAGTTTATAAACAACCCATATGTTCCTTGAACTAGTCTAGAATGACTTTTGACATTGCTAAAATTGAACCAACAAATTTCGTTTCTTTGCAAATTGACAGGTATGATTTTCAATTTAAAGGTCATTCCCACCTAGGTTATCAGTTAGTTTACTTTAAATTGAAATAACTATTTTTATGCATTTATATTTTGTTCATGTTTACATATCATTGTTTGATGTCACATGACATGGGAGGTTAGTGACCAGTTGTTGACCTCTGGGTCTTACATTGGGATCAATAACCTTTATACACTCAATCAATATTGTCCATTTATAGCATCCAGTTGAAAGCATGGAAAATCTTCACTAGCATAAACTTAGATATAGCATTAATAGATAATGGTAGACAGGATGTCCAATTAATGTATGTCTATAAATTCAACAGCAAGAAATAAAATCTGTAACAGAAAATGGGCCTTCATCCTTATAATAGCTAACATTTAGACTACATGTAATTAATGGACTGATTTTTGTTGGTGAAACACTTTTTTACTCCAGATTCAAAGTATCCTCACTTCTAAGAAGAGGGATTGTTCCATATTCTGATTTATTAGCTTATTTAATTTGGTACATATGTGGAAATAGGTATTACATGAAGTTGAACATGTTCATTTTTTATACCTCATGTATGTAAGTTCGGTCATTCATCGGTTTCTTTAGGAGGAGTTGGGATATCTGACCAAGTGAAATAATGAAAATAGGATCCTGAGTTAGTCAATGTTAGTAGTTCTATAAATATTTTCATTAAAAAAATTATTTCTTGCATGAACATGATGAACATAGGGATTTAGCCTTTGAAAAAACATTGTAACATTTCTATACAAATTTGGGTAAATGATTTGAAGACCATATTATGTCTTGCTCAAGACATTCAAATTGTATATATAAAAGTGTATGTTCATAGAAATGTGTAAGTGTATGTTCGTAGAAACATATCTTTATATACCTGTAAAAATATACTACATTTACTTGGTTAACATATAGCTCTAAGTGATAGTGAAGACTAGTACAGAGTGAATGTTTGTGAAAGTTTTTTTCATATCAATTAGGTTTTTGTACTACATGAAGTTCTGTTTATGATAAAAACTTGTGCTCTTGTCACTGGCAGATAGACATTTTGCCAAATGGGAGCTTTGTCTGACCAAAGAGAGCCTGAGCTAAGTCATCATGATTCAGTGATTTCCTATACATTCAAACCAAATGTCTTTATTTTCAAAAAATGGGCCACTCTGGTCCCCTGGGTCTCCCTAAATCCACAACTGCTTGTGTAAATTCAGATGCCTCTGGAAGTCTAGTCTACCTTCCAGCATCTGAGCAGTCTGAATGAAACTTCCTGATTTTCTGTCCAACCAATAGAATATTGGTCTGATATGTGCCTACTGGTTTAATCAAAGTTTATCATGTTTATCATGACTCTGCTACTGTATTCCTTTGATGAATTTTATCAGTTTCCGTGTATTTATAAGTATACTTCCTGGAAGTGCAATCATTCCGAGATTTCGAAACAATTTCTTGAATGCAGCCTCAAGTTAAATGTACTTCCTTTTTATTACATAATAGGTTATTACTGATAGGCATTTTGCCAAAACATATTTTTAGTTCAACTTAATTACCGAGAATTGATATGATTGAAACTTTTATTTTTAGTTTTTAAAAATTATTTTACAATTAGATCTATTGTATTTCAAAAGTACCATTGATTGACCTATAAATGGAATTGGCTGCCATTGATTTGTCAAAGAGCTTGGTTTTTGGGGCATAATCTATTTCAGTGATATTATTGATAGCTATGTACTGTGTCATAACATTTGTATAGAAAAAAATGGAATGTATATTTCTCATAATAGGGGTGTTGACCTGATTGACTGAAAAATCCAAGGTTTATTTAACTGGGAATATTAAAGTTTGTTTATTATATTTGGTTGAAGAAAAATTAAATGGTTTCTGTTCTCATTCATAAAGAAATAAAATATTCTATTGATTAAAAGAATGTTGACATCATTGAATCAATGACTGGAAATTGTCAAAAGTCGCTGTGACTATCGGAAATTTTAAACTTTGTATAGAAAATATAAGAATCCTTTGTCTCAAAAATCAATATTTCAATACTGCTGAGCTAAGCTGTTTCATTACATACATTACCAAATAAGGTAGTGTTTCATGACTCTGCAATATACATGTACATTGTACATGTTCAATGTATTACAGGGTCCCCAGTCCCACTGTGTTTATAATACAGGGTTTAAACTTTTGATTTTTTTCCTGTCATTTGTACCCTTGCATATGCTAGTAAATCTCAATAATCTTGAGGGTACAAGTTGGCTTTGAAGGTAAAGAAAAACATCCCCATTTCTACGTTAAAGGGCATGCTGGTATTAATAAGTATTTTCATTGCTAGTAGACATGAAGTAGTTCTCGATTGCTCTGACGATTTAATGGAATCTGTTACTGTCTGGTCTCAGGTGTGTTTTATTGATCATGTCAAGGATTTGTTGTACTGAGTAGAGGAAGGTGATCGTGGTACATCATTGTCAGATAGATAGCATAGTTAACCTCATTGTCAGGCTAATCCCGAACTAATCAATAAGTCAGATCATTATAGGATTTCAAGTTAGTTATAAAAAAGATTTATTGGCTTTTAATATTATTGTATTGGTCCTGTAACTGAACACAATGATTTCAGTTTTTAGTACCATTGAGTACATAAGTTGATTATCTTCTATTATGGATTTTTCTTGATCCTTCGTGATCAATCTCTCATATCTATTAATTTGCATTTCATTTTTTTCCCTCACTAAAATTAAACTTTATTCTAAAAGACTTTAATTCTACAAGAACCAATAACAGAATAACTTCTGTGTATGTATGAAATCAATATGGAATGTTTGAAAATCATTTGATCCTTCATCAAAAGATTTCTATGTTCATGTCATAATTGTTTATTGTGCACTTAAGCTCGTACATGTAAAACATCTCATTCAAAATGGTTAATATCCTAGATGTAAGAAAATTCAACCATGTTGCCATGAATTTCACCCAAGGTTTGTGGTTTCCTCCAGGTACTCAAGTTTCCTCCACCATTCAAACAAATTGCCCTTTATGGACCAAATGTGTCAATAATTAAAGGATGTTCAACCCTTACACACACACACACACAAGCCATGAATTTCATGCATTATGTACATGTATGGGAGGTTATACTGAATTAATATCATCATGGTCATCCTCTTTAGAAGTACAAGATATTTAATTTCTTTTCTTTCTTTTTCAGATGGGTACGTACTGACTACCAAGATTTACAGTATGCCTTGGCCAATCACATACTGCAGGATTACGATACAAAGAGGTAAAATGCACTAAATATATAAAGCCCTTGGTCTGTTTAAAGCTGGATATTACATATAGAAGAACTATTGATCATGATCAAATTTGAAATTTTGCGACAATGAAACAGGATCAATAGGAATGAAACTATAAAAAAGATACATGAAGTTGTAAAAATTATTTAAAAAATTAATTTTAAAAACAGTTTTCAAAAAACAATATTGACCAATGGTCACTGTTGACCATCTTGCAATAGGTCCAAGATAAAATTTATTATTTCATATATTGACATGATATATGTCTGCTCAGTTGTATTTATTTTAGTATGAATTATATTTTTTTTATGATTTAAGCTATGAGAGTATGAAGAACCTTTGTGACAAGTACAACAGAACAATTGACAGTTTTAAACAACTAGTAAGTATACATTTGGCAAGAAGACACTGCTCATCTGAATTAAACAAATATTTACTGGTACTATCCAATTGTGTCCACATTAGGCAAGAGGACACCTATTACCTGAATGAACAAGTGTTGTTGCCCAATAGTGAAAATTTAATAATGCTATCCAAATAAAACTGTTATGAAACATTCTAAAAAAAATGAAGATTATTTGAAGAAAAGTTCTTAGTCTTCTTATTAAATTCCCAATCTGAATGCATAATTTATGTTGTGCCCCCTATAATCCATGTCCACATTAGGCTCGAACATCTTAAAAGTAATTGTAGTCATAATGTTAATATATCTAAGTAAAAAATATGTACACTGCAAATTCTGAGACAGATAATATTCATATAAAAAAAACTGAATCAAGAGTTGGAAATATGAGGTTGCTTGGTTTCCCAGTTTTGGGCAGAGCATCTTATTTATTATTTTCAATTATCAGTGTAGATGTACAGAGAAATATTTAGAATTTGTATTCAGGGCAATCTTCTTTTGGTGAAAATTTCATATCCTGAATTATCATACATGCATTTCATACACATGGTCTAAATGTAAATTGTATTTTTTTCTAGTGGAAAGGAGCATCACGTCCTAAGAAACCCAGTGAAAGAGCATCTCCAGGACTGTTAAAGCACGTATTACAGATGTGCTACAATGTGGCTGTAGAAGATCCAGAAAAATTGAACCAGTATGAACCTTTCTCACCAGAGGTATAGATATTTGAATGTAAAGGTTCTGTGGCAGATCCATAAATTTTCAAACGGTAGGGCACGCTATTTAAAAGAATCTTCTGGGACCTCAATACAATTCCAAACCAAAATTTCCTGTCGAATAGGAGGGTGCATGACCTGTGTGCCAGTTCTAAATCTGCCATTGAGGTTGTTCTACTCACTCTTCAAGTTGGCTTATATGTAATGAAGGAATGACAATGGGAAAAAACAACTCAAGAAACCTTATAACACCTATATAAGATCTTCCCAAATAACTCTTAAAATCAACATAACTAAGCTAGAAAATATCAGTAGATTCTTCTAAATAGGAGTTTAAGATATCCTGGAAGGGTAAGGAGTATCTGTTAGTGGTGTGATAGCGAAAAAGCTGTCTACAATACGAGTTATTTATAATTTTATGAGCTGTATTTGAACAAACATTTTCTCTAATATTGATTTAACATTAAATGTATATTTACACAAAATTATTGACAATGTATTACATTGTGTTCAATTTTTTTTTAATAACACACATCTGGTTTCCTTATTTAATAGGTTTATGGAGAGACATCATATGAATTGGTAGATCAGATGATAAGATCAGTGAATTTTACTGAAGATGACTACTTCATAGATTTGGGCAGTGGTAAGAAAAGCAAAAAAAGGTTTAACTAGTGTATACTGAGAAAGTAGTCATATAACATGAACATTTTTGTGGATTCAAATTTTGTGATTTTTCATTTATACTTTGATCAGTTAAGCTCATGAAAAACACCAAAATGATACCACCCCTCCTGCTCCAAACATTTATAATAGAGAAGCAGATTCTCAAGTTACAGCTAGTTTATTATTATATTTGCATTCAATAAATGAGCCTTAAGCTACACATGTTAAGTTACCTACAGTTCTAAGTACACTCAGTAAATGAGCCTTAAGCTACACATGTAAAGTTACCTACAGTTCTAAGTACACTCAGTAAATGAGCCTTAAGCTACACATGTTAAGTTACCTACAGTTCTAAGTACACTCAGTAAATGAGCCTTAAGCTACACATGTTAAGTTACCTACAGTTCTAAGTACACTCAGTAAATGAGCCTTAAGCTACACATGTAAAGTTACCTACAGTTCTAAGTACACTCAGTAAATGAGCCTTAAGCTACACATGTTAAGTTACCTACAGTTCTAAGTACACTCAGTAAATGAGCCTTAAGCTACACATGTAAAGTTACCTACAGTTCTAAGTACACTCAGTAAATGAGCCTTAAGCTTCACATGTAAAGTTACCCACAGTTCTAAGTATTCTACTCATGTTTACCGTGCCATAATGTAATTGTCTTGATTGCAAAATATAAGTTGTGACAGTTAATACCTGTGTTTTTATTTTTCTTGAACAGGTGTAGGACAGGTAGTGTTACAGGTGGCAGCTTCTACACCATGTAAAATGTGTTACGGTATTGAGAAAGCAGAGTATCCAGCCAAGTATGCTGTTGTAAGTAAATATTGAATAGCGGGTTAGTTTTGCGAGCTGACAGAAATCTTGAAAAAATCCATCTAATGCAACTCATATTAAAACGCAATCACATACCACGAAAATAAAACCAGCAAAGTTTTTCAAATACCTTATGATACAAAAACCTCGAAAATAACCCGTCATATGGAAGTCTGTTCTGTTGGTTGTGCTGAATAGAAATAAAAAAATTCCAAAGGAGCATTTAGATACACTTTCTTCAAACTTCAAGTCGCCATGTCATAAAAATAATTGCTATTTCATGTTGCCTGCAACTTATCCAATATTAATTTTATTGGACTCACTTTTGCACAATCCATCATCTTGCAGCATCCTGCATTTAGCATCGTCCTGTGGCATAAAAAATCCATCACAGTTTTCCAGGCAACTACATGTCATAGCCTCATGATATTTGCCAATTAGCTTCTTCCTATAGTACTATATGATGTAAAGTGATGTTATATCCATAACTTAGCTACTTTCTGTTAGCTGAATATTTTGAAATGCAGGTGACATAAGTCTGAAGAATGCTATTGTAGACTAGATTAATTGGATATCATTCATTTAAAGATAGCTTTATAAACCAATCTAGAATAAACATATATGCATTATGAATGATCAGCAGTTGCAGACAAATGCAACTAATTTTTTTCTTGTTTAGTCAAGTTTAAAAATTCATAATACAAAACCTGAAGTTCTTTAAAAAAATATGAAAAATTGATTCATTTTAGACTATGGAAAATGAATATGGAAAGTGGATGAAATGGTATGGGAAGAAAAATGGAGATTTTCTAATTGAAAAAGGAGACTTTCTTGAGGAAGATGTCAAGGAAAAAATCAACAATGCTACGTAAGTTTTGCTTATACTTGTTGCACCTAGACAAGGGTTTTTTAAATTTATTGTTGGGTTATAATTAATTTGCGAATTGTATTTTTTAATTAAAAAATGTCATGTTTTGTTGACTTTTTGGATGCTTCAATTTTTAATCAAATGATTTTCTTATACTTTGTACATCAAGATTTAATGTTTAATAGACCTGTTTATGCCCATGCCTTGGAAATGTATTTGGTTTAGACTCAGTACAGGCATTCTTCAAATTTGATATTTTACCTTCAATTGTTTCTGAAATAAAAAGTGATCAATAGCCATAAAATTCTATCTTGCAAGTTTTCTCAACAACTACTTATGACAGCTTCTTTAAATTCAGTATGCTGCATCAGCTTCTGTTTAATCAAATCTTTGATTGAATTTCCTTCTAATGTATTATTATATTATAAATGATTTTTGTCCCCCGCCGCAACGCGTCGGAGGGACATAGTAATGGTCTCCGTCCGTCCGTCACGTTTTTTGTGGGTGCAACTCCTCGGACACTACTGAAAGGATGTTTCTGAAACTTTACACACTGATAGGGTACAATTAGTAGATGATCATCCCATATTTGAAATTTTCAAAATGGCCGCCATTTCCATGGAAACAGGGAAGAAAGGTCAAGATATAGGACATTCAATAACTCGGTTACCTAGGTGCACAGGGTTCTGAAATTTTGTAGGCTGATAGAGCAAAAGGTACTCTATAATAATACGGAAAAAAATTTTGAAGCGATATGTACGGTTTTCGAGTTATTTACAAATTTGTGATTTTTCAGTCCGAAAAATGGGACTTTGTCAAACGTTTTTGTGGGTGCAACTCCTCGGGCACTACTGATCCCATGTTGCTGAAACTTTACACACTGATAGGGTACTGTTAGTAGATGATCATCCCATATTTGAAATTTTCAAAATGGCCGCCGTTTCCATGGAAACAGGGAAGAAAGGTCAAAATATAGGACATCCAATATCTCGGTAACCTAGGTGCACAGGGTTCTGAAATTTTGTAGGCTGATAGAACAAAAAGTACTCTATAATAATACGAAAAAAAAATTGAAACAATATTTACAGTTTTCGAGTTATTTTAACAAATTTGTGATTTTCCGGTCCCAAAAATGGGGCTTTGTCATATCAAACATTTTTGTTGGTGCAACTCCTCGGATACTAATGAACGGATGTTGCTGAAACTTTACACACTGATAGGGTACTGTTTATAGGTGATCATCCCATATTTTGACAACCTATTTCTATCGTTTCTCAGAGAAGATATTGCTTGAATTGACATACCACACAACTTTTATGCGGCGGCGGGGGACACATGGCTACGCGTAGCAATCTTGTTTTTTTAATTTCAGTGTTATATTTGTGAACAACTTTGCCTTTGGACCACAAGTTGACCACCAGGTAAGATTTTAGTTTATAAGTTAATAGTATAATTAATAGCATTATCAAAAGTAATAAAAAAACAAGTTCAGCATTTGTTTTTGCATTTAGTTAATTTATAAATCTTCTTATGTTACTTTTTTAATCCATGTTCATCTTTTATGATTTATACACATGTTCATTATTGAATTTTCCTACTATCTCCAGTAAACTTTTGAAAAGTGTTGAAAGCTTTGATATTTTGTAATTTAATTTTGTAAATAATAGACAGAATACTTTTACTTTATTGTTATATTATCACATTACAATGGAATCAAAAGCTATACATTATCTTCTCTATAACAGAATCCTGAAAACAAGTTAAAAGTGTCACAAATGTCATATCCATTTCACTTTGATTTAGAATTTTATCCTTTTTTCTTTCCAGCTGAAATTAAGATTTGCAAACATGAAAGAAGGGGCTAAAATTGTATCTTCTAAGGCATTTTGTCCCTTAAACTTCCGTATCACTGACAGAAATTTGAGTGGTAGGTATAGGACGTCTATACTAGTAGGTATTTTGAAATTGTTTGGTAATACTTGATGTTGAACAAATTTCAAATCTGTCTTGATGGGGCGGCAGTCCTTTTATTCCTTCTTTACAATGTTCGTATTTAGATATGAACATTGCACCTTTGTTGAATATTATGGCTATAAAAACATTGCATACAGTGAAACCATTCTAAACCAAATGACGAGTCGCTACAGGAATGACAAATTAATTCAGTATGGACATCTGCTATGGTACAAAAGCATGGATGTTGAAAGGATGTTGGAAACCAGGTTTTCAGTTTATTCAGGGCTTGGTTTAGACAGGTCTCACTGTATGAGTAATCATTATAATGTCTATATTTACAGAATTTTATTTGATGTTTTACTTTTACAAGAGATAAATTTTAGTTTTGTATAACTTTTCAAGAATATATATATGAAAGTTTTCTTTATTAGTTATTTTGATGCTTGATTTCTTTCGCCTACTTCACAGATTTATTGTTAAAATTAGTTCTGGTTCAACATATCTAAAACTTTTGTTAATATGCACCATGTCAACCTCAAGCTAATAAAAAGAATGCTTGTATAAGTTCATGTTTTCATTGCAAAGTTTATGGATAACCATTACCAAATTTGCCAATAAAAGTTTTTGAAGTTGGGTACTCAGCATCCTATAAAAGTTAATAAAAACATTCCTATATTCTTTATTTGTGTCACATTACTTTAGTGTACTCAACTTAGAACACCATGGATCATATGACTTTATCATCTATGATTTTATCATACCAAAACTTGGGTTGAACTTTATGCTTTTAAAGACACACACTCTCAAGAAGTGATTTAAGTGGATGACTGATACACCAAGTGTACCATATTATAATAGTTGAAAATTAAAACTTGTATGTTTTGGTGCAATATTACCCCATCCCTAAGATTCCTTATAATTTATTTCAATATGCAAATTTGTTTGGTATTGTGTGCATGTTAATGTTTGCTTTGTGCTTTAAAAATTTAATTATGATTTTTTTTCCGAAAATTTCCAATACAAGATCTTTATATTTTTGTGATACATATAGAAAAGGATATTGAAATTGAATGGATTTTTTTTAAATAATGAACATATGAGCAAGAACTTTGGCTTCCCTAATCTAATTGAATTTTGAAAATATTGATAATAATTTCTAAAAAAAAAAGAAATAATGCCTTGTCTAAATTAAACTTATTCTAAGAAGAATTTTTGTTCTTGCCATGCTTATTCTCTAATACTTATTTTATTCAAAGCTTTGAAGGTTTTTTTTTTCATTTAACAAGCATGTTTGGGATGTTTACAGATATTGGAGCTATTATGCATGTTGAAGAATTGTCTCCCCTTAGGGGAGGGGTCTCGTGGACAGGAAAACCAGTGTGTTATTATCATCATACTATAGATAGGACTTTGGTGAGTCAGGAGTTATCTTCCCCTTCCAGGGTTGGCATGTATTGTCTTTGTTATTAATACTCATAGATCATGTTGGCATCTTATTTTGATGACAAAAAGTAAATCATTTTTGACAATTTTATTTAAACCTATTTGAAAAAAAATTCAAATCTTGTGCCATTGAAATGTTTATATTAATTTGGAAAAAAAATTTAGATTTTTATTTTCAAATTCGATATAAAAAAATTGTTGAGTGCAAAACTTGTATTTATTTATGTCTAGAAATTATGGAAATATGATTTTATTACCAAGGCAGCCTTTGTGTCTTTTGTATTTTGAAATTTGAAGCCAACATTGTCTAGTTTAGAAACTGATCAAAAAGGTTTTCAGATTTCAAACAAGAAAGACTTTTGATAAAAAAAAACCCCAAAAAATAAAGACTTGAGGAAATCTGAAGGCTTGTGTTGTGTTTGGTTACAGAAGAGGTTGTAACTAAATATTTGAGGGCTAAAGCTCTTACCTTGCATTACAGACATTGGAACAATAATGCATGTGGCAGAGCTGTCCCCGTTAAGTGGTGCCGTATCATGGACAGGCAAACCTTTTGCATACTTTGTACACACTATTGATAGAACTCTGGTGAGTACATCATCCTCATGTCAATGTCATCGCATCACATAATCATTCATCATTATCAGGGTAGGTATGGAAGATGGAATTATTTCTAAGGGGATGAAATCTAATCAAGAAGATACAAATATCTGTGGCGGATCCAGAAATTTTCAAAAGTGAAGACGTGCAATTAAAAAAAAATCTTCTGGGACCTCTTGTTTCATACAGTTACTTACAAAATTTTCATATCAAAAGAGAGGGCCCAGGAAGGCAACGCCAGTCGTAAAACCACCTTTGAATACATGTATTTTATAAAAAAAAAACCACTCTATATATTAAATTTTGACTGTCATCTTACATGTACTGTATACTTCATCAATGATCATGCTTCAGTCAAAGACAAAAAAAAAAAACTAAAATAACAGCATTGAACATGTTGAGTGAATAGAAGGGAGTGAATTCATTCAAATTCAAATATCCTGTCCATTAATAAAAGATTCTTCAAGCATTCTTTCTCTTTAGTTTTTTTTTGGAGACAAATGTTTAAAAGTTGATACTTAACCAATCTGGAATTTATTTCTTTTTACTAAACACTACAACTTGGGATGCATAGAAATATGTTCAGTCATTTCACCCTGTAAATCTATTTTAAAAGAATGAAGATCAATGTTATGTAAAATTATTTGGTATTTATATATATTTAGATTGGATGAAATGCTTTAATATTTAGTATTCAACGTGAACTACATCTTCTGTGGTATCTGTAAAAATTGCATTCCACGGTTGTGATTTAAATTGAAAAGAAAATGTTATTTATTTTGAATGAAAAAATCTAGAAGCAGAAGATTTTCTTAATTATGATTCATATCTATTTTTCTATGATTTACATTTTAAATCCCTTCAAAATGGCAAAGTAATTAACTTTATTTTTATTTTCAGTTGGAGAAGTATTTCCTTAAATTGAAAAACCCTAAAATGAAGGTAAGTGCCATGTTTTCAATTTTAGAAATTATATTTTAGAAATGAATAAATGATAACTAATATTGATAGAAATATATAACAAGCTAAAATTGATATTTTAATGATTCAAAAATCAATGATTATAAATATTTGGATATTTAAAGTTTAAATTGATATTTTAATGATTTAAAAATGTAATCTTTGAAACTTTTGTTTTCTCATCAGGATGAAGAAGAAGTAAGAAAAGACAGGAGAGGAAGATTGGTGGAAAAGAAAACATTGACAGAGGGACTGAAGGTAGTTAGAAACAAATCACTGAATATCTGGGATTTTTTTTGGGGGGGGGGATGGGAGATGCGGGGTGGGAAGGAGTTTGTGGAACAAGGATTTAGAGTTTGTTAATTGATACACTTAGAAATATTGTTGAAGTTACAAAAATACCAAAAAGGACATAACATGTAACTTTACAACATGTGACACACAAATGGTAAATAAACATTTAAACTCCCATATGATGAATTTGCTTCTACAATGAGCTTTTTAATACCCCCCTGACTTATTGAGTGGCATTACATTTTACTCATGTGACCCTTGTCAAGTTTTTTCCAGAAACTGTACATGAGAATTATTTAAAATGCAGGTTGGTTTGGTATGGCCAACTGCATGTTCCAGGTGATTTTCTTAACTGTTGAATTTTCTACTTCCTGTTTGGGGTGTTGTGGGATCATCTGTATCTGTATCTGTGTTCTATGAACACATTCTTCATTTTTTTTTCCTAGGATGATTTTAATACTATCTTTATGTTATAATTATTTTTTTAAAGGATGAAATAAAGAATGGAATGATCAAGGCAAAGAAAGGAAAAGAGAACTATTCTGCAGTGAGGACCATAGATTTTGACAGTAACAGTAATGCAAGCACTATCATTAGTGATACAACGGATGAAAATTTCCAGGTACAAGGGCCAACAACTCGTCGACAATGGTCTGAGTTAGTGTCCAAACCTAAATCTGATAGTACCTCTGCCGTGGCCTCCTCTAACGAGGAAGAGGGGAGTGTTATAAGTGAGGCAACAACAGTCAGCCAGGTTGGTTGTCCTCATGTCTTTGGTGGTGTTTGTAGTGTAGTTCATCTTTCCATGTTTTATTGTCTGTTTTTGGGGGAAGGGAGAGTGTTAATCTTTACTTTGTTTGTTTTGATTGATATTTGAATGTTTTATCTGATTGTTAGTTGTTTTACATGTTTGATGATATATGAATTACTGTGGTTTCATTATAATCATGGGGTATCAATTTTCATGGTTTTCGTGGGTGGCCTTGACCCACAAAATTTGTTACCCCACGAAATGGAAATTTAACATTGATCTGTATATTGCAGATTTCAGAATCACAAATTTCATAATCTAGGAACTGATCCTTTTTCATCAAACCACAAAAATTGGTACCCATGAAAATAAATGACTCTACAGTAATGTGTGGTAGTTGTTAAATTTCTAATGTTTTATCAGTGGTGATTTATCTGACTGTTAAAAAAAACCTTAAAGAAATTTCCAATCATATTTGCTTTTAATGATTGAAATTTTTAGTGGGCACAATTGTTTCCCAGATGCAAAATGTTGGAAGAAAATCAAGATTTTTTATTATTCTTCAATGTATAAGTAGTTATTGGCCATAATGCAAAATGTCATTAAAGCAAGATCCTTTTGTGATGTTAAAATCATCACTTTATTAAAAATTGTTTTATTATTCAATTATCATAATGATATGGAAATAAAACTGCAATTTATTGGAATTTTGTTTTTGAACTTACTCTTTGTAAAACTTTTTATGACAGAATCCAGTTATAGCAACTTTCTATGTAAATGAAAATGTTTAATGAAATATCATTTTCTAATACATAATTTAATTTCCAGGTTAATATGGACTTAGAAGAAATAGATTTAGCTCAGAAGATAAAAGAAAAATCAAAACCTACAAAAAGACTTCAGAATGCTAAAGCTAGAAAAAAGAGAGAGGTCACAAACAGTCAGTATTTGTGTCTAAACTGCTTTGTCACTCTATAACATTTGTATTCCATACATGTTTTATTCAATCCCCTATGCATACATAATTTTTTTTGCATCTTCAGGGGTATTGTTTTGCAAACTATCCAATGTTCAAACTAATGTCCATCTGCAAACACCTGACTGAAATGTTAAAAACTTGATTTATACTTTCAGCATGAAAATAAAATTGCTTGTTATAAGTATTTGACAAAAATATTTTGGAAGACATATTTAATGATTTTGATTTCAAAATACAAAAAATTCTTTAAAGGCTTAGTGAAGAAATGTATTTTCAGGAAACAACGAGTATGTACTAGAAATAATTGTGTTTGGATGCCAACCCACAAGTCACCTGAAGTGGCCTTGGATAGGATTCAATTTATTTTAGTATATCAAAATAGGACTAGAAATCAAATTATAAATGGTGCAAAAACAATAAGTCCCCCTTACTTAGTTTTGGACAGCTTAAAAATGTTAAAATATTTTTATAGCAGATGAAAGAAATTTCAAATCTCATTCAATTACTTGGTTACAGGTCGTAAGAGAACCAACTTTTCTAATGCCAAAGCAAGAGCTGCCAACAGAAATAAGAACAAGGAGAAAGTACTGGCCCTGGATAGTTTAAATCTGCTGCATACACATACACTGATGTCCACATCAACACAAGGTAATTATCACTGATTTTAAGAATGTTGTTTTCCTCACTTCATCTGGTCTTTTGATCCATGCAAAAAAGTATGAAGGGTATATACAGGGTTCCCACGCCATCCTTGAAATCAAGGAAACCTGGAAAAGTCCTTGAATTTCATTTCAGTGCTCAAAAAGCTGGAAATATCCTTTAAAAACCCTGGAATTTTATCATATGCAGATTTGTTGACTGTTTGATAAAAAAAAGGCCGAAAAATA
This sequence comes from Arcuatula senhousia, assembly GCA_963971305.1. Lineage (NCBI taxonomy): Eukaryota > Metazoa > Mollusca > Bivalvia > Mytilida > Mytilidae > Arcuatula > Arcuatula senhousia. The sequence continues at coordinate 45,649,488 of OZ020303.1, read as the reverse complement.
TTGGATTTTTAAAATTTTTGCGGACTACCGTGAAGCGGGAAATTTTCGCGAGGTTCTAATTTTTCCTATATTTGCGACCATTATTCTATCGCGAAATATTGAACATGCGTAATATAGAATCAATATTAATTTCTATTGAAAATAATATGAAATCGCGAAAATAAATGTCAGCGTAAATAAAGACTATGGTCAATTTGTATGAAACCGCGAAATTTGCAGGCCGCGAAAATTACCCGTTATACGGTATTTAAATCCTTGAAAATGACCCCAATACCCTTGAAAAGTCCTGGAAAAACCCTTGAATTTTGTGTCCAAAAAATAGTGGCAACCCTGTACATAGTAATCACCCTGTCTGTCAACATACATGTATTTTGTTAGCAGAACTCCTTAACTGCTTGATGTATTATAATAAATCTTTACAAGGGGGAACATTATCTAATGAAAATTTCACTAATTATGGCTGTCCATCTGGATGTAAAAAAAAACAAAACAAAAACAAAAACAAAAACACAAAAAGAATGGGATAACTCAGCAAAACATATTTATAGAAAATGTACAATTGTTGTTTTAAAAAGTATTTTTAATTTTTAAAACGGTTATTGATATATTTAAGCCTCTCCTGAAAATCAGAGGAATTGGAATGATAGGAGCATGACAGGTGTATCTACTAGTTGTTTTAAAGCCATGACACAAGATCACACTATGTCCAGACTGGAAACAGAGCAAGCTTTACATCAGCTATGTGGTATGTCTTTTCTTCTTAGACAGTGTGGATAAATATTAATATATGGATAAAAATTAATATACCCTAAATGTACTTATTTTTAGGAGGGTTTTTTTTCATGGATTTTGCAGTCAGGCATTTTTTATGAAATTTAATGATATATATGAAATGAATAGGATAATGATCAGAAAAAGTGAAATTGGTTGGAATCATAAATTCATGGAACTAAGTAACGCGAAAATAAGTTCATTTACAGTAATGAAGCTTGTTTAAACCAACCCAAATCCACTTCAAACTTTTCTCTATTTTATACCCTTTCTTTTAAGGTGTCTGTTACGAGTCTGTTAAAGAAACCTGTTTAGTCTTCAATATAAAGTGCAGTTTATCCAGATTTAGAACAATTTTAAAAAAATCTTGCATTCTATATGTTCTTGTTGCGCTTTTTGGCAAGATTCAAATAGTGTCAGGCAGGCTGGCTGGGGAAAATCTTTGTAACAGCTTTCTCAGCTACTAATAATCACAGTATATTGATAATTAGTATGCAGCATCAGGATGGGGTACCGTACTTTGGGATTTAATAAAATGTTTGTCTCACGCCTGCCTTCTTTTAATTGAAATCCTACCATTGTTGACAGATTGTTAAATCTCTGTAATGGAAGCATCTAGAATATCATATTAATACATAATTATCTTTCTTTTACAGAATTATTCAAGTCCCAAATGTCACAATTCTTGTCATTCATGCAGACACCTCAGTACAGAATCAGTCTACAACAACAGATTGATAAAGAAAGGGTAAGTAATAAAATTGTTTAATAGTATGGGGGAAAAACTGGTTAAACACATTAATCTGCATAGGGTTTTATAAGCACAACAGAAAAGGTTTGTTGAAAATATAGTTATAATCAACTATTCATGATCTTCAAAGAGGTAAGATTTTGACAGAATTTTCAAACTTATTGTTTTAAAATTTGAAAATTTTTAAAATAGTATAATGATAATGACTGAACAAATTATTTGTTTTAAATGTACCGGTATAAAAACAAAAAACTTATTGATGCTATCAAAATTTAGTTTCTCTATAAATGTTTGAAATTCAATTATTTTCGTTAATGTTTTAGGAAAAACAACAGAAGCTGAAGGCAAAAGTTTCAAACTTAGAAAAACATATCAGTACTATTCAAAAAGAAAGTGTTGGACATCTACAAAGTCGCTTGAAAGAGGTAAGTTAAATATTTGTCAAATGTTTACTTTATAAGATCTGTTTGTCCAGTAGCCCAAATCAGAGGAAAGTATGATATCATCTTAAAATTTATATACATAAACATCAGGGTAGAAAATGAAAATTAGTATGAAAGTATACACACTATCAACTTCATGGTACAGTGGTTGCAGAAAAAAGGACATATTTTGGAGATATTCTTGTTATACAACCACTTTGAAGAAGTGGTGGATTTCTGGTTTTCCTCAGTCTGTCCTTCTCTCTGTAACATAACTTTCAAAACAGTTTTCTCAGCAACTACAAAGTACTGTGACTTAAAATCTGGTATATGACTTCAGGATGAGGTCCCTTACTTCAAGAATTGAAATAAGGTCTGACAATTTTGGGTGGTAATGGGGTTATACTGAGTTAGCAATGGCTCACATATTCCTTGTTAGTCAATAAATTGGTAGATTAAGCTTCCCATTATGGAATGTTGTCAATAAAAAAAAAATCATTATGTTAAGTAGCTATATCACATAATCAGAGGTCATATTTGAAAATCTTATGTTGTATGTCTGAATTTCAGCTAGGTATTTGAAACTTGTTGTGTTTAGTTTAAACATATTTATTTATCCTGGATTTGGAAACAAGCTTCATGCTTCTATAAATTCCTCTCCAGCCTGCAGTTTGCGAGTTTGGCCTTTGTAAACGGCCCCCATTGAGCCTACTCTTATCTAACTCTACAAAGGGGTCTTTAACATGCACAGGGTATTCACTATTGCTCTCCCCATACATGGGACAACCTTTTTTCGTCCCTTTTGAAGGACTAGCATCGTTTCTTGAGACCATCCTCGCAAATGGTGGCAAGAGATTGGTGTCGCAAATTGTTGTGTTAACTGTGTTATGTCCTTGCCCTTTTAAACTTTTGACATTTGAATGCCCCATTGGTACCTATCTGCTTCTTGTATAAATTTCATCTTGGTATATGAAAATATGATATTTAACGTTTGAATTTCAGCTTGGTATTCAAGCCTCAACTCCTGCAGAATTCCTCCAACAAGCCAAGCGTATCGTCCTAGAGCACAAGGAGTTGGAGGGACATGTGAGTACTGTAGAACAACAAGTTAAACTCTTGGAGAGGTTGATTGAGGTACGTCCGTATTTGTCTTGAGACGTCATCCTCATCTTTGTCATGCATGGAGTCATCCTTTTCTCATCAGTCATGCATGATAATCAACACTACTGTCATGGTTGAGTAGTTTCTTGCAGTTGACAAAGTTTGCTCTTGAGATGGTAGATACATGTAATGGGAAATTATAGTCATGCATGATCATCAATTCTTCAGTCATGGTATAGTAGTTTCTTTTCATTTTAGTAGTTGTCTCTAATATTGTAGGTAATGGACAAATTCATCTCAAACAAATTATTTTTGTAAGATTATTTTGGATTTTAGTGGTTTGATCATGTTGATTGTGAATATACATGTAGTCTGAAAGATGTCTTGTGATCAAATCTCATCTGAAAGTAACTGTACATTTTCCTTGATATTGATGGATTTTCTTTTTATGATGTGTGTTGTTAGTCATCACAATTGGGGGACATTTTAATGATAAGACAAAGGACTGACAGTAAATCCCTAAGTACCTCTCCAGAAGGCTTGTTTTTAAAATTGTATTTTACTCTTCCAAATACCCAAGATTCAGGATTTTTAGTAAAGGCTATCGAGAGCATGCAATTGTACAGATTTATTTTCCTTTATAATTTTTATTTTGGTGGGGAACAATTTCTCTTTAGATGAATGCTTTTTAGCTCAACTTGCCGAAGGCAATGTGAGCTTTTGCCATCACTTGGCGTCCGTCGTCCGTCTTCTGTCATCCGTCGCTCAACTTTTCAAAAATCTTCTTCTCTGAAACCGCTTAGTCAAATGTAATGAAACTTGGTAGGGTTGTTCTGTAGTATGTCCTCTACAAAATTATCGTTCGAAATTTTGATTTGACAAAAAACATGGCCACCATGGCTAAAAATAGAACATAGGGGTAAATTGCAGTTTTTTAGCTCACCTGACCCGAAGGGTCATGTGAGCTATTGTCATCACTTGGCGTCCGTCGTCCGTAAACTTTTTAAAACGTTAACTCCTCTGACACCATAAGTCCAATAGCAACCAAACTTGGTATGGTTGTTCATTAGCATTCGGTGCTTAGAACTGATGTGGGGATTTTTGATTCGTCGTAAAACATGGCCGCCGTGGCTAAAAATAGAATATAGGGGTAAAATGCAGTTTTTTGCAAATACCGTATTTTCCGGTGTATAAGCCGCTATTTTTTTCCTGAAAAGTTTTGAGTGCGGTTTATACTCCGGTGCGCTTAGTGTGTGTATTTTTTAAAAGTTTTCAGGAGGACCAGTGTGATGACATCGATGTTTTCAAGCAAAAATAAAGACTTCTTCTTGGTCATTCCCGGACTACTGCAATTTCTATTTCAGCTTCATTCATGTGATGTTTTGTTTGTTATTTTATGAAATAAAAAGTAAATACCCTGGAATGTGTTTGTTTATTATGTATTTCAGTTGTTTCGATATTTTTTCTCCATAGTCAGCCATTTTTATTTTGATTACGTAATCAGACAGAGGTGTGCCTAAAATATGGAGTTTATATAATTAATAAAATGCATGCAGTCCCTTTCCTTTCTCTACCTTTGTTTTATATCTCATACCTTTGAAATTACACAAAATTGTGTGTTTAATATGCCCTTTTCTATGTTGGTAATGTCCACATTATTACGTTGGTAAGTAATATTTACATAATTTGGACAGATGTGTTCATTTTCTCCCTACTTTTATACAGAGTTTTGTTCATTTTCTCCCTACAATTTTATAGACTGTTTTTCCTTTAATTCAAGAACAATTAATCATTTTGTCATTATTCTATCTATTTTAGAGAAAACATAAATCATTTTATAAAATTTATTCAGTAAAAACTCATGTGCAGGAAAATTAAAGAAAAAACTACCTTTGACCTGTTGACATCGATCTACATCATGTACATAAGACAATTACACACCGTTTCATGTGTATTTTTACCAAGTGAATATCATGGATTTGTTTGATCAAGGAACCATTTGTTCTTGTGATTTTTATTTAATAAATAGTTAATAAATAACCAAGGACACATAAAAAATCTTTTATTACAAATTGGACACATTCCCATACACAGGTATGCCATTTTGATTTTCTTTTCTTTTCCACCACGTGGTCAAGCTTGAAGCTAACTAATGATTAATCTTGAGTAATTGTAACAAAAACATATCAAAGTCAATAAACTTCACTTTAATTGCAATCAAAACAATAACTGGAGAATCAGGTTGCCGACAAACGATTTAAATGCCAATCATAACACCTGTCAAGTGTCATACACTAATTTGTAATTTACCGATATACACACATATACAGTTAAAATCAATAACAATAAGCCAACACACAAGCTTTATTTATTCATTTTTATTAAGATCAAACACAATTTTATTAATGAATCATAAATAAATAATAATATAAAATGGAAACGATCTTCAACAACATCGGGAGTCTTTGTGCTGAAAATGAAATAAACATGACAAAAATCATTCAATATACGTTATAGGACTGAAGAAAAGGGTGCGTTTAATACTCAGGTGCGCTTTATTAATGGATAAAATCAGATTTTCCCCTGAAAATCGGCCCTGCGCCTTTAAGTCCGGAGCGCTTTATTCTCCGGAAAATACGGTAACTCAAAAACGGCTGCAGATATCAAAATTCTGGCATAGGGTTAAAGTGATCAGCACCTCAAGATCTACCTACCCTGAAATTTTGAAGAAAATCAAACAACCCATGTAGGAGTTATTGCCCTTTTTGTGGATTTTTTGCAAATTTTGCACCTGTTTAGCTCAATATCTTGAAAACTATACTAGATATTTGAGAAATTTAAATTGCATGTTGTTAAGCACATCAAGATCTAAAAAATATTTAAAAGGGTCAACGTTGTAGGACCTTTCCTTTTAGGAGTTATTGCCCTTAGAACGTCAAAATTGAGCATTTTAACAGCATTTCCTCATTACATTGAAAACGTTAACTCCTCTGACACTTTAAGTCCAAATGGAACCAAACTTGGTATAGATGTTTATTAGCATTAGGTGTATAGAACTGATGTGGGGATTTTTGATTGGTTGTAAAACATGGCCGCTGTGGCTAAAAATAGAACATAGGGGTAAATGGCAGTTTTTTGCAAATAACTAAAACGGTGACAGATTTCAAAATTTTGAGTGGGAACAAAATTGATCAGCACCTTAAGATCCACCATATTGTCAGATGACCCCCTTATTAATCTTATGACCCTTTCAACGTCAAATATATAATAACCTTTACTTTAGGCACATATGTAAGGTGAGCGATTCAGGCTCCTGGGAGCCTCTTGTTGCAAAATACTCAAAAACCGTAACAGATATCAAAATTCTGGCAGGGTAAAAGTGATCAGCATCTCAAGATCTACCTGCCCAGAAATTTTCAAGAAGATCCAACAACCGATGTAGGAGTTATTGCCCTTTTTCTGGATTTTTTTCAAAAATTTCACTTATTTATCCCTATATCTACAAGATATTTCAAAAATTTAAATTGCATATGACTAAGCACATCAAGATCTACATAAGTTGTAACAGAGTCAAAGTTGTAGGATCGTTCCTTTAGGAGTTATTACCCTTTGGATCGTAAAAATTGACCATTTTCATAGCTTTTTGTTCAACTTTTCATAAATCTTCTTCTCTGAAACCGCTTGGCCAAATGAAATGAAACTTAGTAGGTTTGTTCTGTAGTATGTGGTCTACAAAACTGATGTTCGAAAATTTGATTCAACAAAAAACATGGCCGCCATGGCTAATAATAGAACATAAGGGTAAATTGCAGTTTTTTGCAAATTGCTCAAAAATGGTAACAGATATCAAAATTCTGTTTGAGTAATAATGATCAGCACATCAAGATCTACTTGCCCTGAAGTTTTGAAGAAGATCTGACAATGGTTGTAGGAGTTATTGCCCTTTTTCTTTTTCTTTTTTCAAATTTTGCTCTATTTAGACTAATATCTTGAAAACTATACAAGATATTTGAAAAATTTAAATTGCATATGGTTAAGCACATAAAGATCTAAAATTTATGTATTGGGGTCAAAGTTGCAAGACCTTTCTTGGAGTTGTTTCCCTTCGAATATTAAAATTGATAATTCCACAGAGTAGCAGTCCTTTGTTAAAACATCCAGCTTATAAGTATCATTGAATACAAGGTGAGCGATTCAGGCTCCTGGGAGCCTCTAGTTAGAAGTTCATGCATATTTAATATGTATAAACTTGGTCAAGCAGTGTTTTATAGTGTCATGGTAATGCTTAGGGTTAGGTTTCACAATCATGCATAAACTCATTACATTTTCATTTAAACCATTTGTGTAGAGAAAAAAATAGTTCCTATCGAGTTTTTTTTTTAAAGTTCATTTAAAATGCTAGAATTTTATCTATCTTTATATTATTAAGATTAAATTTTTATTTTAAATACAAATGAAGCAGTGATATTGGTAATTATTTAACATTAAAAAAGGATTTTCCCTCTTTTGTGTTGATAGCTTATTTTGAACATGTGTTGTATTGGACCAATCATGTTCAAAATCTTTTTTTTTTTAATTTGTTTCAGTCTGAAGGTGGTAATGGTGTTTTAGCTGACAAATCAACAAAATTGAATGGTTTAAAGGTAAGGTTACTGAATTCAAAAAGAGATTGATCCAGTGATTGATTGATAACTTAAATTTTTTCTGTGTTATTTACTGCAGCAACTTCTTGTCTGTGGCTTATCAACCAAAACTATTTCAAAGAAAATACAAAAAAAAACCTTCTAGAAAGGCACTCATGGCAAATTAATTTTAAGAAAGAGCCAAAACAAGCATTGAATCAAGAGTACAAGAAAAGGAACCTTGGTTATATAAAAAGGTTAAAATAATGTTTTTTCTTCTTGTAATTATTAGTCACTTACTTTGGCAAATGATTTTCATAAGAATCAATGTAGTGAGTTTTGCATAGAAAGGTGTTATCATTTCATTATTTTATTTTCAGAATGGATTTCATAATAATGAGCCATTGCCTGACCTCATCATGAAGGAAATGAATGCATCGTACACACAGAAAAAGAAACTGATCAGCCAAGTTAAAGAACTGGAGGCAGAAGTCCTGGAATTAGAAAGAAAGAATAGTGATTTGGAGAAAGAAAATCTAATGAAAATGAAAAATGAGCAAGTTCTTCTCAACCCAGCCAAATCGCAAAAGGCAGCTACTATCACTGACAAGTCAGGGAAAGATAATATCACAGGGATTCATTCAGTCGTGACGCCTGCTCAGCTCGTCTCATTAAAGACTCAGGTTCCATCTAATACTCACACTCACTCAGGAAAAGTCAATCATTCCATAAAAATCGAACCAAAGAAGGAAAAGCCTCCAACATCTCAGGTCAACATGCCCATGTTCCGATCTCTTCTACAGGCTCCGAACGAACAAATAAAAGACGAGACGAAGAAGAAATATCAAATTCTAATGAACAAAAATCCTGCAAAACAAGGAGCTCAGAATAATGTTAAACCGGTAAAACCTATCAAGCCAACACCATTGCAATTTAATGGTGCACATAAAATTGTTTATTTAGTGAAAGATAATTCTATTCCTGTGTCCGTCACAAATCGATCATTACTGAATACAATTAAAGATGCAAATGCAAGACCATCTCTTCCAATAAGTATACCATTGGATCACCTTCCAAAGGAGGAATTACGGGAGAAAATAAAAAACTGCTCAAATAAACCAGAGATTATCGAAAAACCTAAATCTATGGTGGAGATGGAGTCTATGTATTCTCCCATTAGTCGTCCTAGTAGTCAGGGTAGTACCACAGATACAGCAGATGCCGATGATCCTCCTATTCTTAATCAGCCACCCGCTAAAATGACTACCCCTCAGCAGAAAGCAGCAAACTTTATTCTCTATCCAATGTCTTCAAAGCATTCAAACCTGTCTGTCAATAGCTTCGTAGAAAATGTTGTCAAGTCGGAAATCGGAAGGAAACAACATGTGGCTGTTAATGGTGCAAAGGTGAAACCCCAAGTTGTAAACACTTCACAAAGTGATAAGATGTTAGCAGAGGCATTACTACAGATGTCCAATGCACAAAATAAGTTACCGGGTCAACCATATGTCACTAAAGTGTTTGTAGCTCAACCTAACACTCCTATAGATAAAAATAACGTCTTAAAAAGGAAGCGACCAGACGCTACGCCAGATTACAGTAAGCAGAAAATGCCATATCAACCATCAATATCTGTGACTGCTAGCCCACTCAGCTCCATTCCATCGCTAATGAGTATAGCCACCCGACCTGTAGGAATAACAGCCCTTAACTCTCCAGAGAAGACTCCCATCAAAACAACACAAAGCAACAAAAGTAAGTTGCAGTGAAGTGTTGTAACGGTAGTATTGGTATGTGTAGATGTTAGTCCTATTTTGCTTCTATTTATAGAAAAGTTTAGTTTTCTATTTTAAGAAATTTATTTATGTACAACCCCAACATTTCTTTGTTATTGATTTTATGTTGTGATCTTGTACAAATTCCTTTTCTTTGGTGGATGTGACTACTAAAGCATGACCCTGTTAATTTTCTGTTGATAATTCTTAGTTGTACATGTATTACTAGTTCACTGTTTAATATTTTTGCTGCTTTAATTTTTGTGTCCTTTACTTCATTTTTTATCAACAACAACAACAACTAAACAAATGAGTCTTTTTAAAAAAAAGAAAATTTTAGAATTAAGTAATAATTTTAAGTAAAATAAATAAAACAAGATTTTAAAAATTAATTTCCTTCACCATCTCTTTTCTTGAACAAGATATTACACTTAAAACCACTTCAAAGACCATGTCTAAACTGAATAATCCAATCATGATGATAAATATTTATCAAATGATTTCTCAACTTGCTTGTCTAACAAATGCTAACAATGATATTTTAGTATATATATCTATTGTCATAATTTATATTCACAGGTGCTTCACAACCCCACACTGGTAGTAATGGTTACAACAAAGACTTATGGAATTCTCCTGATAAATTTGATAGATTTGATGCCTTGGTTGCTCTGGCTTCGTCAGAACTTGGTGGCAAACAAACACCTCCTGTCTCAAAAAATTCTAAACCAGGACCTAAAACTCCTCCTGTCCGTAAAAATTCTAAATCTGGACCCAAGACACCTCCCGGTTCACCCCCTCGTCGATCAAGACATTGTCATTCATCAAGCAGCGATTCTTGTTCAAGTCGTTCACGTTCCTCAAGTTGTTCAAGATGTAGCTCTCGTAGTCGAAGCAGAAGTTACAGCAGTAGAAGTCGTAGTCGATCGTCTAGTTCTTCATCATCCTCTAGCTGTAGTTCATCACCTAGAAGGAGAATTAAAACCTCTAAATCCAATCCACCGAACACTAATAGTAATAAATCTCCTATCCCCATGAACAGCTATGGACATACAAATGCAATGGTCAACCACATGACTGCTGGTATTAGCCCTTATCAACTCAGTACACATGGATCACCAATTATAGGTCAACAACACAATTCTCTTGGGTCACCTTTAGTTGGTAACCACAACAATGCACAAATGATGGGTCAGCAACAAAACTCACAAATTATGGTTCAACAGGCCTCCCCACAAATGATGTTACCACAGCAGAGTCCACAAATGTTAGTTCATTCCAGTCCACAAATTGTTATTCAGCAACCTCATTCACAAATTATTGTACAGCCACCCAACTCACAATTGGTAACACAGAATACTAAGATGTTAAATGGACAACAAAATCCAGGATCCCCATACTTAAACCAGCAATCGAAGGTCATAAACCAACAACAAAACCTCATGGTAAACCAGCAACCCAATGGACCTTTGTTAGCTACCCCAACCACTGGACCGCTACTAGCCACACCTACTACCCAGTCTGGGGGCACTGTTACACAAAACAACTACTGTGTGATCAATAGTAACAACCATTTGAATGGTGGAGGGATGGTTTTAATGTCTGGTCCGCCTGCCAACACATCTAACCAATCGTCTGTACCGATCATGCCTGGAACTTCTCTTGCAAACAATGTAGTGCTCTTGTCATTTTCACAACCACAAAACAACACAGGTCCAATGCTGAGGGCACCTGGGCAGAAAACAATCGTGGAGCAACTTCAGCACCCTCCTCTGCCCCCACACGCTCTGTTGGGGGTTAATGGCTACACCAAACAGCAGGGGAGTCCGAGATTTAGTGTCCCTGATATGACAAAACCACCACCCAACTTGTCACCAAACAAATCGCCTACAATGCATGGAAACAAAATCAGGCCAATGTTTGTGAACCACATGACAGGAGGACATTCACGTCAGGACAATCCTGTTCCACATCATAAATCGCACCGAGGTGGTTACAACCATGTAGATAATAAGTATTCTGGACAGTCTCCAAAATATCGACCTAATCAACCCCCATCAGCATTAGGGGACGGAGGGCGGTACCAGCAGGGTGGCGTTAGATTCAGCATAGCAAATCCAAACGTTAGACCTAGATATAAATCTCAGAATCAGCCAGGTTAGTTATTTCTTATCTGGTTGAGTATCATTCCATGCTATAGCAAAATCAACTACAGCAAATTTCATGTGAAATAAACATTATGTATGTATATAGTCTATGATAGTGCTTCTATAAATTTTAGCCCTTCATTATAAATAGTATTGTTATAATTTTTTTTATTTTGCCTTCTAAATTGAATATTGTTATATATTTTTTTTCAATAGCATAACATTTTTGGAAGATAGAATTGACGTAGCTACTTACTTGTGACACCTGTTGTACTTACATCTTGCTTTGATTGGTATTTCAGGCTGGCACTGATACCGTTTCCACAGTAACGGATCATTGGTGTCAAGGTCACAGTATACAACAGTCTTTCTGTCACCTATGATGTGCCAAAATACCATTCACAACATGTTAGTTAAGAATACTAGAAGGACAAGTGTTGATTGTTACAAGAAAATAGTTGAACGATCATAATTGCATAGATACATTAATTATATATCGAGATCATGGTAACAAATTTGCCTTAAATCTGGCCAGTAAATCTTAGAAATGGCAAATTTTAATCGTGTTGTTAATTTTTACTTTTCATTATATTTTATACATTTAAATTATTATTTTTATATTTAAAAAAAAAATTAAATTCACTTAATGTACCATCATATAACAATGGATTTTATTGAAGTTAATTTGTATTGGAAAAAATTGAGAAACTGAATTTCACTGAAATGATTTATTGCCATGTTTTTAAGCCCGGTAAAATCAGCAGCATAATTGTTAGATTTATAATAATAACAATAATTAAAATGCCATTTGTTCAGAGAACAAATGAGAGGTCTTTCCCTGTCTCTTGTCTCTCTGTCGCTTTAGCATGTTAGCATTATGGTGTCCAATACAAGTACTATAGACAAAGGAGTCATTTCGTTTTCGATATGAGTTAACCAATAGTTATCAAATAAGTTCCAGAATAAAGATCAAGGGGCCTAGTGTCAGAAAAAGGATGGTTGCTAAGGACGTTTTGTTGGTTGCTATGGACTAAGGGTTACTTCCGGTAGACAAATTTTAACTCTAAACTCGGAAAGTAGTCTTGGTTAAGAATATATATGGTTGCTATGGACTTTTCATAAATGTTACCTTTTTGCTAGGGAATGACCTTGACCCATGACCTTTGACCTTGGACTCAAATTGTAGGTCTTGGCATTCTGATTCATTTAAGTATACATGTTTACTATACTATCTGTTATGGTTTTCAAGTTATGGACAAAAAACGTGTTTCGCGAAACTTGTTTTGGCCGCCATTTTGGAACCAGTCAACCAAATCATACACTGTTTGAACTCAAATTGTAGGTCTTTTAATTCTCTATCAAATGAACCCTACATTTCATTCACCATCTGTAACCGTTTAGAAGTTATAATTAAAAAACCATTTTCTAATTACGAATCAAGGGCCGTAACTCAAAAACAACAAGTTTTACGCTTTCGCACCTGAAACATTTTTTGTAGCTTTCGACGTGGCGAACATTTTTTCCATTTATTGTCCGCTTAAATTGTTTACAGTTTTTGTGTTTTACTCAAAAAACAATTTCCGATGGCGGCCATTTTGAAAATGGCTGACCGCAACTTATCAACTTTGGTCTTAAAATGAAGGCATTCATTTGACGGTCACAAAGAACCCATATGTTTACTATACTATCTCTAACGGTTTAAAAGTTATAGGCCAAAAAAAAAAGGGCTGTAACTCCAAAACGGTCAGTCGAATCGTTTCGGTTATAAAAGATCAAATGTAGATCTCAATGAGACTTACATTTTTCATGTTTATTGTATTCACCAATATGTTACGGTTTTTGAGTTATCGCAATACGAAAACTTCAAAGGCGGCCATTTTGAAAATGGTGGACCAAAAAAATTTTTTGACCCCGGTTATGTTTTCAGGACCCCAAAATCTACCTGAATACCAAGTTTCGATGAAATCGTCCAAAATTGACCCTTATGTCCAACTTTGAGTCAAAAACGCGTAACCAGGAAGTCGATCGACAAAAATTTTTTTTCATGATTTTTTGTTCTCAGGAGTCTATCAACAATTTCTATGCTTCAGATTTTGGATATCAGTTACAGTTTCTGAGGAGATACGGGAACAAGGGTAAACAGGGTTTGGGAAGATAACTCCGTTACTAAAAATAGTATCGACTCAAAGGGTGACCGGAGTCTATTCGGGATATATTTCAATAAGTGTGCCAAGTTTCGTTTAGATTGGTCCAGCCAATTTTCTGTCCGGAGTGGCAGAAAAAAAAAAAGAATAATAATAATAACCATAAGAAATACAGTAAGGTCTTTCCTTCTGAAAGGGAAAGACCTTAATTAATCAGTATTTAATATTTACTTTTGTGGTGTTATAGTGCTTTACTTATATACTCTGTACTATTCCAGATAGACATGATAGAATACCCTATTTTATACAACATGATATTTTCTTATGCTTTTCCACATAGGCTTTTCTTGGTATAGATTGATAGGCTAGGTAGGATGTTGTAAATTGATTTTGTTAGCTGAAAAATTGCCTTCAAATTGCTTAGATCATTGTTTTGGTACTTTTGATTATTTACAGAAATGAACAATTACTAAATCTGGGTGAAAAGGGGAGGCATTGTGCACTTAAAGATTTATTTTATTAAATTTTGGAAACATAAAATTGTCAAAAAATTAGCATCTTTTAAAATATTCTCTCTCAACATTATTCATGTGTATCATCCAAAACTTTTTTTTAACAAAATTGTGGACAAAATCTTGCTGTTGATGGGTAACAAGCATAGGATTATTATTGTTTTAACATAATACTAATTCATATCATATTTAGTATTCATAATAGTTTGTGTGCTTGTGTGGTAACTATTTAGTACTTATACAAGTTAAAAACTTTGTAATTTTACTGCTTTTTGGTGCTTAGAAATACACAAACAGCAATGTTGAAGATCATAGTTTTGCCTTCAAATAACCAATGTAGTATCAAAATATAAACTGATCAAAACAAAGAAAATTCAAATGAATTACTATGTAGTGATGTGTGTAAAGTTAGCAAAAAGCCAAAAAAAAATATGTACCCTACTACCGATATACTTAATTTTGTTGTATACAGAACTTTTAAAAAGCTTATTTTAGGAAATAATTCTACAGCTGAAAGTTGAAAATATAGAGAGAACTGTAAAAAAATGAACTCTGAGCTACCAGATTGAAATTCCTAATTTTTAGCCCTGATTAATGGCATAATATATGAATAAGATGTTTTGAATATATATTCATTTGATTTCAAATCGCTATGTATAAAATGTTGTACTTACTCAAATAATTGATGGAAAACTGAACCAATGTTATTTTAATTGATTACAGTGCTGTGTATTTTATTGGGTGGTAAACTGCAAAGTTGTGTAAGGTCATGATATACATGTAAATTATTGGTATGCAATGCTGTGTAATAGGTGTATTGTTAGAAAGTATAGAATTTGATGTGAATTCATATATTTTTGTGTGGGTATTTTAACTACATTTACCTCATTCCAAATCAGAATCCCATTTTCATCATATAATAGAAAATAATAGAAATTTTTTTAGCTGATCACATTTTAAGCTTTGTATTATTATATTTTTTAATGTCTTGTTTTAAATGAATTGTGTTTTATTTTATTTTTTTTGCAATTTTATATTTTATTTTTAATTCTTAAAAGGAAATAATGTTAACTTTTGGTCAATTTTATGTCACAATTATATCGCAGAAGGATGAATTTTACAACATAGAAATCATGATATATTCTTTTTTATGATTTAATTTTTCTATTTGTTTTAAATGCAATATTTATGTTGACCATATCTTAAACTTCTTGAAATGTGTAAAGAATTCAAAATTTACTTTTTTTTTTATCCATTTTAAGAATGCAAGATCATGGGTCCATTCTTAGGGCATGTAATATTGTTTTTGTTTGTTATTTTTTATACGACTTTACTTTTAAGTCTTGGCTGTAATTATGTGTCTTCTTTATATAAAATTCTAATAGGGCTTAAACATGGTTTAATTGCTCTATCTAATGTTTAAGATGTGCTCTATAATTGGTATTACTTGTACCTTAAATGTGAAAGGGTAGTACAAAATAAAGAATTACTTGTTAAAAAATCAGGAATGTAATGTCATTCAATTTTGAACAAGATATTGAGCATGCTATAAAAAAATTTCTTGTTGATTTTATATTAGACAGTTTGTAGTTGTATTTTTCAGTGTATATATTTTCACTTGTTTAAGTTAAAATTTTGGTTTTAATTCATCTATTAATTCAGATCTCATTTCAACAATAAACACATTAAACATTGAAGATTTTTATTTCAACTTTCACAAAGTCTTCAGTTGGAGTTTTTGTTGGTTGGTTGGTTGGTTGCTCCTTTAAACGCACATAGGGCTCACTTTCATTGGTAGAGAAAACCACTAACCTCGGGAGTGTTGGTTGCTTGGTTTGTTTAATTATTATTGAATGGTAAACTGCATATCTATCTATTGTGTTTCTTATTGCACATAGCTAATTAATAAGAATCAATTAAACAGATAAATTATTGCACCACTCCAAAACATTGATAATGTGAGTTCAAAATATATTTATATTTGTAACTCATGTAGTAGTGTTACAGAGATGAGATAGACAATTCGATTTAATGTGTACACAAAGCATCAAACACTTGATTGTATCTAACAACAGCATTGCCCAAATTCACCTAAGTAGCAAAACTGACCTTTCTTTGACCTTTTGATCCCAAAATCAATAGGCTAGATCATGTGTGCAAGTTTATTGAAATTCTAGCTAAGCATTCAAGTTTTGCTACAAAGCCAATATCATTTGAGAATTTTTAGTTTAAAAAACTTGTGACCTTGACATACTGACTTCAAAAGTAATAAGTTTCATCAGCTTTCATGGGTAAGTTTCATGTAATTCTATAAAAGTATCTAAAGTTATGTTTCCAAAACAAATTTAACTCTAGAATTTTGAAGTTTTTCAACACTTGTGACCTTTAACTTTGACCTTTTGACCCTAAAATCAATTGGCTTCTTCCTTACACTACAAACCATGTGTGCAAGTTTAATGAAATTCTAACTTGTAACCTTGACATACTGGCCCCCAGAACCAAGAAGTCTCATCAGCTTTGATGTGTAAGGTTCATGTAATTATGAAGTTTTTCATTACTTGTGGCCTTTAACTTTGGCCTTTTGAACCACAAAATCAATAGACTTCTTCCTTGCCTTGTGCAAGTTTCTTAAAATTTTACCAAGGCCTTCTTAATGATGCTTTGTTATCTTATTTCACTCTAAAATATATAAGTTTTAAAAGATTTTGTGACCTTGGCCTATTGGTCCCCCGTAAAATAGCCTTCTTATCTTGCAAGCTTTTATGTGTGTTTAGTTTCATAAATTCTATCAAGGCCTTCAAAAGTCACGGAAAGACGAATTCGATAGTCCCCAGCCACACTGCTTTTAAAGCAGCATTGACAGAATTAAACTTTATGTTAACATAGAGATAGTCTTGTCTGCAATTCTGGTTCCATGTTTTTTTTTATTTATTCATCTTCATACTTCATGTCAAGAACTGTCCTAGGGCTTATGAAAATTTGTGTGGTTAGTGGAACAATGTGTGCTTGGGTAGAATAGGCTATTAACTGTGCAAAATTGGCACTCCTTGTTTGACCAAATGTCCATGTTAGCTATTGCCATCACTTGGCGTCTGTTGTCCCTTAACAATTTTTCAAAAATCTTCTCTGAAACTACTGAACAGAATTTAATGAAACTTAATATGATTGATCCTTATGGTGTCTTGCACAAAAGTTGTCTTTCGATTTTTGACGTGTCATAAAACATGGCCGCAGTTGCTAAGAATAAACCAGGGGGGTCAGAAAACTGTTTTTTGCCAGTTAATCAGAAAGTATAAGAGATGGGGGAAATCTGATGCAACCTACCTTCTTCAGCATCAAAAGCTCTACAAGAATTTCCATTGTCTCGAAGCTGTCAGATGACCCCTAATAGGGGTTATGACCCTTCAAAGGTAAAAAAATAGCGTTTTTTCATGTTTTTGCCGTATACAAAGAAAACTATTGCAGATCGAGAAAAGCTGTTGCTTGCTGAAACATTTGTCTCATTAAGCTCTACAAAAGTCTCTATTGGGTCGAAGCTGTCAGATGACTCCTTATAGATGTTCTGGGCCTTTAAAGGTCAAAAATAGCGTTTTTCCATGTTTTTGCCCTAGAGAATGAAAACTATTGCAGATCGAGAAAAGCTGTTGCTTGCTGAAACATTCGTCTCATTAGGCTCTACAAAAGTCTCTATTGGTTCGAGGCTGTCAGATGACCCCTTATAGAGGCTATGGCCCTTTAAAGGTCAAAAATAGCGTTTTTTTCATGTTGTTGCCCTATAGAATGAAAACTATTGCAGATAGAGAACAGCTGTTGCTTGCTTAAACATTAGTCTCATTAAGCTTTACAATAGTGTCCATAGAGTCGAAGCTGTCAGATGACCCCTTGTAGGGGTTATGGCCCTTTAAAGGTAAAAAATAGCGTTTTTTTCATGTTTTTTTAACCTATAGAAAGAAAGAAAAAAGCTGTTGCTTGCTAAAACATTCAGTTCATAAGCTCTACAAAAGTCTCCAGTTGGTCGAGCCTGTCAGATGACCCCCTTAAAGGGGTTATGACCCTTTAAAGGTCAAAAATAGCGTTGGCCTTATAGAATGAAAATTATTGCAGATACAGAAAAGCTGTTGCTTGCTAAAACATTTGTCTCATTAAGCTCTACAATATTATCCATAGCTTAGGGTCGAAGCTGTCAGATGACCCCTGATAGGGATTATGGCCTTTTAAAGGTAAAAAATAACGGTTTTTCATGTAGAATGAAAACTATTAAAGATAGGGAAAAACTGTTGCTTGCTTATCATTCATCAGCTGTACCATTAAAGACGTTAAAGTCGAGAAACATTTCCCATAGGAACTATATAAAATGATTTTAAAAAATGGTTTTGCACCTGGTAAGCCTCATCTGGAGGAGTTCACGAGAGATTAACAAAACTTATCAAGATGCACGTAAAATTATTTGAGTAAGGCATTTTTATTTTGTCCGGTAAAGACAAAAGTAAACAAGTTTGGATCTGTTTTGTATTGGTTTCCTAAGGAGTAGAGCCACGAAGGCCCCCAAAATGGCCCAAAAATTCAACTTTGATACACTGCATTAATGTTCATTAGTCTTTATATTTCATAAATTGCAATATTTTTTCCTTCAATTATTTATCAATAAGGAGAGCAGTGAGGTAAAAAAAAAGATTATTTTGTGAAAAATAACAATTTGTGACAGTTTTCCTTGATTTTCATGTATAAATCGATGAATATGAAATGGGCCACACCTGTCGACCAAAATTATTTTGTGACAGAAATGTGTATTATGATATTATAAATTCATTATAAAAAAATTACGATGGTCGAGGAATGTGACCAATACTAATTTTACGAATCAGTGAAAATGTGTAAAAAATGAGGAATTTTCAAATTTATAGCCTGTTTAAAGTCTAAACCTGTGGTGTAAATATTTTGCTTATTCTTACAGATATGAAAAGTTTGTTCATATCTCAACATATTTTAGTAAATTTTTTGACAAGTTATGGTAGTTGAAAAATTAGCAAAAATACCGGGCCGATATAGGGCCTTCGTGGCTCTACTCCTTTGTGGTTTGACCTATCATATAGAAAGACAAATATAAACCCAAACCATTTTGGCGTGAAAATACTAGAGTTCATGCGTCCATAGCAAAACAGTCGATAAAAACCAATAAAACTCCTTATTGAAGCTTGGACACTAAGGTATAGTTGTAACAAGCTATATAGTTAATAAAAGTATTTATTTTGTTGTAAAAAAAAAAACCATTTAATGACAAACAATCCTTCAAAAATGTCAGAAAAATCCGTACTGAGATGATCACCTCAATATCCCTATTGTGTCTCACAACAATGTTGTGTTCTATGTTCATTACCGGATCCTAAGATCGCAATGGAAGAGGGAGGTTTGGCGCCATAAAACCTGGTTTAACCCACCATTTCGTTTGAAATGCCTGTACCAAGTCAGGACCATTGCGATCCACCAGTTCTCCGGTATGACTGATTCGTTTTTGTCATTTTCTCTGGACTATGAGATTGATCATTCAAGTTCGGTAGTTTTGTTATTACCTTTATTTTCGGCAGCCTCAAAGGAGTTGGCCCCACAAAGTGTTCCTATGACAAAAAAATGTACAAAGTCGAAAAAGTCCCATAACTCTTATAGATTTAATCGACTCAAAATTCGATCAACTACAATGATAACAAACGATCCTACAAAAATGCAGCAAATTCGCTTTAGTGGTTTTAGAGAAGTGTTGCGGCGAGGGGACAAAAGACATTATCAGGACATTGGAAAGAATGATTTTTGGGGGGAAACAGGTGGAGGGGGTAATCACAGTGAGGGTAATTTGGGTATTTGCAGTGGGGTTTCTGATTTTAATGACACAAACCGTTTCATTACAGAAAAACTGCTAAAACAAGGTTATCGATACCACAAATTAGTCAAATCTTTTACTAAATTCGTTCATAAATATGGGTATCTTATTGAAAAATTTAACTGTACACGTCGTTTTTTGATTGTAAAAGGAATATCACATCCCGAATTCTATGGAGATGTAGTTTATAAGGCACGTAAATTCAAAAACAATCCTCTTGACATGGTAATTTGGCTTAAAAACTTATTAAAGAAAGGATACAAGTTGGAAGTTATAGTAAAATCTTTAAATTAGGTGTTTTTGGTAGAAATATTGATAATTTGATAGTAACTCTAAAACATTAATCTTTTACTTTTTGACTATTGTATTGTTTCGAAGCATTACAGCGGTCAAATATGTCGGTTTTGTATGATGATATAATACTAAATCATTTGTTGTTTGAAGTGTTATGTTGGATTTAGAATCGATATGTTTGATTTTTTACATCAATCGATAAATGCTTCTTAGCTAGCTGTCAGTAACTGCGAGTGTTCTCAAGGGAGTTCCTTTACGTTTCGTTGTTCTCGTATAGTACTCTTGTCTCAGGTTCTCTCTTGGTGAATTGAACTTTTATCGATTTGATTTTTAAAGTGTGTTATTTTTTGTGCTTTGTACAAGATAAACAATAGGGGGAAGGTTGGACCCAAAAAACTAGTTTAACCCCGCCACAATTTATATGTGCCTGTCCTAAGCCAGGAATCCTTGTCAAAGCTTTTGTTTGTTCTTGTCTACTATCTGTTTTTGTTTTTTTGTTTGTTTTTTTTATGTCCAGAAATTAGTCTTTCTTTGATATTCTGGGGATTTGTTTGAATCTTATGTATTGTATTTTTAGTCTTGGGCCAATGCAAGACGGCGAGCAGTCGGACCTAGCTCTGGTCATGTTGAAGACTGCTGGCTGTTTTCCATTGTGATTTTTTAAATTGCCGTTTCTTTAATGTTGGTTGTGTCGCGTACACTTATTCCACATCTCTTTATCGTCTATATCGACATTATTGAAGGCTGCTAACATGCTAATATTTTTTCATAATAATTAAGATTCTGTGAAAGTGTCAGCTTTCGCTTAATTCGTATGATATCGAGTGATTGCATAAATTTACAAGTATGTGGTACTTTTATAATATTTAAAACAATTTATTGCCATTTTTATATTTGTGTCATCAATATGCAGTTCGGTCATGTTCTGGTCATACTTCAATACGTATATTTTGGGATAATCAAACCTAATTATAGCAAGTAAAGTCTAACAATCCACGACCTTGGGTTGCATGACCCCGGTGAACTCTGGTAAACTTGAGAATAATCTCTCTGTTGAAATTTGCAACAATGGAACTTGATCTCTTTGATCAGTTAAAGTAACAGCTATACAAACAAGATTATCTTGTTTTAAGAAAGAGAAATTTACCTGTATGAAAATTTTACCTGTTTGAAAAATTTACCTTTAGAAATTGAATAGTACGAACTGAACTAATGAAATGCTATACAGACTACCTGTAGTAGGTTACATGTTTTTTTTTAGGAAATACTTGTTATTAAAAACTATTTTCTATATCAGAGTACTTTTAGCATATTAAAAATATTTTTTTTATGAAATGCTTTAATAATCATTTTTTTATGGTTTTTACAACTCTATTCATCATAGTTTGTCCTCAGATATATCTGAAATATCTGATATTACTGATTATTCAGATTTCTTATACATTTTTAGTCATAAACGAGGTCATTCTTATCGAAAGTATACTGTTGAATGACTTTAGATTACATTGACTGTTTAAGTGTCTATCTGTATATATAGTTTTTGGACTCGTTTAGAAGGGGTACCAATATCCCCCCAATCTTTTATCAAATATTCCATTTCCGAAAAAAAGTGTTTGCCAATATCCCATATCAGGATTGAAATTTCCCATTACGGGAAATAAAATATGAGCAGAAGCGGTTTCCATATTTGCTTCATGTTATGTATACATGTATTTTCAATTCTATGTGAATCAAATGGTATGGTCTTTGATGGTGTAAAATGTAAATGATGCATAAGTAACAAGATTTTGTCCTTAGTGTAACATTATATTAAACAGATTTTGATTTGAAAAGGAAAAAACTATCAAATTGATGGTCATATTACCATCTTTGATGTAGGAGTTTTCTTCCTTCAGAGTAGGAGTTTTCTTCCTACAGTGTAGGAGTTTTTTTCCTTAGTGTAGGAGTTTTTTTCCTTCATGCAAAAAAAAAGCATACCCATAACAAGTTAATCTCCTCTGTATAGATGTCAATTTAACTGATCACGGTAATCATCTTCCATTGTTGCAAATTTCAATAGAGGGATTAAGTTGTAGTTTACCTAATTTCATTAAGGAGTACCAATAAAAACACGGGGATTATAATTCTTTATTAGCAGTAAGTTTTAATTTTCTCAGGTATATTATATTGGACAGACGCATTATGTTAAGTATGACCGTGTTATATACATGTATGTGTATATGTTACAGTAAATAGGTGAAATCGGTTTTTACACGTAATCACTAAAATTAAGTAATTACCTGTAAATCCTACAGATCATACCAGTTATTACAAGTAATTACTAACCTTTAAATGAATTATTTCACCTCTTTCCTCATTTGTCCGGTTTTCAAAACATAACTCTTAAAAATATGTAATATATATTCCATTTTCTTATTTGATAATTTATTCAGAAAAAAAAAGTACATAAAATATTTTTTAAAGGAAAAAATATTAGTATACTATTTTTCTTTGAAATTTAATGAGCATATTTATTTTTTTCGTTGGAGGGAATTATATTTTTTAATAATTCTTCCTATGCCTGAAATCATTTATTTCTGCTGATTTATTCTATTTGTTTTTTAATTTATTTTTTAATAAATAAAATTTCATCAGTGGTGTTTATTAACGAAATATTCTGTAAATAAAAGTAACACACACAACTTTCTTGTTTCAGCTCACCCGGAGCTTGAATCGCTCACTTTGCATGGTCCTTAGCAATATTATGGAATCTTCTGTAAGGGGTCATCTGACAACTTTGACTGAATGGTCTGTCATACTAAACAACCCTATCAAATTTCTTATTTTGTTCTTACAAATCATTATCATCAATGATTTCTGAGAAAGGCTTGACGTTTGGAAATTTGATCGTACGTGTGTATGGTCGGACAGACAGTGAGTGAGTGAGTGAGTTGATGTTTTACGCCCTCGCAACACAATGTTGGTTATTTGAATGCGATGAACATGAAAAGGATGATAAAATGTACATGAAATGATGATGATAAATGCAATATGAGGGATGGGTAGTAGCAGAAAATTTAAACCATGTGGTGCACTACTTGGCGACCCACAAAGGGGTCTTGTACGTGCATGAAGCGTAGCAATCTCAACACGCGTTGGTCCACTTTGGTCAGCTGTCAGGGTTTCCGTGTTTTAGACGAGGGCTACCGGCCTATTCAGCCACCTAGGGTTCACACCTTGGTTGCTCTGTGGGCTGAGCACTGACCCGACGTAAGAATCCCAAGAGACTTGGTCGCCTCTTACGACAAGCTAGGCTCTGCTGTGGGCCTATTCGCCTCCCGGACCCCGTACTGAACTGATGAGTCTTAAATAGATGAAACGTGCGTCAGGCGTAGCAAACTGAATTGCCTTGAACTTTGTTGTAATTTTGAATTATAGCGAATTAAATGTTTCATTCCCCAAAGCTGAACAGGAACTCATCAAGGTACTTTGGAGTACTAGTGCTTAATCTATCTATAGAATTTTGTAATAATAGAAGTTAATCGTTTTGATCAGTTAAACTCGCATCTTCATTGAAAACGAAAACTACTCATAGGTAGAATATTTTTTACCTGAAGGAAAAAAAAACTCCTGTCTCTAAAGAAATTGCTTATTTCTATGATTTTTGCAATTAAATAATTTTCTTTTATGAATTTAGTGTTTTAAACAACTCTTTGAAATTTATTTTGCACATTTGTTTTGTACTAATACCATTTTTGAGCTATTTTGCCAATGTGCGATTTTCAACAGGTAAATCTTTTATACTAGGAATTTTTTCCTTCATACAACAAGATAATCTCCTCTGCATATATGTAAGTTTAAACTGATCAGAGAGATCAACTTCCATTGTAACATATTCAATGGGAGACTCCAAATCCAAAGTACCTTGATGAGTCCCTGTTCAGCTTGGGGTGATAAAGCATCTTATTCGCTATAATGCCCTAAGATGTCCCTTCGAGGGCAGGCATACAAAATAAAAAGAAAACTAAACTACAAACTAGTATCATAAACTACATGAACCATGAAGAAGGTTGGGCCCCAAAAAATAGTTTAAACCCGCCACATATTATATGCGCCTGTCCTAAATCAGGAATCTTTGGAAAAGCTTTCGTTTGTATTTGTCTTTTTGATGTTTTCTGCTCCTTGTTTAAGAAGGGGGTCTATCTGTGACTATTAAAGGAATGGATTTGAATTATATGCATTTTATTCAGACCATGGACCAATTGCAGAATCGCGAGCAGCGCCAGCGCCTACTTGCCTCGTCGAAGGCTGCTGGCGGTTGATCATTGAGTTTTTTCTGAATTGCCACTTGATTGTTGGCTGTGTCACGTACACTTATTCCACATTTCATTATTTTCTATTTAGAAAAAGTATTTTTGAATGTAAACTTTCTAAATCTTATCTTTAATTTGGTATTATTTTAATGTTATTGTTAAGTCTTTTATCGGAGTAATATTTATGAAATAATAAAAAAAGATTGTAATCTGGCTTTGATAATTTTCTATTGAAATAAAAATTTTAAGTATTGCAGCATGGTAAAATTTGCCTTCGCTTTTTTGTTATATTCCATATTTTAATGGATAGGTTGTTTGCTTTTTTCAAGTCAGTAAATAGCTGAAAAATGTTCAAATTTTTAAGTAATTACCTGTAATTCCTTAAAATTAAGTAAATACATGTAATTCCTAATTTGGCTAGTAATTACAGGTATTTACTGATTTGTTTAGTAATTACACGTAAATTCCGATTTCACATATTTACTGTAACATATATACTATTTTACAGGCCTTCGTGTATAGATGCTTTCACTTCTGTCGATGAGCTCTTTAGGGGCCGACCAATTATCTTGAAAAAGGGGGGGGGGCTTGTTAATATTTTGAAACTGATTTGTGATGAAAAAAAATATTCTGGCGTCAGAGATTAAAAAAAGATAACCCGAAGAAGGATATCTGCCATATAAAACAATGCTAATAATTGAAAAAATGTCTCAATGCCTTTAAAAAAAACATAGACTTGTTTATATACAGGTCTATGAAAAAACGCTTAAAAAATGCGTGATTATTGACAAAAACCTTCAAGTTAAAAGATCAGTGCCATATTCCAATAGCTGAACATTCAAATCATATATTCTATATTGTGCAGTATTGATTTGTTTACTGGTTTTGCGTAATCTAGCTGATTGATATAGCGAAAAAAAACTTTGGTTTCCTTGAGTAATAGAACGTAAAAGCCAGAGACATTTCCCGCCAAAATTACATTTTGCCTCTGTGATTTTAACTTTCATTTACATTTTATCATTAAAGTTTATCTAATGAAAATATTATAATAGAATTCAGTGGAAATGTATGTCATTTCATTTTCAAAAAGAAATAAAATATGTTAAAAAAAATTGTTTTACAGTTTATCGCTGAGTATGATACGGAAACAATACGGTTGTAGTTCCGATATCGGTGAAAGTTTAGTTTTACTTTTCAGAACTCCTCTAGACTTTTCATTTACTGCCTTACTTCGAACAAAGCACTTGTCGAAAATGGTAAAAATGTGAAAATAACAATATTTTTGATAAACAAATTAAACGACATACACATGATATGTTTATGTATGTTTGAACAACCATCTAAGACATTGGTTTTCAAACATAAAGACAAAAGCTTATCAAAACTTCTTTATGAAAAGTAAAAATGCTAGTCATTTCAGTATGGAAAAAAGTAAACACCAAAACATTCAATTTATTGCAAAACTACACACTTTTTAAACATTTGTTTGATAAAATTAACAACTAGATTAGACAATTATGCAATCAAACTTAAATGGGAAAGTCACACGACATAACATCACAACAAAAAATCTAGGGTTCCTATGTTACCGTCATCACAAACAAATCACTAGTAAGACCTTATTTGGAGTGTGACTGTTGTGTTTGGGACCCAAACACACAGGAAGATATTCAAATTCATAAGAAATACAGTGCTGGTCACAAATCACTTCATGAATAAACCAAGCTTTGATGACATTATCTAAGATCTTAACTGGAGACCCCTAGCAGAGTGTAGAATAGACTGAAGATTAAAGTTGCTTGACAAAATTTCAAATGAAAAAGTTGTAGTTTTTTAAACAGATATGCTTATTAAATTGTGAAAAAATGGCATGCATCCAGCTACAATGTAATAATTCTTCTCTCACAGTGTTTTCTTTTACAAATATTTTAATTTTGTATATCTTGTAATTATTTATTTTTTCTTATAATTGATGAAATGTAAGTTTAAGTATAGTATTATTTTTACATATTGAAATTTCATTTCAGATTTTTTGAGGGAGAATAATAAATTATTTTAACTTGGAGATCAAAATATGGCATTCACTGCAGAAAATGTGCAGCAGGTAAAACAAAAATAAATATTTTGAAAAAAATGGTTATGTACATGTGTAACAGATACAGACAGGGTGATTCTGATTTGTGTTCATTAATGTACAATGATAATCAGTAGATAAACATAAGATGAATATGAAAAAATCACCACCTTAAAAGCTTGCTCAATCAAATATGGTTAAATGGGACTTCATATTAAGGGATGATGTTTTTAACACATGCACAGACTTTTTGAAAACTGAGTAGATCTTTATGTTTTGTCTTCATTATATTTCAATTCCCGTAACATTTGACAAAATTTGTATAGTTAAGAGCCTCCCAAGGCTCACATATAAGTGTTCACCACATACAAACACACTTGCTTATTGAGACAGTAGTTTGTATATGGCATTGGAATGTCAGAGTGGGCAAAGATAAAATCATTAAACATGAAAGACAGCATTAAAGCAAACCAGCCAGCATAGCAAAAAACACAAACACAACAGCTTAAATGCAATCAGCAAGGCAACTTTTTTTTTCACTTAGATAATAATAAGATGTGAAACAAATGGTTCATGTCATACTAGTAACTTGAATCAAAATGGCAATTCTACAGCAAGAAAAAAAGATAAATAAATAAAATGTTAAAACTTCTCTCATGATCTGTTCACATTTTTATCTTACATTTTCTGTACCAGAATCCTTATATTTGTAGGCAGTGGCACAGTTTTATCAGCAGTCAATGGTACACCCTCAACTTAATGATTGGTTAATCAAAGCACAGATATCCACAGAAGCTTGGTCTTTCTCATGGGACCTACTGGATTTTCAAAAGGTACAAGGAAACCATAAAAATTTTATTACATAAATATTGAATTTTTTATGCCCCATCTAAGAGTAGGGGGCATATTGTGTTTGAGACTGATTGTGTGTCTGTCCATTGGTCTGTTGTACTGTTTGTTTCTCCATTTGTCCATCCCACATTGCAATGTCTTCTAACATACCCATACTCTAATTTTTACATATATTAAGAATTTTCTTCAGATTTTTCAATTTTATTCTATTGCAAATAAGTTTAGATAGATATTGATTAAAAATTTTTGTTGTATTTAAAAAACAATATTTTAAATCAGTGAAAATGTTTATTTTTTCCAAAGCATTCTCTTCTTTTTATTGTAAAACAGTTATATTTGAACTTATTACCTACTGTAGAAGCAGAAATGTTCCTGGGGGATTTGATTTCCTTTATTTCATGGGTAACCACAAAATCCATGAAATTTAATCCCCATAAATTTAAAGTACTGAGAAATTTAAAGTACTTAGTTGAAGAGTGTATTTCAAAATTAGAAATCCATGAAAATTTGTTCCCAACAATTCAGTTTTGTGCTCTTGAACACGAAATTTTATTCCCACTAAAATAAATGATTATACAGTATATTATTTATAAATATTTGGCTCGCATTTACATTGTAGAGTCCAGAAGTGCAATATTTTGGTGCAAACTCACTACATGTCAAAATATCAAGATACTGGTAAGACTCATTATATTGTAGAAAATCAAAATTACAACAAAGTTGCAGGCAGTAAATTTTGCTATGTCTGACATGTGTTTAGTATACTGTAGACACTCTAGCCAAACAGTGCTCACCATTTACTGGTAGCCTGAAACATGGGGCTACTCAAAATTAGTTCATGGTAATGAATACTTGTGAGCTTTCTATTGTATGGGCCAGTTCACTGTTGTACGGGCCTAGTTCGATCAGCTACCTTGGTTTCTAAAGTTCGACCAAAGTTGCATCGAACTGTCTTAAGTTTAACCAGAGTGACGTCATTTTTAGCTCACCTGGCCAAAGGCCATGTGAGCTATGCCTCTGCCGTCGTCTGTCGTCGTCCGTTAACAATTTCAAAAATCTTCTCCTCTGAAACCACTAAACCAATTTAACTGAAACTTTGCAGGAATGGTATATGACATGTTGGCAACAAACGGTCCTCATTTTGAAATGATTCGTTAAAAAACATGGCTGCTGTTACTAAAAATAGAACATAGGGTAAAACCACTTAAAATGGCTTATAACTCAGCAATCATAACAGATAGAAAAAATCCGAAGGGTCTTAGGCTCTTCAGAATCAAAAGCTCTACAAAAGTCTCCATTGGGTCGAAGTTGTCAGAGGAACCCTAATAGGGGTAATGGCCATTTAAAGGTCAAAAATAACCATTTTTCATGTTTTTGCCCTATAAAATGAAAACTATTGCAGATAGAGAAAAGCTGTTGCTTGCTTAAATGTTCAGCTCATTTAGCTCTACAAAAGTATCCATTGGGTCGAAGTTGTCAGATGACCCCTTATAGGGGTTACAGCCCCTTAAAGGCAAAAAATAGTGTTTTTTGCCTATAGATTGAAAACTATTGCATATAGAGAAAAGCTATTGCTTGCTTAAATGTTCAGCTCATTTAGCTTTACAAAAGTCTCCATTGGGTCAAAGTTGTCAGATGATCCCTTATAGGGGTTACAGCCCCTTAAAGGCGAAAAATAGTGTTGTTGGCCTATAAAATGAAAACGATTGCAGATAGAGAAAAGTTGTTGCTTGCATAAATGTTCAGCTTATTTAGCTCTACAAAAGTCTTCATAGGATCGAAGTTGTCACATGACCCCTTATAGGAGTTACATCCCCTTAAAGGCAAACAGTAGTGTTTTTGGCCTATAAAATGAAAACTATTGCAGATAGAGAAAAACTGTTGCCTGCCTAAATGTTCAGCTCATTTAGCTCTACAAAAGTCGTGATGGGGTTGAAGTTGTCACATGACCCCTTATAGGGGTTACAGTCCCTTAAAGGCGAAAAATAGTGCTTTTGGCCTATAGAATGAAAACTGTTGCTGATAGAGAAAAGCTGTTGCTTGCTTAAATGATCAGCTCATTTAGCTCTACAAAAGTCTTCATAGGGTCGAATTTGTCAGATGACCCCTTATAGGGGTTACAGCCCCTAAATAAACATGTTTTCATGTTTTTATACGACCGCAAAAAATTTGCGGACGTATTATGGTATGATGCTGTCGTCGTCGTCGTTGTCGTCGTCGTCGGTGTCTGTTAACTTTTTAGTGTTTCCACAATAACTTTAGTTCCAGTTATCCGATTGCTATGAAACTTTACAATGATGTTCCTTACCATAAAAGGATGCATGGGATTGATTTTGGGGGTCCCCCCATTTTTCGTTTAGAAATTAGGGGCCAAAAAAGGACCAAAAATACTACTTTTTTGTTTGTTTCCACAATAACTTTAGTTCTAGTTATCCAATTGCTATGAAATTTGACAGTGATGTTCCTTACCATACAAGGATGAATGGGATTGATTTTGGGGCTCCCCCCCTTTTTTTGTTTCGAAATTAGGGGCCCAAAAGGGGAAAAAAATTCAAATATTTTACTTGTTTCCACCATAACTTTGGTCCTAGTTGGCCTATTGCTGTGAAATTTGTCAAGAATGTTTCTTACAATAAAAGAATGAACCTGATGAATTTTTGCGCCCCCCCTTTTTCTCCGTTGTGTAATTAGGGGCCAAAATCGAAACTTTTTTATTTGTGGTCCGATTTTGAAATTTTTTTTTGCAAGTTTATTTTTGTCAAGTAGCGAATCCAAATTTGAGAATTTATTTTTGCGACCCCCACCCCTTTTTCACCTGTTACGTAATAAGGGGCCAAAAGGGGCTGAAATTGAAACTTTTTTATTTCTGGTCCGATTTTGAATTTTTTTTTGCATGTTTGTTCTTGTCAAATAGCGGATACAAAATTAAGAATTAATTTTTGCGACCCCCCCTTTTTCCCCTTATTACGTAATTAGGCCAAATGGGGCCGAAATTGAAACTTTTTTTATTTCTGGTCCGATTTTGAAATTTTTTTTTGCATGTTTGTTCTTGTCAAATAGCGAATACAAAATTAATTTTTGCGACCCCCCCTTTTTCCCCCTATTACGTGATTAGGGGCCAAATGGGGCTTTTTTATTTGTGGTCCGATTTTGAAAAATTTTTTTGCAAATTTATTCTTGTCAGGTAGCGATTCTAAATTTAAGAATAAATTTTTTGGGCTGTAATCATAATTTAAAAAAAATTCTGGTTCGATTTTTAATTTTTTCCCCAAACATTATTCTTTTAAAGAGTAGAATACAACATTCAAAATTTATATTTTTAGCCCCTGGGTTGAAAGTCCATCAGAGAAGCATGTGTCAAAAACCTTTGTCAGTCCACCATGGGCTGCATGTGTCCAGAACAATAGACTATCCATATTAGGCCTAAAACGTACAGGGTTCAACATGTTGCGGTCGTATCATGCTGCGCTCGGCGAAGCTTTTTATTGGCCTATATAATGAAAACTAAAGCAGATAAAGAAAAGTGGTTGCTTGCTTAATTGTTCAAGAAAATTAGCTCTTAATAAAAGACTCTATAGAGCCAAAGTGTTCAGACGGTCCTTAAAATAACATTTTGCATGTTTTTGGCTCACAAAATGAAAACTATTGTTGAAAAACAAAAACTGTTGCTTGCTTAAATGTTCATCTCTACAAAGTTCTTCATAGGGTTAACATTAAGACCAGGTGAGCTATTCAGGATCCTGGGAGCCTCTTGTTCTTCCATGGTTCCATTATTTTAAAGCGGTGGTTCCTCTGGTAGACAACATGGCAGTGTAAACGGGAAGGATTGAATACCAACAAAAAATCTCGGATTGGTATTTGATGTGGACATTTGCTATATTTTTTGTGAAATTTAAATCGGAATGGACTTGAATAAGATCAATATTACAATTTTATGAAAACTAGATGCTATTTTTAAAATATTGTGCTTTTAGATACAAGAAGCCCTTTTTCTTTAATAAACAAACTGGCAATCGACAAATAGCGATTTACGTGTCTATTATAGGAATAAAGTTTATACATAACCATTTTATAGTAATGGTAAGTAGACAGAATAAAAATTTTATATAAGAATGCATTAGAATTAATATTTTCTGTCAGAAATCAGTATTATGTCATTAAAATCGACCAGACTGCTACTAAAATGTGTTTGATCATTTTGTAAACCAGTCATGCGCACTAATAACAACAAAACTAAAGTATGGTTAATGAACGAACTAGGCCACAGTGTTTGATAATTTGGTGTTGATAAACACTTTATATAGTTACATTTAAATCTACATTTTACCTTTCAGGAATGAAGTTCCTCAAGAACAGTATGACGGTTTGAGAAACAAACTATTGGGAAAAATAATAGAATTTGGATCTGGTCCTAAAATAGTACTGACAAGATTATGTGTGGCTGTAAGTAGAAATGAGTAGTTTTGAGCTAAGCTAAAGAAAACAAACTTGCAGTAATAATCTAGATCTATTGAAGTAAAAACATCCATTAGCCTTCCATGAAACATGTACACTTGTAGATAGAATATTTTAAAACATTACCTTTAAGAAAGATTTAGAAGAGAAAAAGCAAACCAATATTTACTAATGAAGACAGTAATTTGTTTTTATAAAAAAAAATATTTTAATGCTTTACAATTTAAATATTTCCTTTGTCCATATTTGCAGTCTTGACAATTGAATTATAGTGTTCTTTGTAGTTCAAATCTTGATTTCATTTTGGCCTATTTTTTTATACATATTTTCTATATATTTTGTTACTGCTGACCTTTCATAAAAATCATGCAATTTGTTGTATTTTTCAGATATCATCGCTTATTTTACACATGACTCCACAGCACTGGCCAGACCCTCTGCTAACATTAATACAGACATTTCAAGGTGACAACATACCTAATCTAAATGTAAGTTTATTGAATCTTTAGAAATTCATTTGTCAATATTCTAATCCTCCCCTTCCAAAGTTCTTATGGCATTTAGTGTTCAATTTTACATATTTGTACAGTAATTGTTCAAATACATGATAGAATTATACTGAAGTTGAAGATACATTTTTTCAAATGGAAGGTGTTAATTACCAGTCTTAATGATTTTATTTTTATGCCCCCGCCACCACATGATAGAGGGACATTAGGTTTTACTCATGTCTGTATGCCAGTTTAAACAATTTTCTCATAGATTGTACATCCTTAGCAATTTCTAGACCTGTTGAACCAACACTTCCTGTTTGGACTAACCTGACTTGGTTGATATGAAATTTTTTGTGAACATTTCTGTCCAGCTTTTCTCTCAAACCAAACATGAGAATGATTTGAAATTTGGCAAGGTTGTTCAGTATAACAAACCCTACATTTTAAGCCGTTTTTATATCTGTCAGACTTTTACTTCCTGGTTGGGATACAGTGGCATTGGTGTAATATTGACACATTCCTCCATTTTTATGCCCCATCTATGTAAGAAGGGGGCATATAGTGTTCCGGTCTGTTAATCTGTCTGTCCCTTCGTCAGTCTGTCCCAAATGTTGTGAGTTGAGGCATTATGTCATTTGGACATATTATCTAAAACGTTAGTATTTCACTTCCTATGTTTTGAACATATAATAATCACCATAACATATGTGTCTGTACACAATTTCAGTTCCAGAACCAGCAAACCTGTACCTCAATGCACTATCATAACAACAAATTTATTATAATTTGTTTATTTCTAATTTCTTGTTTTAATGTAAATTCAAATCACATACATGAAAAAATGGTATTTTAAGAAGTACCTGATTATTTAGTTTTAATAATTTACAGACTTCACAGAAACTACACATTTTATTAGAAACCTTGAGAGTTTTACCAGAAGAGGTAAGTACATTAGAGACAAAGCTATAAAAAAAGTACCGAAAGAAACGATGAATCCTTCATTCACAATGATTAGGGCTGATCCATTTAAATAGACATCAGAAGTGTGATGCCATTTATTAATTATTTTGTTGGTCTGGGGTTTAAAATGCATTTTATTGTGGGTGTGTGATGATTCATTTAAATTGGTGGGGGGGGGGGGGTTGAACAAAGTGTGTCACCCTTCCTATATAAATTTTAATGGAACAGCCCCTATAGTTCCTCTGATAATAATATACGTGTAAATTAAAGTAGGTTTTTTTTTTTAAGTTGGTTACTTTACAATTATACCAGTGAATGACATGTTCATGTATATCAAGTAATGTTGTTATCTTGTGATTAACATTTCACGAACAAGTTCATATTATTTGTTCGTTCTATGCTCATGCATGTAGTTTCTCATTTCTTAAAATTTACCCTCATTTTTAGTTTTTTAGTTCGAATCTTGTACAGAACAGAAGAGTATCACTACGTCAAGAGTTAACAAAAGGTCTAAGACATGGTGAGTGGGATAAGAAAAATGTATAATTATATTTACAAATTGTTAATTTTGATAATGATTCATGTGGTACTCTGAAAGGGGATTTTGCAGGCTTGTTTATCGACCGGATTTCACAGAGTGAAAAATACTGGTTATAAAATGGTGAACGTCCGGTGTATGGATGGGGTAGAAATTTTCGTAACAGTTTTCTAAGTAACTACTTATCACATCCATTTGATATTAAGTATGCAACATCAGAGTGACGATTTCAATTTCAGGTCTGTCACTCACCAACTCTGTTTAATGAAATCCAGTCACTTTTAACTTTGACAGATTATTTTTACAAATAATAGCGTGAACATCATTTGCTCTTAGTATTTAAAGATAAGGAGCTTTATCTTCATAAAATAAGTTTGTAACTCACATTTATCTGTATTCCAATGTTTATACAGGTACCCCAAAAAAGTCTCTCCTTATACAGGCAAAATTTAGACATATGTCTGACGTACGTTAATAAAAATGTGCGTCTGACGTAGTGCATAAACGTTCGTTAAACATACGTTTCTAACTGCTGTACGGTAAACGTACGTCAAATTATTGTAAAAACATATGTCAGACGTACGTTTTTTAAACGTGCGGTAAACGTACCTTTACCATACGTAAGACATATAGTTTCCTAAAATGTATGAAGTTAGTAAGTTATTTATTAAGTGTGTTTGTTATGAAATAAAAATATTGCCAAGATAAATTTTTAACATGCGTCAGATGTACGCAGTTAGAAACGCCAATTTAATATGCGTCAGATGACATGCGTTTAATGTACGCCAGACACACGTTAAACGCAGTCAACATTTTGCCTGTGTATTAATGTCATAAATTTGTAAACTTTCCATATTATTGATTTATATAAAACTCTATTCCATTTCAGTTCTCTCCCTGCTACAGGGTCTGATGAACAACATGACCCCAGACGAAGTCCGAGAGCAAGCATTAAAATGTTTCTCCAGCTGGGTGGAGTTTGGTGTACCCATAATGGATGGTGAAACTGTGATAGCACAAGTCTTTCAGTCACTACACAACCAACAGTTGTTTGATACAGCAGTAGAGTCCCTAGTCAATGTATTTTCCCACCCAGATGCTCTCAGGTTAGTGTAAGCATTGTAGTATACCCCTGATTAGGGAGTATACTGTTAACATGTGTTGCTGGGTGTGTATTCAGTGGTTATGTAATTCTGTCATATTTTTCATGGTTGTGACAGGTACATAGAAATGCTGGGTTTCTGTCCATCCGTTTGTCCGTGCATGTGTGCTTCCATCAGTCACACTTTTTTTTACAGCAAATATTTTTCATAGGGTTTCGATATTTGGTATCCAGCATCAGGTAGGGGTCCCATATGTTGGGGATGCATTTTCAGATCTGTCACTCATCTACATCCTGTTAAATGAGCCGACTTAAATTTTTCCCACTGTACCAGTTGGGGACCTTAAATCTGTTCTTGTTCATTCCAAAACTGGATTATCAATAGTCAGCATCCAATGCTCAATGATTTCTCTTTCCTATCAATAGCAGTAGTTCTAGCTTTTGCAATTTTGGATAAGCAAACCTTTTGTCTTTTCAATTTTAAACTTGATACATATAGAACTTCACATATTAAGTAGTGAAAAATAAATAAATTATAGCAATGCCTATTAAAATGAATCATATTTTCATATATTTACAGATTTCCATATACAATACAAAAGTTCCTTCCTAATGTTCTACAGCTCTCAGAGATGTTTAAAAAAGCTACAGAATCTTCTGATATGGTTAGTCTATTAAAAGCACGAATTACAATTTTATCTTTTTCACAATTATTTTATCTAACAAAACTTTGTTTAAAAACTTGTTTGTTGTTGTCATTTAGTGCAACCTACTTTAAAACTTTAAAAGTTTATATGTCTAATTTCATGCTTAAATAAAGATTTATGTAACATTCATGGAGTCTTACAGTCATAAAAAAATAAGTTTTTAAGACTTTTGTGAGGTATAATTCAAAATAAAAAAACAACAGCAAAACATAGGTTATTCAGACTTAGTAGATTGTTTTCTAAGGTAGTAACAAAATACATATATTAAAAACACAATAAACAGGTACCGATAATTGTCAATTTGATGTGTCAGTGGTTTATCAAATTTTGATAACATTTATACCTATTTTGTAGGATGTATGTCAGGGCATTTTCCAGATTGTTGTGGCTATAGCTGAGAATCACACAAAGTTGATTAACATTTGTGCCTATTTTGTAGGATGTATGTCAGGGCATTTGCCAGATTGTTGTGGCTATAGCTGAGAATCACACAAAGTCGATTAACATTTATGCCTATTTTGTAGGATGTATGTCAGGGCATTTGTCAGATTGTTGTGGCTATAGCTGAGAATCACACAAAGTTGATAACTGATGCCTTGATGTGTCAGGAAGAGGAAAGGAGAAATAATGTCCTGAATCTCATCAGGATGGTTCTGGCAAGTGTTAACTTCAATAGTCTATTTGCCAATTAGCTTCGAATTTTATTCCGTAATCGATTCGGGACATAGATGTTACTTTGACGGGGGCAGCGTTAACGATTTGCAAACGTTTTATGAGCATCTCCATATCTCAAGAACTATAGGTCCTGGGTTAATGAAACTTGTTATGCATATGCCCAAGTAGTAGCTTAGCACAGTTGCATCCCCATCTTTTGACCTTAACTTTGATTTTCTAGTTGAGTGACTTTGACAATTTTCAATACATATAATAGCAATGGAAAAGTTTTGCAAGCACCTCCGTATCTCAAGAACTATAGGTCCTAGGTTGATAAAACTTGGTATGCATATGCCCCAGTAGTAGCTAAGCACAGTTGGATCCCCATATTTTGACCTTGACCTTGATTTTCCGGTTGAGTGACTTTGACAATTTTCAATACATATAATAGCAATTGAAAAGTTTTGCAAGCACCTCCATATCTCAAGAACTATAAGTCCTAGGTTGATGAAACTTGGTATGCATATGTCCCAGTAGTAAGTTAGCACAGTTGCATCCCCATCTTTTGACCTTGACCTTGATTTTCTGGTTGAGTGACTTTGATTATTTTTATTGCATATATTAGCAATGTTTAAGTTCTATAAACATCTTTTGATCTTAGAAACAGAAAAATCCATGTCAATTCAAAATATAATGGAAGTAAGAAAGAATAAATGTTTCTGATGGTGCCGGCAGGCAAGACATACTTTAGTGTTAACTCTTGTTCTTTGTACTAGCTCTATGGAAATAACATTAGTTACCAAATGGCATACAGACCAGACAAGTCTTGGACTTTATCGTTAATGACTACAATAATCTACTGGGATTGATACCTTATTGGAACACTTTTAACTTTTTTTACTTAGGTCTTGTTAAACATTTAGGTGTAAATTTTTAGAATATGGTAGAGTACTGTTAACATGAAAATTTTCGCCTGGTGATATTTTCGTGTTTTTTGTTTTTGTTTTTATCATCGGTGATCACGTCAGCCTTGGCTATGACTAATATTGTAATCTCCGCACTTAAAGATTTCCAATGGAAAAGGCTAAAAGAGTGACGAATTATCCTGAACTTGTACCAAATCGAAAGTTCAAAATTTGTACCACACACTGAAATTCACCTAAATACCCTGGATTTGTTGTACTTCGGAGTATTTTGAAAATTTCCATGTTTACAGTATTTCACAGTTGACAAATCAACAAAAAGCAATAATTTATAAGAAAGAAATAGAATATATTCAAGAAAACATAAATCTAAGTCCAATGAAGTTATATATTTGTAGCATTTGGTGTAAATTTGTCTCTTATTTCAGGCTTGTACCTCTATACCTGGTCATCATCCTGTTGATGAGGATTTCAGTAACATGCCATTCTCCTTCTGGTATGTTTTGCAGGTACGTTATAATAATTTGTAAAGCAAATTTGACTATGAAATACATTACTTCTTATGTTTGAATATTGTTTTGTTTTCCTCATAAACATTCATCAAATTATTTATACATTCTGAGCTGATATGATGTTAGACATAAAAGTAATGTATCTAAAATCATATCTCACAATACATCATATAGAAGATAATGAGATGTGGAATAAGTGTACGCAACGCAACTTACAATATTAACAATTTAAAAAATCCACAATGGAAAACAGCCAGAAGCCTTCAATGTGATCAGTGGTTGTTGCTCCATGTTTTTCAATTTGCCCAGGATTGAAAATAAACTACATATGATTCAAACCAAATCCTTAAGTGCCAATGAAAGATCCCTTTCTTGACAAAAACAAATAACATAAATTCAACATATATAAACATCAGCTTTGATAAAGATTCCTTGCTTAGGACAGGCACATCATGTCCCTTTCTAAACAACAAGATGTTAGAAACTAACCTCTTGAGAAGTATCATTCTATTACTTTTCTAATTTTGATGGATCAGCTTTTAGAACAGCCTTAGTAATACAACTTGCTGAAAGTATGCACATATTCCCTTTTTTAAAGGATGAGGTTTTAGCAACTGTCATTTTATTATCAGTGATAAAATCCTACATGTATTCTGTAGAAAATCAGTGATCACCTATTCATAATCAGGCCAATTATCATACATGTAAATTTCTATTTTTAGGATGAAGTTCTAGAAACTGACCCCTCCAGAACAGCCATTTTATTACCTGTGATACAGCCTTTCTATTTCTCCCTGGTGGAGGTTTTATTAATCAAAGTTCAATATCCAGAGGAATCAGTCTACACATCATGGACTGCAGGTAAACTTGAATTTCTATATATAGAAGTTCAGAAGAAAATCGTAAACTAAATATACATGTATATCATATTGTACAAATATTTTTTTATCTTGTTCAAAATAACTCAGCATCCATGCTTGGTTCATTGAAGGATTTATCAAACTTGTAATTGTAAGCAAGATTTGAATTAGTATTGCTCACAAGAAGAACATGTATAGATTTTTAAAAAATTCTTGAATTTTATTTTTGACAGATGAAAAAGAACAGTTCCGATGTTACAGACAAGATATTGGAGATACAATGGTAGGTAAAATACTGTTTTACTATGTACTATCATTTTAAATTTTTACAGCACGTAACAGGGAAAATTTGTACAAGGGGCTTATTTTTTTCAAGTAAAGCCCGCTCAATATACAAACATGCAAAGATTGATTTACATGTTTGTAAAAATGTTAATTGAAGATTTGATACTTAGCAGAAAATATTCTTGCAGTCACGTCTCAACACAGTTATTGTGAAACTTATGTCACATTTAAATCATTTTTGCATCAGATGATTGTACACTTTTTGAACTTGTATTTTTAATTGTCACTGACTTTGTTCTTGTTACAAAAAACAATAATAAACATGCATTACAACAGAGAAAAAATAAACTTGAAAGTAATATTAAAAATGCAATTATAATGCCATTCAAGTATTGAGTTTTATGTATTTTTGGCTGCATTTTAAGAAGTATTGGATGGGGGAGGAGAAAACTTCTGTAACAGTTTTCTCAGAAACTTCATATCACTGCATCTTGATAATTTGTAAATGGCATCAGTATCAGTATTTCATGTCTGTTGATGACTTCCTGTATAACTAAAGCCAGCATTTTTTGTCCTTGAACCAGATTTATGCATGTACCTACACATGAAAATTTTGTACTTGATGAAATCTTTTGTTTCAGATGTATTCCTACAGTATACTCAGAGAGCCATTGTTAGGATACATGTATTCTGTCTTAGCATCTTGTACAGATAAAAATCAAGCTAATACAGTTAAATGGCAGGTAGGGAAGTTAAAGAACTGGGGAATTTATTTATGTTCTTCAAAGAAAATGATCCTTTGATTCCTCATACCTAAGGTCCTTAAAAACTGTTAAGTTTGATTTTAATAAAAGCATATACCCTTGACTTCTTAACCAAAATAAGGACAACATATTGCTGGAAAAAATATACAGTTACCATGAATATGTGCTATAAACTAGGCCATCAGTGTCAAAAGGAGTCAAATTGAGTTGTTTGTTTTGATTTTTGCTGACTTTTATCAAGTGACACTTTTCTGAAACCTATTATTGAGATTGTGTATTCTTCTGTAAATGACTCTTTTCAGTGTGAGATGACCAGGTTGAGATGCGAGCATGTGCAGTGATCTCACACTGGTCAATTAACCAATAATAACCGCAGGTACTGATATTGATCAATGATGTCGACCAATGAAATGCAATGTTTTTGCAACTTTTTAGAATAAAGCAACCTATGGTTTTAGAATATATAAATTTGATTTTTACGGAAGAAATAGGTACTTACACACATTCTTTGAAAACCGGCAATGATCTTTTACTCTTGATAGAATTTTTTTGGTCTCGAGAAAAGACTTAAAAATTCTATCACTTGTGAAAGATCAGCCGTTCTGTTCCAAGAACTTATGTACTATTATTTACTTTGACAAATTTTTATTTTCAGCTCGCTGAGGCTGTGTTTTTCCTGTTTGGCTCTGTAGCAGAAAGTGTCGATTTAGAAGAAAACTTATACATGCCAAATGTTATGAATCTCATTCCAAAACTTCCATTCAATAATGTCAAATTCATCTCCACAGCTTTATATATGGTTGGTATGTACGTTTGTGTTAATAAATGAAGAAAAAGGAAAAGACTACAAAATGTAGTAAATAAAAGTTACATAAGATATTCTTAGATTTCTTTAAGTAATAATTAATGGGGAATAATTGTTTGTCAATTAACTTAAAAAAACAGTGGTGATTGAAAAATCTACAAACAAAACAGTCAGCAGCCTTCAATGAGGCTAGTGGTCTAGCTTACTGCCTTACAATTTCAATTGGAAAACAATTCAATGCAAATGATTCAAATTTAATTGAAGAATTACCAATAAAAGATCACTCTCTGGACTTAAAACACTTAATATTTCTATAGAGACTAATTTTTTGCTTAAAACAGGTTTGTTGAGCAGACAAACTACCTTTTTGTAAAGTTATTTACTTGTTAAAATTACATGTACATTAAAAACTTTATTGTTGCAGGTTCCTTTGGTGAGTGGATGAACTACCACCCTGAGATCTTAGGTTCTGTGATACCACTGATTCTTCAGGGGCTTACCAATAGTGATGTGGCTACTGCTGCCACTATGTCTCTGAAAGACGTCACTAGGGAAAACTTAGACCATATCACTCCATACATCCATCAGATCTTATCCTCCAGTCAGGTAAGGGGGTCACTAGGGAAAATTTAGACCATATCACTCCATACATCCATCAGATCTTATCCTCCAGTCAGGTTAGGGGGTCACTAGGGAAAACTTAGACCATATCACTCCATACATCCATCAGATCTTATCATCCAGTCAGGTAAGGGGGTCACTAAGGAAAACTTAGACCATATCACTCCATACATCCATCAGATCTTATCCTCCAGTCAGGTTAGGGGGTGACTAGGGAAAACTTAGACCATATCACTCCATACATCCATCAGATCTTATCCTCTAGTCAGGTAAGGAGGTCACAAGAAAAAGTTAGATCATATTACTCCATACATCCATCAGATCTTATCCTCAAGTCAGATAAGGAATTGGAGGAAAGGGGCAGGGGGTCACAAGGGAAAACTTAGACCATATCACTCCATACATCCATCAGATCTTATCTTCCAGTCAGGTTAGAACTGTTTACTGATTCTAAATCTTTGCAAAGATTTTAAAGATTTTCCATAAGAAAATTTATGAAGCCTTAAGTTTATCTTGCTTTTATGAATTGGTTTAAAGCTACCTGTGATTAAGCAAATGTTGAAGGATTTTATTGCTGTATTTTTACTGATTTGTAGTAATAAGGGAACTGCTTCTCCATTACCCTGTTAATGGTTATGCAATATAATATACTAGTACTTTATTTTATTTTTTAGGTGGCATTAAGCAGTAATACATTGAAGGTTTGTATATTTAAGAAATTTTCAATGCAACATTTTATTTTTACAATTAAAAACAATAGAAAATGATTCATTATAGAGAAAAAATATTTTATAAAGTTTGAAAACTTTCTTCTTAACAGTAGTTTCTGTTACCTGTTTGATATTTACATTTCTCTACTTTTCATCTGAATTATCAACCTCTCGACGACCAGTTGTGGAAAAATATTTCTCTCCTCCAGAGAAAATTCTGTTCCAAGCGTAATTGCATGTGCAATTGATGATCAACCTAATGCAATTTTTGTCTCGCCTGCGACGAATAGTCGCGGAAGGCGAGACATAGGTATTACTTTCCGGCGACGGCGGCGGCGTAAACTTTTTTGTAAGACTTTTGTGGACGATGAATTGCTTGAAAAGTATAATAGCTAGGCATCTGATATTTGGTATACAAATAGTTCAGGTTATGGTCTACGCAATTGCCACCATGCCGTTTGACCCTGACCCCATTTTCACGCTCCAGTGACTCTGTGAACTTAGGTCTTTTTTCAGGCCGTAAACTTTTTTGTAAGACTTTTGTGGACGATCAATTGCTTGAAAAGTATAATAGCTAGGCATCTGATATTTGGTATACAGACAGTTCAGGTTATGGTCTACGCAACTGTCACCATGCCATGTGACCCTGACCTCATTTTCACACTCCAGTGACTCTGTGAACTTAGGTCTTTTTTCAGGCTGTAAACTTTTTTGTAAGACTTTTGTGGACGATGAATTGCTTGAAAAGTATAATAGCTAGGCATCTGATATTTAGTATACAGACAGTTCAGGTTATGGTTTACGCAACTGTCACCATGCCGTGTGACCCTGACCTCATTTTCACGCTCCAGTGACTCTGTGAACTTAGGTCTTTTTTCAGGCTGTAAACTTTTTTGTAAGACTTTTGTGGATGATGAATTGCTTGAAAAGTATAATA
The DNA here is from genome assembly GCA_963971305.1 of Arcuatula senhousia. NCBI lineage: Eukaryota > Metazoa > Mollusca > Bivalvia > Mytilida > Mytilidae > Arcuatula > Arcuatula senhousia. The sequence continues at coordinate 45,606,529 of OZ020303.1, read as the reverse complement.
GCTAGGCATCTGATATTTAGTATACAGACATTTCAGGTTATGGTCTATGCAACTGTCACCATGCCGTGTGACCCTGACCCCATTTTCACGCTCCAGTGAATCTGTGAACTTAGGTCTTTTTCAGGCCGAAAAACTTTTTTGTAAGACTTTTATGGACAATGAATTGCTGGAAAGTTATAATAGCTAGGCATCTGATATTGGGTAAACAGACAGTTGCGGTTATGGACAATGCAACTGTCACCATGCCATGTGACCATGACCCAATTTTTAGGCTCCAGTGACTCTGTGAACTTAGGTCTTTTTTCAGACAGAAAACTTTTTGTAATACTTGTGTGGACAATGGATTTCTTGAATAGTATAATAACTAGGCATCTGTTATTAGGTATACTGACACTTTTTATGTTTATATCAAGAAATGAAAGCTTAGGTAGTTGATTTTAGCGATGGTGCCGGCAGGCGAGACATACTTTTAGTGGCCACACTTGTTACCTGTAGACATTAGAGAAAAACCTTCTGCAACTAAATTCTCGGTGATAAGGGAATTTCTAGCATCTCAAGAAATAAATTTGTTATTTTAATCAAATTTATTTCCCTTGATGTTAGAAATTCCATTATCAGCTCGATGGCATTGTAGAAGCTTTATTTAATTCTGCATTGCTCACTTTTGTAAAAACTTTGAGACGGAAGCAAGTTAAATACCAATGAAGTACCGGTAACTTTGCTTTTGGTTTTTTAGCTCACCTGACCCGAAGGGTCATGTGAGCTATTGTCATCGTTAAGCGTCCGTCGTCCGTCGTCCGTCCGTCGTCCGTCTGTCCGTCCGTCCGTTAACTTTTCTTCAAAGATCTTCTTCTCTGAAACCACTGAAGGGATTGCATTGATACTTGGTATACTTGATCTTTAGGATGTCCTCTACCAAGTTTGTGAATTATATACACGTTGATCAACCAACATGGCCGCCGTTGCTAAAAATAGAACAGGGGGGTCAGACCATTGTTTTTGGCTTATAACTCGAAAAGTATAAGAGATAGAGAAAATCCGAAGCAATCTTCCTTGTTCAGCATCAAAAGCTCTACAAATCTCTCCATTGAGTCGAAGTTGTGAAATGACTCCTTATAGGAGTTATTGCCCTTTAATCATCAAAATTGACCATTTTTTCAGTTTTTGGACTATATCTTGAAAACCGTTAGAGCTAGAGGAAAAGTTAGCATTGCAGAATTGTTAAGCTCATTGAGATCTACGAAAATGATTTCAGGGTCAAAATTGTCAGATCAACCGTTTAAGAGTTATTCCCCTTGAACTGTTTTTTTCCGTTAATGTACACTGATTTTCAAAAATCTTCTTCTCTGAAACCACTGAAGGGATTGCATTGATACTTGGTATACTTGATCTTTAGGATGTCCTCTACCAAGTTTGTGAATTATATACACGCTGACCAACCAACATGGCCGCCGTTGCTAAAAATAGAACAGGGGGTCAGACCATTGTTTTTTGGCTTATAACTCGAAAAGTATAAGAGATAGAGAAAATCCGAAGCAACCTTCCTTGTTCAGCATCAAAAGCTCTACAAATCTCTCCATTGAGTCGAAATTGTGAAATGACTCCTTATAGGAGTTATTGCCCTTTAATCATCAAAATTGACCATTTTTTCAGTTTTTGGACTATATCTTGAAAAACGTTAGAGCTAGACAGGAAAAGCTAGCATTGTAGAATTGTTAAGCTCATTTAGATCTACGAAAATGATTTCTGGGTCAAAATTGTCAGATCAACCGTTTAAGAGTTATTCCCCTTTAACTGTTTTTTTTTCCCATTAATTTACACTGATTTTCAAAAATCTTCTTCTTTGAGACCACTGAAGGGATTGCTTTGAAACTTGGTACACTTGATCTTTAGGATGTCCTCTACCAAGTTTGTGAATTATATACATATCGAGCAACCAACAAGGCCGCCATTGCTATGGTACTTATAGGAGTTATTGCCCTTTAACTGTTTTTAGCTCACCTGACCCGAAGGGTCATGTGAGCTATTGTCATCGTTAAGCGTCCGTCGTCCGTCCTTCGTCCGTCGTCCGTCGTCCGTCCGTCCGTTAACTTTTCTTCAAAGATCTTCTTCTCTGAAACCACTGAAGGGATTGCATTGATACTTGGTATACCTGATCTTTAGGATGTCCTCTACCAAGTTTGTGAATTATATACATGTCGACCAACCAACATGGCCGCCGTTGCTAAAAATAGAACAGGGGGGTCAGACCATTGTTTTTGGCTTATAACTCAAAAAGTATAAGAGATAGAGAAAATCCGAAGCAACCTTCCTTGTTCAGCATCAAAAGCTCTACGAATCTCTCCAATGAGTCAAAGTTGTGAAACGACTCCTTATAGGAGTTATTGCCCTTTTATCATCAAATTTGATCATTTTTGCAGTTTTTGGACAATATCTTGAAAACCGTTAGAGCTAGAGGAAAAGTTAGCATTGCAGAATTGTTTAGCTCATTGAGATCTACAAAAATGATTTCAGAGTCTAAATTGTCAGATCAGCGGTTTAAGAGTTATTCCCCTTTAACTGTTTTTTTCCATTAATTTAGACTGATTTTCAAAAATCTTCTTCTCTAAAACTACTGAAGGGATTGCATTGATACTTGGTATACATGATCTTTAGGATGTCCTCTACCAAGTTTGTGAATTATATACATGTCGACCAACCAACATGGCCGCCGTTGCTAAAAATAGAACAGGGGGGTCAGACCATTGTTTTTGGCTTATAACTCAAAAAGTATAAGAGATAGAGAAAATCCGAAGCAACCTACCTTGTTCAGCATCAAAAGCTCTACGAATCTCTTTGTTGAGTCGAAGTTGTGAAACGACTCCTTATAGGAGTTATTGCCCTTTAATCATCAAAATTGACCATTTTTGCAGTGTTTGGACAATATCTTGAAAACCGTTAGAGCTAGAGGAAAAGTTAGCATTGCAGAATTGTTTAGCTCATTGAGATCTACTAACGTGATTTTCAGGGTCTAAATTGTCAGATCAGCCGTTTAAGAGTTATTCCCCTTTAACTGTTTTTTTCCATTAATTTACACTGATTTTCAAAAATCTTCTTCTCTAAAACCAGTGAAGGGATTGCATTGATACTTGGTATACATGATCTTTAGGATGTCCACTACCAAGTTTGTGAATTATATACATGTCGACCAACCAACATGGCGGCCTTTGCTAAAAATAAAACAGGGGGGTCAAACCATTGTTTTTGGCTTATAACTCAAAAAGTAAAAGAGATAAAGAAAATCGGAAGCAAATTTTCTTGTTCAGCATCAAAAGGTCCTTACAGTAGTTATTGCCCTTTAACTGTTTTTTCTATTAATTTAAACTGATTTCCAAAAATCTTCTCTGAAACCACTGAAAGGATTGTTTTGCAACTTTGTATACTTGAAAGTTTGTGAAATTTATTCAAACTTTGGCATAAGAGATCAGGTGAGCGATTCAGGCTCCTGGGAGCCTCTAGTTTTTTCTATTTATTTAAACTGATTTCAAAAAATCTTCTCTGAAACTACTGAAAGGATTGTTTTGCAACTTTGTATTCTTGAAAGGTTGTGTAATTAATTCAAACTTTGGCGTAAGAGATCAGGTGAGCGATTCAGGCTCCTGGGAGCCTCTAGTTCATAAATATAACCCTGCTGCAAAAAATACTTCTGTCACACTTTTTTGCAAAAGCAGGGGTATCACTAGTGATCAATGGCTCACTTTGATTTTATTTCAGAGTAAAGACTGTATAAGATTAATGTGTTCTGTGGGACAGGTCCTCTCTATTCTACAGTTAGAAGAAATCATGCAGTATCTCAATGCTATCCTGACACCTCATCTACAACAGCTGGATGAACTTTCCAAACAAGATGTAAGTAGATATTGTGTTTTATATGTATTTTGTTAGTATTACATTGTAAATAGTACATTTTTTTTTCTGCATTGGATCTCTTTTCTTTACATTCTCTTAGACCTTTGGTAAATTATCCAAGCTTCTTTTAAAAGGAGGGATGGTGTACCAATTAAACTTTTAGATATTATAAGTTAGAAAAAAAAATCAGAAGACAACCAGTATGCATACTAGACAAGATGGATAATGACTAGAGTGAATGCACAAAATATCAAAAAGGACACATAAGACAGCTAAATTGCAAAAGAATTGTTGAATTGTAATTTGATGTGTAGTATCTACAGGATCAGTTAAGTAAAATTTCATCTTCAGTTTGGTTGAACATCTTCCTGTTCACTAGAATGTCTAGCTATAATTTTTGTATGAGAATGATTTCCCATTTATAGCATTTTTCCATGAACCATTTCTAAGGCAAGATTTTATAATGTATTGATCCTATTTTACTTTTTTGTTCAGCCATCAACTGTTGTAAAGAATGCAATTGTACTTAAGCTAAAAATGTTGAGTTGGCTTTTCCAATCCCTGGATACAGATAGAGAATCTGAAGAGACAGAGGAAGGTCAAGTGAAAACTGTCAAGGTCAAATCTGATCAGCCAAAACCAGTAAGTATGTCAAGGTCAAATGTGATAAACCTTGACCCTAAAGTAAGTCAGAGTCAAATCTGATCAGCCAAAAATTGGTAAATACAAAAAATGCTGGTCAAGGTCAAATGTGATAACTGAAAAAAAAATGTTATGGTCAAATCTGATAAGCTAAACCCGGTCAGAATGTCAAGCAAGGTCAAGGTGTTTAAGTGCTATTCTCTGTTAGAATTAGGCAATGAGTGAATCATGATTTAAAAAACACACAAGTTTGACTTCAAAATACTGTTCAAAATGCTTTTAGTAACAAAAAAATCATTGGCACTACTCAAAAGTGTCAGAAATTTGAGATATATTTTGGTTGAAATGCATATAAAATTTGGATCTAAGGGAGATAACTCATGTCAACTAACATTGTAACAGACATTTTTCTCCATCCTCTGACATTGGAGATGACAACTAATGATTGTTTCTTCATTAGAAGGCTATTTTGAATGACAATGCATTGTCAAAACTGTGTGTATTTAAAATCATGATTCAAACATTTTCGATTTTGCCTGATTCTTACAAAAAACTACACTTAACAATCATGATCTAGAAGTATAACAAGGTTTTATCTCGGAAGGACAGAAAGTTTGTTTAAGACCTTTATTATCAACCCATACCAGTAATGAAAAAATATAATTTGGAACCATTTTGTTATAAAGTAACAAGCAATGCTGTATTGTTCTGACTAAAATTTCATACACTTCATGTTATAAAGACAAAAGACTTACAAGACTTGCATTAAATAGATTTTCACTGTAAGTTATAAGAACATAAAATTGAATTTTCTTATTTTAGGTTTTTGTAATTTTGCAACAAATTGCTCCTGTGATTCAGACCATTGTCAGCAAGTGGATTAATGATTCCAGTATAGTAGAGGTATCTTCATACTTTTCTTTCTCACCTCTATGTGGTCTAAGGGAAATAATCTGACAATCTTAAAGGTTTTCATTGCCTCTTTATAAATTGTGTTGCAGGTTGCATCTTGTAATGGCTTGTTTGGCTTTTCTTTAAGATTTTTATTTAGGTACTCAAAGTCAATTAAACAAGACAAAACCAGAAGACACATAAGACAAACACTGATACAAAAATAACAAAAAAAGCAATCAACACCAGTAATAAAAATGAAAGGGGATGAAGATTAAGTAAGCACTTTTTTAAAACCATTTTGATGCTTTGATAGCAAATGATAGGGAATATGATTATTTGTTATGTTTTGATTTCACTCTTGCTTATTTTCTGCAACTTCTTCTACTAGTTAAGTCAGGTAACAGATTAAAGTTATTTAATTATGGCCCAACCACGTATGTGGATCGGCCATATAGTTTTACCCTTGTCCGTCTGTCTGTCCTTCCGTCCGTCTGTTCGTCCGTAACACTTTGGTTAAGTTCTTGTATAAGGTCCATCACTCGGATACTAGATGTTGGGGGTCAATGATATTTCACCACCAGATGGGTCTTGGGTAGGGCTACACCACCCACTGGAAATTAGGTCATTGTGACCTATATTTTATGCATGGATGACTTAGGTTAAGTTCTTGGTTAAGGTCTATAACTTGGATACTAGATGTTGGGTGTCAATGATATTTCACCACTAGATGTGTCTTGGGTAGTCTGACACCACCAACTAGAAATTAGGTCAATGTGACCTATATTTTACGCATGAAGGACTTTGATTAAGTTCTTGGTTAAGGTACTTATCTAAGATACTACATGTTTAGGGTCAATTGTATTTCACCATTACATGTGTCTTGGGTAACATGACACCGGCTTATAGAAATTGGGTCACTGTGACCTATATTTTATGCATGAATGACTTTGGTTAAGTTCTTGTTTAAGGTCCATATTGGATACTAGATATTGGGGGTCAAAGATATTTCACCACAAGATGTGTCTTTGGTAACGTGACACCACCCACTACAAATTAGGTCACTGCATCCTATATTTTACGCATGAATGACTTTGATTTGATTCTCTGTGTAGGCCCTTTTCTCAAATGCTACATGTTAGGGGTCAATGATATTTTACTACTAGATGAGTCTAAAAAATAGTAACATGGCACCACCCACCAGAAATAAGGTCACTGCGGCCTATCTTTTATGCATGAACACTTTTGATTAATTTCTGGGTCCATGTCCCAGGTAATACATATGATGATGATAATTTAAGAAGGGGAGGGCCATCATGTGGCTCATAGATACGTTTTTTTGTTTTAGAAAGATGACTACACATATACATGTAAAACTAAATTGTTTTTTTTTTAAGTGTGTATGTGAGCTGTTTAAGAAGTCCTTACGTACTTTGATGGATGACTTTACTACCATGGCCAGTGATGTCTCGCAGATGTTAATCCAGATGTATCAGACTGTTACACACCCAGCTATCCTAGATCTTGGGAACCAGGTATTACTGTTGATTATATTATAAGGGTTTGAAATTTACAACTTAAAAAACACACTCATGGGGTTACAAACCAATTTGGTTAAAAAATCTGGTTGTGTAAATTTGGATGACATACTTATCTGAAATTATTTGGAAAATATAAATTGAACATTTTTAAGGGATATCAACATTTTTAAATGCCAAAGATATTTCTTTTAAAAATATGATTGATTAAAAATTTCAAATGATTTTAAATATTTCCCTTATATGTGCTGTATTCACTAAATGCAATTTTTTTTTATATAACAAGTATGAATTTGTCAGACTCCATATTCATCATGTTCCAAATTGTATACAAAATTCCATAAGCAGTTATAATATGCATCATTTTTAAGCTCAAGCTTATATTTCAATTTTTAAATGTTTCTATTTCAGCTGATTTTGATGTTTGGAAATGATGAATGTTATAAAGAAACATCAACACTTTTATTCAGATCTCTTTGTGATAGAACATTGACATTATTTCATCAAGGTATGATAGAACATTGACATTATTTCATCAAGGTATGATAGAACATTGACATTATTTCATCAAGGTATGAAAGAACTTTGACTTTTTTCATTTAGTGGTGTTATTCCACATGCCAAACAAAATGCTAATGATTGATTTAATTGGTTTTTGTCTTGCCTGCGAATCAGAGCTGGTTATAGGTGTTACTTTACCAGCCGGCGTCACCCTTAACTTTTTGGGTAAGGTTTTATAAGCATCTCCATATCTCAAAAACTAGAGGTCACTTGGTATGCATGTGCCCCAGTAGTTGCATCCCCATCTTTTGACCTTGACCTTGATTTTCTGGTTGAGCGCTTTGACAATTTTCAATACATATTATAGCAATGTTAAGGTTTTGCAAGCACCTATATCTCATGAACTATAAGTCATAGGTTGATAAAACTTGGTATGCATATGCCTCAGGAGTAGCTTAGCACAGTTTTTGCATCCACATCTTTTGACCTTGACCTTAATTTTCGATTAAGTGACTTTGACAATTTTCAATACATACATGTATAATAACAGTGTAAGGTTATATAAGCACCCCCATATCTCAAGTACTATTAGTCCTAGGTTGATGAAACTTGGTATGCATTTGCCCTAGTAATAGCTTAGCACAGTTGCATCCCCATCTTTGACACTGACCTTGATTTTTTGGTTGAGTGACTTTGATAAATTTTATTGCATATATTACAAAAGCAATATTTATGTTTATAGAAAACACCCTTTGATTTCAGAAACTGAAAATCCTTATAAATTCAAAATATAATGTAAGTAAGAAAGAATATTGTTTCTGATGGTGCTGACAGACTTGACATACGTTAATGTAAACTCTTGTTTTACTTTGAAATTTGTTTAACAGAACAAATTGGGGCCTGGGTGGCTGAGTGGTCTAAGACGCTGGTTTTAAATACCACACTATCGATCACTAGCTGATCACCTCTGAGCTGGTGTTCTACTGTCTGTAAAGGATACTCTGGAGAACAGAAATTCTTAGAATTTTTCTTTATGTCATAACTAGCACCTTTGAAATGTTTGCTATTTTTAGTGTTGCATAAAAACGTAACTGAATTTATTAGTAGTCCCGTTTGTATTTAACAAAAAAAGGAACTTCCCCAACTGTATGTGATTAGGTTTTTCAGTTACCTGCCCAAGGTCAGTGGTTTCCTCCGGGTACTCTCTTCCTCCACCATTAAACACTGACCGCCCTACATGGCCCAGGTGCGTCAATAAAGGGTGTTAAACACCAACACACACACCAGAACAATTTTATTACTTGCAAGTAACCACTTTGAGAATAAAGGTATTAGAAATGCACAAGTAAAAATATATTACATATGGGCAAAAAATTATAGTTTTAATGTTAAACTGACTGACTATCAAAGTCTTCCAAGCAAAGTTTGAGATTAGTGTTTTTGTATTGTTGTTCAAGTTCTTCATTATTTCAGGTGCTAATCAATCCTTTACTGATGTTATAGAAGGTTTTATGAACTTCTTAGCTCAGGTAAGAACCCTTGTTAGATGTATCTTTTTCTGTAGCTATTGAAAAAAAGTTGACAGTAGATGCAAACTATTGGTACATGTAAAGGATCATGAATGATGAAAAGGTTTCTAAGAAATAAAATGCATGTTAAACATAAAGAAAGTCAGACCTGTCAAGTTTTGCACAAGTTGCGTGAGACTCAAAATCTAGTCCCAAATTGTGTGGCAAACTTCTTTGATCTTTTATTTTTTTCCTTTGATCTTTTAAATTTTTGGCAAATCTGACCCACAGCTCATAAAAACTGGACAGCCCTGCAAAAGTGTGTATAGAAATAAGTTAAACTATAGTATAACTTAGAATTTTGAAATACAAAAATGATACATTTATTGAGTTTGTTATGCAAATGATGCAAATAAAAAAAATAATGGCAGAAGTTGATGAAAAATAAACACCTGTAAAAATTATAATCATGTTTTTGATTTTGATCTGCAACTGTTTCAGGTGATAAAGAAATCAAAACATATCATTTTAAACAGTGGCTGTAATGTAACTGGTTTATTCCATGCAGGTAGGACTGTTGTTTTGTAAAGTTTCTTTTCTTTTCTACATTCAACAAAGACTTTAAATGAATTTTTCATTTGCCTGAATGTTCCAAGGTCTCCTACCTGCCAACTATCTCTGTCACTTGACTTTCCATCATTGATAAAACTGACCGCCCCCTTTTGTCCTATAAGGGATATAAAGGATGTTAACAATCCAAACAAACACTTTAAAAATTAAAACAAAAACTCTATTATCTAAGAATTGAGGGTATCAATTCTTTAGAAGATTAGAAGATTATTTGAATATCAGTTTCTTTTGTTTATAATTGCTTTCTTAGATGGTTAAAATATGCAATGTCCATCATTTAAACATTAATTTGTGTCATACCTCTTGCACCCTTTAAGTTTTTCACGTAATTAGCTTTGTATATTTTAGGTACTCAATCTCTAGGTTTACCTGAACACCATACAGTGAAAGCTGCAGCTTCATTCCTTGTAAGATATTTGATGATATCTAAAATGTCTTGTAAGATATTTGATGATATCTTAAATATTATGTAATTGTTGTTGTCATCATAACAAAAGGATTATTCAAGTTTTATAATATAAACATTCAAGTTTTATAATATAAACATTCAAGTTTTATAATATAAAATTCAATTCCCTACTTGCTGTTTTTATTTGCAATTTTTTTAGTTGTTTTCCATATTACAATGATAAATTTTGCTTGACCTTATGGTTATATACGGATGATATTTATGAAATTAGAGGTTCTTTTCAAAATTGATTGCCACTTTAAACACTTAAAATCCATATAATGGAATAGTTACTTTGAAATGAAACTTTATTATTTTGTCATCAATGATTTATTTGAGATCATTAAGTCTCTATTAGATGGACTTGATAGATGAAATATTCAAATGTATAGATTCTTCTTTTTAGGTAGAGCTTGTGACATTCAGTGCTGAGGTTCCAACATTAAACCAAGTTATAGTATCAGAGGGCCATGTACTGGTGGACAGATTATTGAGGGTAGGTGCAAAAAAACCTAAAACATTATTTGTAGTATAACTAATGAGGGGTTGCGAATATCAATTTTAATGTCACACGTGTCAAATAACACAGGGATTCAACAAGTGTACAGAACCTGTTCCGCACACGAGTTGAATCCCCTAGCTTTATTCAACACAAGTGACAAAATTTGATATTTGTCACCCCTAATTAGTTATACTATTTATTATAAAGATAATTCAGACAAACGTGGCAAAAAGTTCATCAAATTATGAAAACAAATGAAATAATTGATCAATGAATTGTGTATTCTATGTTACATATTTTCCACGGGAATTTCACGTGGGGTTAAATATATCTTTGAATATTAGTGAGTATCAGTTTGCTATTACATGTATTTTAGATTTCTTGAAATTCCTTAATTTCATTAAAGGCTTTCATATTATTACTGGCAAGACTGGTTTTATTTTCAATAGACATTAATTTAATATATGATATTTTGTATTATAAAGAAAAGATATGTCAAAAGCAGAAATGAATTAAAGGTGCAAAAGTACACAAGTGAAAAGTTGCAAAACAAGACACAAAGCCTATCAGAGCATAAAGTAACACAACTAAGGGCCAGTAAAAACATTCCCTCCTCACGCACCATGGGTAGATTATTTTTCCTGGGTTTAAAAATAAAACTGAACGGGGATGACCTCTGTTATTCTTAACAAATAAAAAGTGTACATTCAGAACAACCTAGGTTACATATTAGATTACCCAGGTTGTTCTCATTCTGCTCAGAGTGAGCAACCTTATTCCTCCCTGGGTTTGAATGTTGAACACAAGCTAAAAAAAAGAAACTGAGTGTAGATTTAAGAGAATTTGCAACAATTTGAACACAGATTTTCATAGTGGGGATATGCAGCAACTAATTATCATACTCATTCATAAAGTCCTTAATAGCGAGCATAGCTCGCAAGCGGAGAGCTCTACGGTATTTGTTTCCGTGAGAAATTTGCTAATTCTGATTTAGATTTTTTATGGTCCGGAAAGGGTTATTATTTTTACAGGACCGGAGTGAATGTTAAAATAATTTATAAGAAAAGAAATAATGCTTAAAAAAATAATAAATTGCGCTTTTTACAAGAAAATAATATTCTTAAAATAATAAATACACATAAGCTGCTCGTTTCGCCTTGGTTATATGCACGTACGAAACTAACGTGTCTCGAAGCTTAATCGCCCCATACCATCTCGCCCCAAAATAAGCAAATGGAAATATTGGAAAATAAACAAAACGTAGTCCCTTTTAGCTATGCTCGCATTTAGGCAATGCCTACTCCATATTATAACTATTTCAGTCTATTGGTGGTGAATCTCCTAGGGCTATGATAGACAACATTGCAGACATATTGTTTATGTTAAACAAATCCTACTTGGATCATCTTGGGCGATGGTTACATGAAGCTTTGTCTAAGGAAGGATACCCTTCACCAAGAGTGAATATGGAGGAAAAGGAACAATTTATTAAAGCTATCCTGAGGTAGGACCAATAATTTATCTTATAACTCTTTTCTATGCTCTTACAAATGAAGTAAAGCCTAAGAAGTTACATTAAGTCAGCAAAATTCATCTACTGTGAAAGATTGGGATTGTGGATTGGGAGTAAATTACATTTTCGTGGATTCCTGAATTTGTCCGTTAAAATTTTTTTCTAATAAAAGCAATGTTAAATTCTCTGTTTGTTGGGACTTTAAATTCGTGACAAACGAAAACCACTAAAATTGGTACCCCACAAACATTGATACTTCCACAGTATAATCATGGAAATTTGGCAGTTTGTGAAGTTCTTGAAGTATTATTTTCACAAAAGATAACATTTTAACTTAAATATGTTCCTGCACTTTTAATTTTTATACGACCGCAAAAAATTTGCAGACGTATAATGGTATGATGCTGTCGTCGTTGTCGTTGTTGTCGTCGTCGTCTGGGGACATTTGGTTTCCGTGTGATAACTTGAGTAAATATTGACCAATTGTTATGAAATTTTTATATGATGTTTGTAACCACTAGAGGAAGGTTCCTATAGACGATCTTCCAATTTCGATTTTTTTGGTAATTGTCGAAATCTTACCTCAAATTACTGGATAACTGGTTGCCGACGTCATTTGTGCGTAAAAGGGAATTTTTAAATTTCATTATTTAAGTGTAAATGAATTGGTTTGAAAGGACCCTCCGAATGAAACAAATTAATTCATTTCATGTTTGATCGTTTTCCATTAGAAAACACATTTAATAGATTGATAGAATAATTCAGTCCATGTGCTCTCTTCTAAAAAAGCCGCCATTTTACCCCCATTGACCTCTCGTGACCCCTATTCTAATATCCGGAACGTTCCGGAATGGCACTTTTGGAAGATCGTCTATTGTATTTGGGGTTGGTGGCCCTTACCGTCTTGGAAAAAAGGGCCAAAAGGGGCTAAAACGGGTGTATTGACAAAAATTGAGAAGCACTTCTAAGAACTTTTCTAGTTGTTTCAAGCAAAATAAAGAAGCACTTCTTTCTTTCTATTACATTTCGACATAATTATGACTATCCATTTACATGTATAATGGTTTTTTTTGTTGGTAAGTAAGTTTTTTTAAACAATTCAAATCCTTTATCTTTTCAGAGAGAAAGGAAACAAAAGACGTAGCAGAGAAATAGTCAAGGAGTTTACCTTGAAATGTCGTGGATTATACGGAACCGAGTACGCTGCACAAGCCTCCGCATTCTTATAGTGATAAAACATTCTGTGATTCCCCACAACTACTCTATTGTCTTTCATTGTATGTTCGTATTGCAAAATGAATTTACTCTCAAAAGTGCTTTAAGGTAGATGGGGTGTCTATCATTGAGCATCTTTTTTGCACATCTATCATAACTTTAAATTTTAGAATGCCAGCTATTCTAATTGATATCTATTCGGCTAGGTAAACATCAAAATGCTTAATTACAACAAAAATATGGATAAAACTCCTCCTCTTTGTGAATTTCAATATTTTCCCGTACTATTTAAGGGGAGATAATTTGTATAGAAATAATAGCGAAAAAACATATTTTTCACTTTTTTCAAAAATTTTGCGGGTGAACTTTATTTTTTATTTAGTATATTTAAAAACAAAAACAAAACATAATTTTTCACAATTTTTAAGAAAAATCTATGGAGCAGATTTTCTTAAATGAAGAAATTCAAATTTTTCCCTATTGATCCTATATAAAAAGTACCAACACCGAGCATTTTTCAATGTCGTTTCTACAAAAATTCCTCTGGTGAACTTTTAATATTTTTTATTGAAATTTAAAGTACCATTCTAGAGCTATCTGTGGCCAAAATTTAAGAAAATTCTATGGATAAATTTTTAGACACCCCATCTACCTTTTAAGTAGTAAAGCAAGATGTTCGGAAAAAAATTATTTTAAAAGTGCTGAAAATGTTTATGTTAGAAAATGAATTAATCTTAAAAAGTGCTTTGTCTATTTGTATAAAGATGTAATTGAAAAAAATAATTTATTGTAAAAAGTGTTTCTATTTAAATTAAGTGCTAGAAACAGGGTGTTATTTATAGAAGAAGAAATACATGATATGTGGATCTCCATTGATTAAAATGTGCTTATGTCTCGTGCTCATGTTGCAAGACAACTTTTGAGCAGTATCTTTACACTAGTTGTTCTATGAACACAAAGTATTATAAGTGGGAGTCTCCTGCAAAAAGTGGGAGGCTTATACTAAAATTCAAAATAGTGGTAGCTTTTTCAATTGAATTTAGATAAAATCAACAGGTTTGACAATTAAGAGAATAAAGAGGTTTAATATTAGGTCATTGAAGTTGGTGAGCCATGTAGCACCTGTTGTTAGTAAAATTCATGAAAAGAATATCAAGTCGAGTAGAAATTTAAAGGGATCAAACTGACCATTTGATCACTAATACATGACAGGTGAAATTCATTTGAATTTCTACTCGAATTGATAATTGTCAAAACTGTTGGTGTCATTTAAATTCAATTGAAAAAGCTACCACTATTCTGAATTAACAGGTATGATTGCTTGTTAACAATGTAAACATCTTTGCTAGCTAAGAGTTACAATCTGCTTACTCTTGTCTTCTCATGAAATTAAGCAGATTCTAACCCTTGGCCTGTGAAGATGAAAATGTAAGTGCTGTATATACATGTAGTATTAAACATTTTATTGTTTGATTATCTTTATAAGGAGTGTGTCAAAATCTACTTAAATTAAGAAATCTTTTTCTCATGTTCAAAATTAATGTGATGTTTGTTATGCATGAATTGGTGCTATTTTATCATGTAATAAGTGTAATGTATTCATTCACTATAATAGTTCTTGTTCAGTTCTTTTTTTTTAACTTATATTTTTGTTTATAAGTATTATAGCAAGATGTAAGTTATTGGATTTTCTCTAACTGTTGTGCAATATTATCTAGTTCTCGCGAGATGAGACTATTTTGCGTATCACACTCCGTACGATGAGATATTCAATTTCACGAAATTTGATTGGCTGTCTGCGCGAGACACTGCAGTTAGATACACGTCTCGTGAAAAGCGTGCTTACTTTTGTTTGAACACCTGTTGATCTCGCTTGAATAAAAAGACAAATAAGATATATTAAAAATGAACAAAAACGCTGTTTATGTTATAAAGTATACATTTAATTAAAATTCATAATAAAAAGGTGGATTTTTTAATTGTCTCCTTTTTTCACATGTTTGCTAAAATGAAAAAAAAAACAAAACATATAGGATTATTTTCCTATAGGTTATAATATAAGCAATTTTTGGGCCTACAATGTATACTTTCACGTCGACAGTTCACAACTATAAGTGATGAGATAGGGATTTTTATCACACTCGTTAGATATTTGTCAAAGGAAACTCGCAAATGCTCGTTTCCTAATTTGACAAATATCTAACTCGATGTGATAAAAATCAGTATCTCATCACTTATAGTTGTGAAACCTGTATATATCCCTTAGCTTGCGAAGATGCTTTTTGAAAATAAAAAGCTACGCCGAGCGCAGCATGATACGACCGCAACAAGTTGAATCCTGTACGTTGGAGGCCCAGTATGGATAGTCAATTGCTTTGGTCACATGAAGCCCATGGTGGACTTACAAAGCTTTTTGACACATGCATCCTGTGGTGACTTAAAAATGCATTTTTGACACATCTATATTTACATCAACATCTAATACAAAAAACCTTATTTATACACATGTATTAATATACAATTTTGGCCCTTTGACTCCTAATTTCTCAAAAACAGTAAAAATATTGCAAATCTGATTAAAAAATAAGGCAGAAATATTCACAAGGAATCCAATGAAAAAAAGATCTTGAAAATCGGACCACAAATAAAAAAGTTGATTTTTTGGGTGTGGCCTGTCTTTAGCCTCCCTGTAGCAATGTAATGGTGAAATACATATCAAAATCATTGACACATTAAGTAGATAGAATTTAATGATGAATTCAATAAAAAAAGAATTTTCAAAATCAAATGAATGATAAACATTCTACAACAGGTTTATCAATACACCCGTTTTAGCCCTTTTAGGCCCTTTTTTCTAAAACAGAAGGGGCCACAAACCCCAAATACAAAATCAACATTCCTTTAGTGGATATAATCATCATATTAAAACTTCATAACAATTGGCTGGCCCACTACAACTTAATTTTTGGTTTCAAAGAAAAACTTTTAAAAACAGCGTTTTTGGCCCCTTTGACCCCTAAATTCTCAAAAACGGTAAGAGATATTGCAAATCTGATTGAAAAACGCAGGCAGGGATTTTCACAAGGATTCCAATGAAAAAAAGATTTTGAAAATCGGACAACAAATAAAAAAGTCAATTTTTTGGGTGTGGCCCCTTTTTGACCCCATGTAGCAATGTAACGGTACAAGAGACATCAAAGCCGTTGATACATTTTGTTGACAGAATTTATTGAGGAATACAATAAAAAAAGAATAATCAAAATCGGATGAAAATTTAACTTTCTACAGACGTTTTGTCAATATACCCATTTTTGCCCCTTTTGGCCCTTTTTTCTTAAATGGTAAGGGCCAGAAACCCCAAATGCAATACCAACCTTCCTTTAGTGGTTATTAACATCATACCAAAATTTCATAACAATTGGTCAACCACAACTCAAGTTATCACACGGAAACCAAAGTGTCTACAGACGACGACAACGACAACGACAACGACGACGACAACGACAACGACGACATCGCCATAACATAATACGATCGCAAAAATTTTGCGGTCGTATAAAAATTCCTAACTAGTGTTTTCTTATTAGGCACAATGGGCTATTCAGAAATAAATGTATGAAGGTTTGGGGGGGGGAACACTTTTTTCTAGATTCCACCTTCCATACTTTGTTTGGCAATTTTACTAAAGAATTTAGGATTAAGTATTTAAGGTTCCTCATGAACCTCATCACCCACCTAAAAACTTTCAACACTGATATACATTTTTTTCTAGAATAGCTTAAAAATAAAGTTAGTATAAAATTATAAAAGAATTAATTTTAGTTCACACAACTAATTGCTTTGTTCAAGATCATCTAAGTTATTACATTTGTAAATCATTCCAGTGTGTATATATATCATCATATCATCCTGTTTAAAAGAAGTTGTGTGAAATGAAATGTATGAATGTATAAAATGTAAGATTCATATTTATTTTGTGTGTATAAGTGTATATATTTACTGCATAATATAATGTCTTTCTCATTTCTCCATTATTTTTGTCATTGAATAAAATTTTTAGTTTGCAAAGTGTAGATGATGAACAATGACTGCAAACATTTGTTGTTGTATGATGTCATGGCGATGATGTTTTCTGAAAACTTTGGGGTTTCTTTTTGACAACTTAAGTTGTAATATGCCAATATGTCATTTGGAGTTCATTGCTCTGCTGGAAAAACTCCACAATTATACAGATGTTCTCATGTAACTAAACAAGTTTGAAAGTCAAACTGGTTGTCCCAAGACAAGTACAAAAGTGTTTGTGAAAACAATTTTATCTTAATAAACTGAAAATATTTCATTTAAATAAAAATTATTTTCTTACATATGTAAATATATTGTCAAAATCAAAGTTTCCATCCTTAATAAAAAAACAAAACTATACTGCTGGTTGTTTTCCATTATGATTTTTAGCTCACCTGGCCAAACGCCATGTGAGCTATTGCCATCACTTGGCGTCCGTCGTCGTTAACTTTTCTTCAAACTTCCACTCCTCTGAAACGGTTGCACAGATTCAAACCAAATTTGGTCTGGTGGTACTTTAGGATATCCCCCACAGAACTGATGTGGGAATTTTTGATTTGTCGAAAAACATGGCCGCCGTTGCTAAAAATAGACCAGGGGGGTCAGACTACTGTTTTTGGCTTGTAAATCAAAAAGTATAAGAGATAGATGAAATCTGATGCCACCCTACTGCTTCAGCATCAAAAGTTCTACAAGAGTCTCCATTTGGTCCAAGTTGTCAGATGACCCCTAGAGGTGAAAAATAGCGTTTTTTTCATGTTTTTGCCCTATAGTATGAAATCTATTGCAGATAGAGACAAGAGGCTCCCAGGAGCCTGAATCGCTCACCTGAACTACACAGACACATATATTTTGTATATATTATTGTGCATAACCATATGCGATTTAAATTTCTAAAATATCTTGGTTAGTTTTCAAGAAATTGGGCTTAATAAGTGAAAAATTTGACAAAAATTAGGAAAAAGGACAATACCTCCCACATCAGCAGTCAGATCTTTTCCAAAATTTCAGCACAGATAGATCTTAATATGCTGATCTTTTTTTATTCTTGCACAATTTTGATATCTGAAACCATTTTTGAGTTATTAGCAAAAAAATGCAATTTACCCCTATGTTCTATTTTTAGCTATGGCGGCCATGTTTTTTGACGAATCAAAAATCTGAACAATAGAATTGTAGCATATATGCTATTAAATAACTGTGCCAAGTTTGGTTGAAGTTGGATATATGGTGTCAGACAAGTTAATCTTTGAAATTCAGGTGAAAAGTAATAAAAAACGGTAAATTTGACACTTTAAGGGCCATAACTCCTAAAAAAAATGGTTCTACAGCTTTGACCTAATTACATGAAATGTAGATCTTGATGTGCTCAATCATATGCAATTTGAATTTTTAAAATATTTTGTATAGTTTTCAAGATATAGGGCTAAATAAGTGCAAAATTTTGAAAAAATCCAGAAAAAGGGCAATAACTCCTACATCGGTTGTTGGATCTTCTTGAAAATTTCTAGACAGGTAGATCTTGAGGTGCTGATCACTTTTACCCTTTGCCAGAATTTTGATATCTGTAACCGTTTTTGAGTTATTTGCAAAAAAATGTTCTATTTTTAGCAACAGCGGCCATGTTGTTCATCCAATCAAAAATCCGAATGATGGTTTTGTAAAGAACATACTATAGAACAACCCTACTAAGTTTAGTTACATTTGGCCATGCGGTTTCAGAGAAGAAGATTTTTGAAAAGTTGGACGACGGACGCCAAGTGACGGCAATAGCTCACATGACCCTTCGGGTCAGGTGAGCTAAAAAGCTGTTGCTTGCTCAAATGTTCAGCTCATTTAGCTCTACAAAAGTCTCCATAGGGTCAAAGTTGTCAGATGACCCCTTATAGGGGTTACGGCCCCTGAAATAATGTTTTTTCATGTTTTTGGCCTATGGAATGAAAGCTATTGCAGGAAGAGAGAAGCTGTTGCTTGCTTAAATGTTCAGCTCATTTAGCTGTACAAAAGTTTCCATAGGGTTGAAGTTGTCAGATGACCCCTTATAGGGGTCACAGCCCCTAAAATGATTTTTTTTTTCATGTTTTTGGCCCATAGAAAGTAAACTATAGCAGATAGAGAAAAGCTGTTGCTTGCTTAAATGTTCAGTTCATTTAGCCCTACAAAAGTCTCAATAGGATCGAAGTTGTCAGATGACCCTTAATAGGGTTACGGCCCCTAAAATAACCTTTTTCATGTTTTTGGCCTTTAGAGTGAAAACTATAGCAGATAGAGAAAAGCTGTTGCTTGCTTAAATGTTCAGCGCATAAAGCTCTACAAAAGTTTCCATAGGGTTGAAGTTGTCAGATGACCCCATATAGGGGTTGCGGCCCCTAAAATAACAGTTTTTTGTGTTTTTGGCCTATAGAATGAAAACTATAGTAAATAAAGAAAAACTGTTGCTTGCTTAAATGTTCAGCTCATCAAAATATAGGGTTGACATCAACATCAGGTGAGCGATTTAGGCTCCTGGGAGCCTCTTGTTTAGATTGCCGTTTTATTATGTCGGTTGTGTCACATACAGTTATTCCACATCTCTTTATTGTCTACTTATTTTGATCTGTTGCTCTTTATTGTAATGGAATTCATCATGCCCAGAAAAAAAAAGGTAATATCTCCACATTCATGGTCAGCCATTCTGTGTAATCTTAAAACTGGTAGATTACTATGAAATTTCGATATGATATAACTTACCACTATAGGAAGCTTTCTATTTCATTTGATGTTTATTTCAGAAGAAAAGTGAAACTGTTTTATTGACAAAATTGGGATAGAATGTTATTTTATGCCCCTGCAACGATATGTCAGAAACCCTATATGAGAATGATTTGAAATTTAGGAAGATGATTCAGTATGACAAATGTATGTCATAAGCGACTTTGAGACCTGTCAGACTTCTATTTCCTGTTTGGGATTTGGCCGATATGAACATTTACGTGAAAATTTCCATCAAGCTTTTCTCAGAAACTGTACATGAAAATGATTTGAAACTTAGTATAATGGTTCAGTATGACAAATTTTATGTCCCAACCTACTTTCAGACTTGTCAGACTTCTACTTCAGTTCCTGTTTTTGACTGGACTATAAATGTCAAGCTTTTCCGATAGCCAACATGAGAATGATTTGAAACTTTGTAGCCCGACTTTTGCTTCCTGTTTGGGGCCAAACAGGGTCATCTTTGTCCCATGGACACTTTCCTTATTAATTTTTTGGAACAGATTTTTATAATTCTTTTTTCACTGTTTACCTCATTAAATTCTTTAAACACATATCAATAGTTTTTATGTATCTTGCACAGTTACAATAGAAGTGGGCAGTGCCCCAATATCTACTTTCTGCCTTTTTCCATCAAAATCTCTGCTTGCATTTTAGCTAAAAAATGAAAAATATGAGTGATTTTCTGTACAAATGATTTCCATGTACATAAGTCTTGAGGCAATATGAATTAAATATTTTATGTCAAATAAGCATTTCAAGTCCACTACAAAATATACATGTATTTGCTAGTCCACCATGGGCTGCATGTGTAAAAGCAATTAACAATCCATATTGTGCTTTAAAAATACAGGATTCAACATAATGATTGTATGAATGCTGAACTTAATTTGCATAGCTTTTTATTCTAATCTCGTGTTCAATTTGTATTGTCTTTGTAAAATGCAAAGGAGAAGGATGTAGTATTTGTGTGAAAAATAAATAATGTTCTAAATCATGTAATGTGTTTGTTTATTAGATCATGACTTTCTATCTCATCCAAATTGATTGAATTTTCTATAAGTATCTCATTTCCTCTGGGTACTCCAGTTTTCCACCATTAAAACGGGCCAACCTACATGTATATGGCTTAGGCAGTCGAAAAGACATCAATACAGGTTTTTATTGTTTTGTTTGAGCTTTGTTACCAGGAGAGCATCAATAAGCTTTGCTAGTAGGAGCCTAAATCCCTCCCTTGTCTTATAGGTCTTAATTTTAAGCTAAAAGACAGAAACAGCTTTCTTATTTAACAGGCAGTACTTTGTTGATTAAACAGCTTAACAGCAAAAACTAAAAGTTTTGACATTTAGGGTGCCATAACTCCTATATGATCAATGTATATTGGGTCATCTGACAACTAAATCTTATTGACTTTGGTGATGAGGTAGAGCTAATGTATAGTTTGTTTTTGCCTGCAGAAATGTAGTCTTCCCCAAAATTTTAACTTGGAAGAATCATAACTCTAATTTTTCCCCCCAGATTTCCTAGCAACATGCACAACTACATTGCATTCTAGTAGATCTGTACCAAGTTTCATAAAAATGAGTGTTTGAGAGAAGCTGAAGTAACCCTATGATTAATGAGGATTTTCTGGAAAGTTCAATGGGCCATAACTCCTACAACAATTTATAGAGGATACAAATTTCCTGGTAAGATGCACAACAACATTTATATAGCGTACTAGCTACATGTACATACCAAGTTTCATAAAATTTGGTTGAGTAGTTTCAGGGGAGTTGAGTGGAAACCATGATTAAAAATGTTTTCTGGAAAAATTTAAGATTGAAGGGCCATAACTCCCACTAAATTTTTAGAATCAAAATTTTCACCTTGGTAATAGGTAATAGGCACAACAACATTAACATATGATGTACTTGCTATATACCAAGTTCAACAAGGGGTTGCACTAAGTCGTGCTAAGCATACCCCCACTCACCATTCAGAAAACAGGAAGTAGATGACCGACTGACCTGAAAAGGGGAGGCACGGCACAACTCATCATGCTAAAGCTGTATACCATATTTGAAATCGATCCCTTCTGTAGAAGCCGAGAAATCTGTCACGAAAAATTGTCTATTTTTTACCCATAAAAAGTCTAAGTCGGCTTGGAAAACAGCCAGTAGATGATGGACTGACCTGGGAAGGGGAGGCACGGTATAACTTATCATGCTGAAGGTATGTACCAAATTTGAAACCAATCCATTCAGTAAAAGCCGAGAAATCTGTTACGGCAAATTTCACATTTCAAATTTTTACCGGCTCGGAAAACAGGAAGTAGATGATGGACTGATCTGGAAAGGGGAGGCACAGTACAACTCATTATGTTGAAGCTATGTACCAAATTTGAAATCAATCCATCCAGTAGAAGAATTCTGTTTAGAAAAATTTTACATTTCAAATTTTTTACCCTAAAAAAGTGTAAGTTGGCTCAGAAAACAAGAAGTAGATGATGGACTGACCTGGAAAGAGGAGGCATGGTTTAACTCATCATGCTGAAGCTGTGTACCAAATTTGAAACCAATCCATCCAGTAGAAGCAGAGAAATTGAACCGGACGGACAAGGTGATTGCAATATAGCCCCCTCTCTTACGAGTGGGGGTATAATTAAATGTTTAAATTCTGTTCAGAAATTTCAGAGTAGTTGACCAGAATAACTGTGATCTACAGAACAAAATGATACATGTACATATCTAAGTCTTTTGAATAAATGTTGGTCAATTAATCTGTCAAATTGAAAAGTTATTTGTGCTTGTCTTTTTAATGTTTTCTGTCCCTGTCTATCATTTACTATTTCAAGACTGGATTTGAATTATATGCATTTTCTTGAGACCTTGGGCTGATTGCAGAACAATGATCAGCGCCTTCTGGCCTTGTTGAAGGCTGCTGGGGGTTTTCCATTGTGGTTTTTCTACATGTAAATTACTGCTTGATATGTGAGCTGTGTCACATACACTAAATGTCACTTTAGTTTTATACTATTCCACATCTCATTATTTTCTATCCTTGTAAAAGAGTTGGGGTGCTACAAAAATGTACATGTATGTATGGTCATCCAAATCAACTATCAAGTGAGATTAAAAAAATATTTTACTTATTTTCTAGAGATTTCAACATCAAGTAACACCTTTAAATACATGTACATGTAAGATGTAAAATATAGAAGAATTGTGCATTATTATTACAAAATTGAGAAAATAAATGTACATGTACATGCAGTTACAGATAATGAGATTATAATATGAGGCAGGTTTAACCTGTGACCCTCCTGAAGTTACAATGTACATGTACAGTGTATCTTGAAATATTTTTAAAGCTCAAATAAATTTATAAAATCTTTATCATGTGATGAATTAAAACAATTTGTATTTGAAAATAAAAACAAGCTAGATTTTCTTGTGGGTCACATCAATGTTTTGAGTAGGATCATGATTCAACAAGAATGAGAGCTCTTGAAATTATGCTTAGTCTGCTTGGGGTAATGTTAAAAAAAGTTAGTTACTTAGTAGGATCATGGTTCAACTAGAATGAGAGCCCTTAAAATTATGTTTTGTCTGCCTGAATTTGCACTCACATGTGTGTTTCATGACGTCTGAAATTTTCAAAGAAGAAAGCATTAAAAAGACGCTGAAAGTTCCGTAAAAAAGCTTGTAAAACCAGACATCGAAGGAAAATTCAGCTCATACGCTCCCTTTTAGTTGTACTATGAGCTGAATTTTCCTTCAACATCCGGTATAGCACGCGCTTGTTTTCCCGAACTTTCGGCGTCTTTTTAACGTTTTTATCGTTGAAAATTTTAGACGTCATTAAACGCTCATGTAACCAACAAGAAAAGCTAGTTTGTTTTTATTTTCGAACCAAAAAAAAAAAAAAAAAATTAATTATTTACCTGCCTATTTATATATTAGTACAACAAATATATTGACATTAGATCTAGAAATGAAAAACAAGTCAAGAGATTTTTTAAAGCAATTACATGTATACTACATGCATGTATACATATGTACATTCAGAATGTACATCTTAAATAACAATACATGTGAAAGTTGGTGTACAATGGTACATGTTTACATTAACCACTAACAGCACATAATGCATATTTATACAGCATACATGTACATTTGTATATGGATCTACAACCTTAATTTATTTTACATTAAAATTACAGTGTTCTAAGATTCTTATTACCTGTTACCCTGGGTCAGTGAAATTTGTGCAATTTTAATAAATATGGGTAAGTGAGATTTTTAAAAAATCCTAGAACACTGTCATTCATCAAATACATTCATATACATGTTACGATGTACATGTATCACGTATATTGTAGTACAGTACATGTACATGTTCATTTTGTACATAACAGTCAAAAAAATTTACATTGGACATTTACAAATGAAAAGGGATTAATTTAATTCTTCTTGGGTCATCTGGGTGCCTCAATACAATTTGACATCTTAGGAGAAGTTCAATGTATGGTGGCCAATATCTTTTATCAATAACAATGTAAGGCTGATTTGGTTCATCAAAACACTTGTTCATTAATTCTGAAACAATGTCCTTCAAACTCAACATGCTTCTTATTGTGACAGTCTTATCTGCTGATCTCAACTTTTTCTGTACTTCACTAAATTCTTCTTGTGATGGCAGTTTGAAATATTTATTGAAGAAATTATGGGAATCTCTTAAAAGTTGCTTAAAGTAAGCATTTGCTTTGATTCTTTTCTCTTCTATTTCATCATTAAGTTTTTCTTTTGCACCTTGAATATCATCCTTTTCAAACTTTTGTTCAGCAAGCCTCTTTTTTAAAGAGTCAACAATAATGTCACCAAGCTGTTCTTCAAGTTTTTCTTCGTCAATAATCTCAGTTTCTAATTCTCGAGCTTCTGCATTTATGAATTTCAGTGTATCATTTAGTTCTGATATACTTTTTTCAAGTTCGTTTTTCACAGAATCATACTGAAACTCTTTGCTACAAGGCTCAACACTAATAGGTGAATCTTTAACAACACTTATTTCAGCTTGAAAGTGCTTTACTTTTTCAATGAGCAGATCACTGGCAACACTTTGACCATTGGTTTGAATAGCACTACCATGGATATCTATTGTCGAAGAATTTACATCTACTGTTTTCAGTCGCTCAAAAGATTTCTTAAGATTTTCTGGTAAATCAGTGCTGTCTTTTTGGAAATTTGTTGACATTTTCTTATTTCACATTTCCCGCAAATAAAAACAAGGAAGCGGAAGTTCATTAAAGTTTTGTGATATAAAGTGGAGATTTGTTTTATCTGTAAATAGGTTACACACTTTTGAAATATTAGTTGAATTATCAAAAAAATATACTTTAATGATAAGTCAAAAGATAAAAATAGTATTTGTTGTATAAAAAACCCTGAATTTTCATAATATATCAAATAAATCTCTTTGCAATTATCTTGATAACATGAACACTTCATTTCTCAAAATTATCTTTAAAATATTTTAAAACGAAACTATGTTTTTAAAAGCATTTAAATTGTTATTGATAAAATTAACAACAAAATGAACATTATAATAAATATTCTATGACAGTAGATATTTTTATCGTCAACTGATATAAAATATAAATATATTTATTTCTATAACATAAGTTCGTTTTATTAGATTTGGTTATTTTCATTCCACCTTGCATCAGACAAGACACACATGTGTCAAAATTATTAGTGGATAAAATTGCCAAACACACTTAAATACACAGTAAATGTTGATATTTTACTACTTATCATTATCCCCAAAAATCTTTCATTCAATACACCATCCAATTATCTTTGCCTATTCTTGAATTTTGGTGCCCTACTGCATCCCCAAACCGGCACAAAAGAGGGAAGCTATTATTTAACTTTAGATTAAATCAAGTATATGCATGTAGTTAATGTATGAGAAATCTATATTGAAATAGTGACCTCTTGTTGAATCTGATCTAATTTTACATTTTTAACCATGCCATTTACATGTAGCTGAAATAGACGATATTGAGATGTGGAACTTTGTTTAAGATTTGACAGTTCTATTTTCACTTCTACCACTCTGTGCATCATCATTTAACTACTACATGTATGTAGAGAATTTTTGTGTTCATTTTTCAGAAGATGGTACTAACATGTAGATTTTATAATAACCGATACCCAGAGGTAGAAGATGTTGTTATGGTAAATGTACGATCTATCGCAGAAATGGGAGCCTATGTTCATCTTCTTGAATATAACAACATTGAAGGAATGATATTGCTCAGTGAATTGTCAAGAAGACGTATTCGATCTATCAACAAATTAATTCGAGTGGGCAGAAGTGAATGTGTCGTTGTTATAAGAGTGGACAAAGACAAAGGTATTCATCTTGTTATTTCTGTGAATATTTTTCTAAAATCTAATGCAGAATTGTAGCTGCACCATTTTATTTTTTCTCTCTGTATAATGATTTCATATCTAGGTGTTAAATAATAAGATGTGGATAATAAAGGTAATAACAAAACTACCGAACTTGAATGATCAATCTCATCATGCTCATAGTCCAGAGAAAATGACAAAAACGAATCAGTCATACCGGAGAGCTGGTGGATCGCAATGGTCCTGACTTGGTACAGGCATTTCAAACGAAATGGTGGGTTAAACCAGGTTTTAAGGCGCCAAACCTCCCTCTTCCATTGCGATCTTAGGATCCGGTAATGACCATAGAACACAACATTGTTGTGAGACACAATAGGGATATTGAGGTGATCATCTCGGTACAGCAGACCAGTCAAACACTAATTAAAACAATTAACTATCATATCTTTTAACTCAATTTTGAACTTTTCTACTAGTGGCTGATAACGAAGAAAGAATTTTTTAAGTGATCGTATGAGACGTATTTTCTTATAGCCTTGCTTCAAAAGTCGGTCACGAAGAAACCGTTGTCTGATCAAAAAATCTGTGAAATGTGTGCAAGCTCTGGCATATCGAATAAGTTGAGAAATATAAACACCGTATGCAGGAAAAGTAGGTATATTGCTCTGTAGATTAGGAAAATTAATAATTTGAAAATTAAAATCGTCTCGTTTATCGTAAATTTTTGTACTGAGATGACCACCTGGGTCAAATTCGAGGTGCAAATCCAAGAAAGACGTGAAGCAATTAGATTCGGTGGTCTCTTTAATCTCCAATTCCAGAGGATATATTGAAGGAATCCAACTACCAAATGAAGTGTTATTGACAGAAAGGACATCATCAATATTTCTGAATGTAAGATTAAATGACCTTGCCTCTTTCATCTTCTTGTTCTTAGTACGAGTCCCTGAAGAAATTCAGTCTCGTAAGAGTATAAAAACAAATCGGCGAGGAGAGGAGCACAGTTTGTGCCCATTGGAATGCCGATTTGTTGTTGAAAAATCTCTCCTCCGAAGGTGACAAATATGTTGTCAATGAGGAAATCAAGCATACTGCAAACTTGTTCCAGTGTGTAACAAATTTTATCTTTGAAAGATGTTTTGGAAAAGAATGTAGAATTATAACCCAAAACAACAAAATTCCTTGAGTTTGAAAAGGCTTTTTCGTGAAGTTTTTTCAGGGGACATTTTAGTTTTTCGTGTGGCAAGGTAGTGTATAAAGTTGAAAAATCGAATGTTTTCAAAGAGTGAACCTCAGAAAATGATCTAGATTTAAAATTATCTAACAAATCTTTTGAGTTTTTCAAAATCCACATATGGTTAATTCCACTACGATTATAAATAGTGTCGCAGTATGCTTGTTGACCTTCTTTGACAGCAGACAAGATTTTAGTTAAATGAACGGACAGCTCTGTAGTTGAACATGATGAAGATCCAGCTATATACCTTTCTTTGTACGGATTTTTATGAAGTTTAGGTATCCAGTACAAATATGGTAACGCTTTATGTTCCTCTTTCATTGGAATATTGAAAGAGGACATAAAAGAGCTATGGTTGGCTATGATTTCATCTTTGTTAAATGTAGTCCGTGTGTATGTAGCACTAGCGGAAGTATTACCATCAATGCCTAGTTCTTTTATTAGACAATTGTAATAATGTGCTTTACATACAAAAACTATATTATTGGAAGCCTTGTCTGCTGGCGTGACAACATACCTGTCATGTAAGGAAGAGAGACAATTGAGAGCTTCACGATCTCTAAATACAGAAGAAGGCCGGGGGTTCACACATTTGCGAAGTTTGTCTATTCGAATAAGTTTATGTGACACAACTTGCAAGAAAAATTATTTAAAACCAGATGATTTTAAATTTTTAGATTTGCAACAACAAAAAATTGTTTTAAATCTCGGATTTATGGGACAGACATTGTCTCGAGGTAAAGTGATCCTGTTTCTGCATGCTACATTTTAAATTCAGTTAATACATTTATACCATTTTTTCTATGTACTCAATCCTTTAATATGTTTGCTTTTTGTAGGATACATAGATTTGTCTAAGAGAAGAGTGTCTCCTGAAGAAATTTGTAAATGTGAAGAAAAATTTGCAAAAGCAAAAGCTGTAAGTCACATTGTACCAATGTTATAAGGAACTCCTTTGGATTGAATGGTCCCCCCAAAAGATTAGCATTAAATATATATATACCTAAGTGCCAATTTTAAAGTCTTCAACTGAATTTGAATTAATGAATTTCACATTTCACGAGTTTGACAACAGAATAATATCCAGAATTGGAAATTCATCTACATGCAACTAAAGAGGAAAAAATCCAGAGTCAAAAGTTCAACATAGCGAATATGAATAAGAGAAAATACATTTTTATTTTAGGGGTTTAAAGATTTTTATTAGTTACAAATGTTTAATCTTGTCAAAAATTGGCAGTTTAAAGGAAATTGAATGTGAAATGAAATTAGTCCTTATTTCAACCTTAGCTTACATAGGAAAAACCAGATTTTTGGCGATTTTATGAGCATTCTAAATTGCATTTAAATTTTTTATAGGTTAACAGTATCTTAAGACATGTAGGAGAACTAATGAAGTATTCAAATAGTGAACAATTAGAAGATTTATATAAAAAGACAGCCTGGTATTTTGATGAGAAATACAAAAAGCCTGGTGCAGCATATGAAGCATTTAAACATGCAGTATCGTAAGTGTTAATGTTTATTCGGGGAGATGCATGGACAGAAAAGACTTCATTTCTTTGTCTCTGCCTCTCATTGCAACAGGGACAAGAAGGTTGACTTGGTTAATTATATCACTTTAATCAAGCAATAATGAAATTTTAAAAAGTAAAAACTTATTTATTTTTTATTTGTTGTATGGAAATATGGACCTTTTAACATCTGCATATTTTTCAACAGTAGAAAATTTAACTGGAAAGTCATGCATGAGTATATAACTGTTTGGGAGTATGCTTTATTGTATTTAAAGCTGTTTATTCAAACAATTGTACAATTTAAAAACTTTTTCATTTTTACTATTTTCCTAAATCAAAAATCTTACAATTCTCTTGTATTTGAAATGCTTTTAAACTTAGTCTCTCTAAAATTTATGTGCAACATAAAAAGATAATTACAATTGTGTAATAAGATCATCCACTTACATAGTTATTTCCTAATTTAATAATTAAAATGTTTCTTTTAGGAATCCGGAAATCTTAGATGAATGTGATATTGACAGTCAGACAAAAGAAATTTTAATAGACAATATAAAAAGAAGATTAACACCTCAAGCAGTTAAAATAAGAGCTGGTAAGAATATGATGATAGAAAAAAATGTTTGGTACATGAATATCTTAATTTAGAAAAGGCCGAGATTGAAAATGATGACTGTTTTTGTCTTATTTATTATTAAGACTACATATAAGAGCTATTCCAGAACTAATTGTATGGGGGGGTCGGAAGGCACTATAATTAAAATTGTATGGGTGGTGGTATTTTTAGATATTTCTCAAATGCAACATAATGAGAGAAAAAATTAAAATTTTATGCATGGTGGGTATAAAAAAAGTGCCTTCCGACCCCCCCATACATTTGTTTCTGGAATAGCCCTAAGTATGAACAAGGTTTTTATACTCCATGCAAGAAAGTTGCAGAGGGTATAATGTTTTTGATTGGTCCACTTGTTAATCAGTCCATCAGTTTAACCGTTTGAGGATGCAACTCCTCTTTACCTATGAAACAGAATTTAACAAAACTTAGTTTGCTAGAAGTACACTATATGTTGTTTTTATCAGGATTTTTTTGGGGAGTTATGGCCCTTTTTACTTAGAAATTTGCTGAAATCTTGCAGACATTACTCCTCTGAAACTACTGAATTGAATCCAATGAAACACAGATATGATCAAGAATTTTTAATACACAAAATTTTGTGGGAGTAATGGCCCTTAGAACTTAGAAATTTGCCCAAAATTCTGATTTATCATCATGTGGATGCAATTCCTCTAAAACTACTAAATAGTAAAGCGAAACTGGGTATGCAATAAGTATAGCCTAGGTATATGTGCACATTATCACAATTTTTTTTCTCAAATCATAATATTGATGATTCCATAGGAAAACCTGTAGGGTACATTGTATTTGCACATGCTCCCTTAAGTTATTTCTATTTTACTATCTTAATTTAAAGAAACTATTAGTTGGTTTATTTTTAGAATCTGAAGCAAACATTTATGAACTTTATATGTAAAATCTCATCTTCACATTAAAATAAGAATCATATTAGAAAAGATATATGTATATGAAAGATACATTTTCTTCTTTTAAATTTTAACAACCATTGTTTGCAGTCTTGGAATGTTGTGCCGATGTCTTCGTTCAGGTAGATTTGATTTCTATGCGTTAAGTGTTAGTTGACCAACTGGTATATAATTGTAACTTTTTTTACAGATATTGAAGTAGCTTGTACAAATTATGAAGGTGTAGATGCTGTTAAGAGAGCACTGAAAAAAGGGTTAGCTTTATCAACAGAAAGTATGCCCATCAAGGTTTGTTTTATGCTGATATACTGTTTGAAGGGAAACTATATAGGACTGAATAAAATGTGAGGGGGGGTTTAAAAGAAGATTCTTTTTAAAGAGACCACAAATTGAAATTCTATTTGGTCGTTGAGAAGGTTAAAAAAAAAGGTCCTCCCATACTCCCCCACATTTGGTTTTTGAAAAGCACTTAATTTTCAAGTGGTAGATATAGATATTAATGAGATGTGGAATAAGTGTACGCGACACAACCTACATACAGGGTTGCCACGCACCCGGGAAAACGGGAAAAACCCTGGAAATTGAATAAAAGCGTTCCCAGTCGGGAAATGTCCTTAAAAACTCGAAAAACCAAAGAAAACCGGGAATAAACCTTGAAATTTACAAGACCGGAAATGTAAACATAGTTGGATTAATTCCCTTGCTTTTGATTGATTTCGCCCCAAAAGTCATGTTATCCCCTATGAACAAACTATACATTTTGGGGGCGAATTAAAAGGGACGACCTAACTTGATAATCAGGATCGCGAAAGCGTTTGATAGAAATGTTTCTTTCTTGACGTTTTTGACAAGAATTTGACATAAAACTTTGGGGGGAAGGTCCTAAATAAAGCTTAAGAGGGGTGTTTGGGGGTTAATGGGTTGAAGTAAAGTAAGGTAAAAATGACAGACTCAGCAGAAGGTAGGCATACAAAAAACAAAGGATTAACAAGATCGTAAAGATTTGTGTCATTTTCATCTGACAAATGCCAGGTTTGAAATACGTTTTGCTGTTATTTCAGAGAAAAAAAATAATGCAGACAGCAATTTTAAGGTTTTCAACTACATTTCAGCATTCACATGGAGCTTATAAATGCATGAAAAACTGTCAGTGTATTGTTTTTAAATCCTGTCTTGTTTCATAGAATAATGACTGCATGTACAATGTAGATCATAAATTAAAATTGCATGTTCACTTTAAATTAACAATTTGGGACTGATGGTGACCTTCCAGGGAAGTTATTGTCACAACTGAACTTACTGTAGGAACCCATCGGTGAAAGGGTAAAGGATGAAAGTGTATGGACTGGAGACCATTTGAGAAGAATACCATAACACTAAAACATGAGTGTTAAAGAGTAAAAACGTTTAAAATGTATCCAGGCGCCGGCGAACCATCCCCTTAAATGTGACAAAAATCATTTTTGTCCCCCGCCGCAACGCGGAGCGGGGACTTGGAAATGCCGGTGTCCGTCCGTGCGTCCGTCCATGCGTCCGTCCGTGCGTCCGTCACACTTTTTTTCGTAACACTTTTCTCAGTAACTACTAATCCTAGGGTTCTGAAATTTTGTATGCAGACTCCTATAGGGGTCCCCTAAGGTGTAAGTGATTTTCAGGTCAGTCTGACATCTACTTCCTGTTTAACGACTTAGTCATTTTTTCTCCCATAGGCTCAATGGTAAATTTTTCGTAACACTTTTCTCAGTAACTACTAATCCTAGGGTTCTGAAATTTTGTATGCAGACTCCTATAGGGGTCCCCTAAGGTGTAAGTGATTTTCAGGTCAGTCTGACATCTACTTCCTTTTTAACGACTTAGTCATTTTTTCTCCCATAGGCTCAATGGTAAATTTTTCGTAACACTTTTCTCAGTAACTACTAATCCTAGGGTTCTGAAATTTTGTATGCAGACTCCTATAGGGGTCCCCTAAGGTGTAAGTGATTTTCAGGTCAGTCTGACATCTACTTCCTGTTTAACGACTTAGTCATTTTTTCTCCCATAGGCTCAATGGTAAATTTTTCGTAACACTTTTCTCAGTAACTACTAATCCTAGGGTTCTGAAATTTTGTATGCAGACTCCTATAGGGGTCCCCTAAGGTGTAAGTGATTTTCAGGTCAGTCTGACATCTACTTCCTGTTTAACGACTTAGTCATTTTTTCTCCCATAGGCTCAATGGTAAATTTTTCGTAACACTTTTCTCAGTAACTACTAATCCTAGGGTTCTGAAATTTTGTATGCAGACTCCTATAGGGGTCCCCTAAGGTGTAAGTGATTTTCAGGTCAGTCTGACATCTACTTCCTGTTTAACGACTTAGTCATTTTTTCTCCCATAGGCTCAATGGTAAATTTTTCGTAACACTTTTCTCAGTAACTACTAATCCTAGGGTTCTGAAATTTTGTATGCAGACTCCTATAGGGGTCCCCTAAGGTGTAAGTGATTTTCAGGTCAGTATGCCCCTTCAACAATATAACGTTCAACGGGCGGGGGACCTGGAATCTGTTCTTGTATTTGCAATGTCAGAAATTCGACTAAAAAAATTTGCCCCTCGCTCCGCTCGGCACATATTTTATATCTGCGCCTTCCCTAATCGATAATTCTAAACACAAGGATGGCATCCTTCCACACTGGAACAAGTTGACTAAATTATGAAATTGTGTACATGTACTTAAGTAGTAAAATACTATCTTTGTGTTTAAAACTTAATTTTGAAAGAAGAATGTGGGATATCTCGCATACTCTTAATTTCATCCGCTGGTAATGACCCTTGAAAATTTTTTAAAATCCTTGAAAAATCCTGGAAAAACCCTTGAATATCGAGTCTGAAAATGAGTGGCAACCCTGTACATAAACAAATGGCAATTTAAAAATTTCACAATGGAGTTTTATTAAGTTTTGTGGAGTATGTAGTTATCACCCTGTAGTCCACATACCCCTGAAGCTTGATGGATTTGAGGAAACTTTACATGAAGGAATTATGTATGGAGATATGAATGAAGAAATTTCATTGCTCTCAGATTCAGGGGAGGTAATTGGCCTATGTTTTTTATGCCCCCGCGACGACATGTCGGGGGGCATTAAGTTTTACTCATGTCCGTATGTACGTCCGTACGAATTTCCGTCAAGCTTTTCTCAGGAACAATACATGAGAATGATTTGAAACTTGGTAGGATGGTTGAGTATGACAAACTATACGTCCTAAGTGATTTTGAGACCTGTCGGACATCTACTTCTTGTTTGGGACTCAGGCCAATTTTAAAATATGTGAACATGACTATGAAAATTTCCGTCAAGCTTTTCTCAGGAACTGTACATGAGAATGATTTGAAACTTGGTAGGATGGTTGAGTATGACAAACTATACGTCCTAAGTGATTTTGAGACCTGTGGGACATCTACTTCCTGTTTGGGACTTAGGCCAATTTTAAAGTATTTGAACTTTATATGAAAATTTCGGTCAAGCTTTTCTCAGGAACCATACATGAGAATGATTTCAAACTTAGTAGGATGGTTGAGTATGACAAACTATACGTCCTAAGCGATTTTGAGACCTGTCGGACATCTACTTCCTGTTTTGGACTTAGGCCAATTTTAAAATAGGTGAACATGACTATGAAAATTTCCGTCAAGCTTTTCTCAGGAACTATACATGAGAATGATTTGAAACTTGGTTGGATGGTTGAGTATGACAAACTTTACGTCCTAAATGATTTTGAGACCTGTCGGATATCAACTTCCTGTTTGGGGCCAGCGGGGGCATCCGTGTCCCATGGACACATTCTTTCTTTATTTTTAACATAAAAGCTGAGGGTATCTATTTGTGAGTTCTTTCACAGTATTCTTTGTTTCTGTTTACTTCAAACATTTCCAAAAATTGTATATTATGTATTTGTAGATTAACTTGATAGCCCCACCCCTGTATGTAATGACTACAGCAACCTTAGAAAGAACAGAAGGGATGGCCTTATTAAATAAAGCTATAGCTACAATCAAGGAAGATATAGAGGAGGCTGGTGGTATCTTCAATATACAACAAGCTGTAAGTCACAACAGAAAAAGAACATATTCACATAGGGGTATAATTTGCTTCATTCATGATAAAAAAAATTTCCATGAAAATATTCTACACACAATTGAGGCACTCTTTAAGTAAAGAGTATCAAAAATCTAACCCCCATGTGAAAGGTGCACTTGACAAAAACTCAAAATTGGATCCAGAAAATGTTTTCATGTCTACAGTATATTGTTATTGCAAGGTTTCAAATAGCACAGTCAAGACAACACAGCTAACAACCAGCTATTTTAGTTCACACCAAGAGTGGACTAAAGTGCTAAGCTACTACTTTAATTGCTGGTATGGTATAAAACAAACATTCGTAAAGAGTCATCAAATCAGTTCATGTTCTTTCTTTAATCAATTTCAGTTTTATTTTTCATCAATTTATGTTCAATTTATAATTGACTAAAAATATGTATGTATTTTTTTTTCAAACAGCCAAGATTTGTATCAGATACTGATGAAATAGAATTAGCCAAACAGATGCAGAAATTGGAAGAAGAGAACCGAGAGATCAGTGGAGACGAGGATTCTGAAGGAGAAGGGAACGAGGCAGCATCAGATGAGGATGGAGATGTTGAATAAGCTGTTGTCATGGCAATAAAATCATAAACAACTTGAAAAATATTTCAGCAAGGGTCTGTACAAAAAAAAACTTTGTAAATTTTATTTATTACTATATAATTGTCAAGATCTTGAATGTTATTGCATTTATCATGTCTTTACCTCAGAAAAAAAACCCAGAAGTTTAACTCATAATATCAGACTCAAAATTATGCTCTAATTTAAATTTACAATTTGTTTTGTATTTTCAAACTTTTTGATTGAATTCTTGTTTACTTACAAAAGCCATCTTGTGTAATCTTTGTAAATTAAAGTTATTACCTTGGTCAATTAAGACCTTAATTAAAGAACTTGAATTTTTATTTCTATTAACAAACAATTATGCTAGTGTTTCACTTTCTTAAGAAGACCACCATCACCAAAGAATTCAGACACCTAGAGGCATTAAGTCTCTGTAATCTTAAGACATACAAGGATGCAGTTAAATTGGAAGATTTTTATCTTAAATCATTTGTAATATATGTATATTAATGAGGAAAAAGACCTTTTCTGTACTATAAAACTAAAAATGTATATCACTTTTCACTTCAATAAATCTAATGCATAAATGCTAATTGAAGAAGGATGAATATTTTTGTAAAAAAATATGCTTATCTCTTGTTTGCAAAGACAAACGTGAAAGGAAGGATCTTATGCATAGAAAAGTGCTTGTTAATGTGTAATATGATTGTGTATGTTTTAGACCAATACATTAAATTATCATGTCTTGTTGATTTATTGCTTATTTTGTGTTATTCATATATTTGCACCAGTATTCACATGGTTCTTGTACTTATCAGTAATGTCCTACAAAAACCAGTGGCTACATATTTGAGAAATGTATCAGATAATGGCAATGGTCATTTGTGTATACAAGCATTTTGTAAGAAACTATGGGTCATGTCAGGTTTTCTCAGCAACTACTAATCACAGCCACTTGATATTTGGTATATAGCATCAGGGTGGGGTGTCATAACGTGGGATTCAATTTCAGGTCATGTCGCTCACTTCCTTTCTCTTAAACGAAATCCGGCCATTTAGTCCTTTATAGAAGATTATAAGATGTGGAATAAAGGTATGCAACACAATTTGTATTAATCAATGAAAAACAGCCTGAGACCAGTGGTTGACTGTCAAGATGTAAAAAAATCCAGGTTAGGTAGTGGCTATCATGATAAAAAATTCAGCTGAAAGTCATTTTAATTTTTATGAACAATTGATAGATTTACATGACCAAGTTATCTTGTTCTCACATTGAAAATATGATCAGCTGTTGTTACATTAGAACGATTCATGAGCTATAGGCACATCAGATTTGAACAAGAGCATGGCTCCAGGTGCCGTGAAAGGCATTTTAGACAGGATCACAAGGTTGACTAAGTGTGCATGGTATCTTCTTTTCTTCATAAGGTTCAATTATGAGTAGGATTTAGGATTCTTACCTCAAATTCAATAGTTTTTGTCTCGCCTGCGACTTTAGTTGCTGAAGGCGAGACATAGGTATTACTTTCCGGCAGCGACGGCGACGGCGTAAACTTTTTTGTAAGACTTTTGTCAATCTAATTAAAATTACACGTTAGTTTGGATCTTTTTTTTTTTTTGCTCTGGCGATCCACTAACGTTAGTGGATCGCCAGAGCAAAAAAAAAAAAAGATCCAAACTAACGTGTAATTTTAATTAGATTGGACTTTTGTGGAAAATGAATTACAAGAAAAGTATAATTGCTAGGCATCTGATAATTAGTATACAGACAGTTGG
This sequence comes from Arcuatula senhousia, assembly GCA_963971305.1. NCBI lineage: Eukaryota > Metazoa > Mollusca > Bivalvia > Mytilida > Mytilidae > Arcuatula > Arcuatula senhousia. The sequence goes on along the minus strand of OZ020303.1, from coordinate 45,569,291 downwards.
GGTTATGGTCTACGCAACTGGCACCATGCCGTTGGACCCTGACCCCATTTCATGGTTCAGCAACTCTGTGAACTTAGATGTTTTTTCAGGCCAAAAGACCCCTTTGTAAGACTTTTGTGGAAAATGATTTACAAGAAAAGTATAATAGCTAGGCATCTGATATTTGGTATACAGACAGTTGGGGTTATGGTCTACGCAACTGGCACCATGCTGTTTGACCCTGACCCAAATTTTATGGGCCAGCGACTCTGTGAACTTAGATGTTTTTTCAGGCCAAAAGACCCCTTTGTAAGACTTTTGTGGAAAATGAATTACAAGAAAAGCATAATAGCTAGGCATCTGAATTTGGTATACAGACAGTTGGGGTTATGGTCTACGCAACTGGCACCATGCCGTTTGACCCTGACCCCAATTTCATGGTTCAGCTACTCTGTGAACTTAGATGTTTTTTTCAGGCCAAAAGACCCCTTTGTAAGACTTTAGTGGAAAATGATTTACAAGAAAAGTATAATAGCTAGGCATCTGATATTAGGTATACAGACAGTTTAAGTTATGGTCTATGCAACTGTCACCATGACCCGTGACCCTGGCCCCATTTTCACGCTCTAGTGACTCTTTGAACTTAGGTCTTTTTCAGGCCAAAAAACTTAATTGTAAGACTTTTGTGGACAATGAATTGCCGGAAAATTATAATAGCTAGGCATCTGAAATTGGATATACAGACAGTTGTGGTTATGGACAACGCAACTGTCACCATGCCATGTGACCATGACCCCATTTTTACGCTCCAGTGACTCTGTGAACTTAGGTTTTTTCAGGCAGAAAACTTTTTGTAATGCTTGTGTGGACAATGGATTGCTTGAATAGTATAATAGCTAGGCATCTGATATTAGGTATACAGACACTTTTTGTGTTTATATCAAAAATGAAAGCTTAGGTAGTTGATTTTAGTGATGGTGCCGGCAGGCGAGACATACTTTTAGTGGCCACACTTGTAATATGTATAAGTTTCTTATAACCATTGACAGCTTCAAGTGATGCTCTGTAACCAACTTTTATGTGCTAGTTGATTTCTGGCACAGATGTTGGTTTGACATTGAGATGAAGTATTGTACCTTATCAGATGTGACCCACATTTAACCAATCGTCGGCAATGTCATGGGCATGCTATAGCAAGCAGGAACTGCTTACTAATCTATTATGAAGCCTCTGAGTTAATTTGTCTTTTGACTTTTCTTCACCTTGTCGATTGCTGTTTGGTTGAAATATGTTTTTATTGTATATTGTATATTTTATTTTGGTGATGAATTTATGTCTACTGATCTGTCCTTGTCTTATTATACCCCCACTCGTAAGAGAGGGGGCCTTATGCAATCACCTTGTCCATCTGTCTGTCCGTCCGGTTCAATTTCTCTGCTTCTACTGGATGGATTGGTTTCAAATTTCGTACACAGCTTCAGCATGATGAGTTACACCTTGCCTCCCCTTTCCAGGTCAGTCCATCATCTACTTCCTGTTTTCCGAGCCGACTTGGACTTTTTTAGTGTAAAAAATTTGAAATGTGAAATTTTTAGTAACAGATTTCTTGGCTTCTGCTGGATGGATTGGTTTCAAATTTGGTACACAGCTTCAGCATGATTAGTTAAACCATGCCTCCCCTTTCCAGGTCAGTCCGTCATCTACTTCCTGTTTTCCGAGCGGACAGACTTTTTTAGGGTAAAAAATGTGAAATGTGAAATTTTTCGTAACAGATTTCTTGGCTTCTACTGGATGGATTGGTTTCAAATTTGGTACACAGCTTCAGCATGATGAGTTTTACCTTGCCTCCCCTTTCCAGGTCAGTCCATCATCTACTTCCTGTTTTCCCAAGCCGACTTAGACTTTTTAGGAAAAATTTGTAAAGTGAAATTTTTTGTAACAGATTTCTCGGCTTCTACTGGATGGATTGGTTTCAAATTTGGTACACAGCTTCAGCATGATTCCAGGTCAGTCCATCATCTACTTCCTGTTTTCCATGCCAACTTAGACTTTTAATGGGTCAAAAATAGACAATTTTTCGTAACAGATTTCTCGGCTTCTACAAAAGGGATTGATTTCAAATTTGGTATACAGCTTTAGCATGAAGAGTTGTATCCTGCCTCCCCTTTCCAGGTCAGTCGGTCATCTACTTTCTGAATGGTCGAGTGGGGGTATGCTTAGCACGACTTAGTGCAACCCCTTGTTGGATTTACAACATTCCATTACCCTATTGGAACACCTTTTCTTTTTCCTCTTTGGTAAGGACGTGTAAAATTCACTCAATGGACACAATCTTTGAGCCACTCAAAATCAATGGGCCTCTATTGTACCACCTTTGGGTCTATGTGTCCAAGCATTATGAAATGCTTTTAAGGCATTTGAAAGTTGTGCTTGGGAAACCAATTTCAAATAGATGCAAAGCTTGTTCTGTAGTCCTTGCTTTTCAAAGGATTGGGACACCAATTGTTTTGGGGGAACAAAAATTGGTTGACCAGAAGTTGAGTTCACTCTTGGGTTAAAGGTACAAAAATGTGACTGATATCAGGTATGTCCCTTTCCTTTGTTGCAAATAGGAATAACTAAGTATTCTGTAAGAAAGAAGTAGATGAGTTGTGGACTCAAAATCTCTTAACAACATACCAAATGTTGTTATAAATAGGCAGTCATGTTGTTTCTCAAAAAGATATGAGAGAAATTTATCGTGAACCCACTAGAACTAGAAAATGATAGTGCCACTGTGACCCATTTTTTTCACTTTGCAACATGTTGCAGGTGACAAATCAAAATACTCACACAGTATACACAAAACATAAAATTGTAGTTGTCAATAATGTATCATACTTGTTACTTTATTGTTTATTTTCAAAGACCTTTTGTCATGAGTTATTTGACACATCAATTTTTGCCACAAGTTTATCAACATTCTCATCATTAATAAGTTCATCACCGAACAGGGTTTCTGGACCGATCATTTCATCCACAGAATAAGAATGTTTTACTGCACTTTCTTCATTGCTGGTTTTGTTTTCTTCTTTTAATCTTTTTTTATAAGCTTCAAATAACTCTCTGTAAAAGATAAATAACAAAAGTGAAAAATTGCCAGATTTGGTGAAGCAGTAAGTAGATTAAAGTAATAACAAAATACCAAATTAGGGTGATCAATATCAAATGTCCAAAAAGACAAGAAAGAAATTCCTGGGTCCTCGCCAAGCAGCTAAAATTCTATGTGAGCACTATGTGTGCTCACTAAAAGGGGCCCAACTTCCCGAAAAAAGTGACATATGGTACTCAAAATCGATTTTCCAAGGTAATAGTGATATAAACATTAAGTATAAATTTCACTGTAAACATCCATTGAGAATGGTAATCATGAAAGTGCTTACAAAAGTGTAATGGATATAACATGGACCTCATTTTTATGGTCAAAAGAGGACAACTTCCACAAAAATGGTCACACCGTACCCAAATTCAAACTTGTTGAAGCTTTTAGTGATATTAACATTATATATTAATTTCACAAACATCGTAGGCGTGAGTGCACTTACAAAAGTGTAATGGATAAATGGACCTTATTTTAATGGTCGAAGGGGGACAACTTCCACATGAAAAAGTCACACCATATCCAAAGTCCAACTTGTCCAAGCTATTAATGATATTAACAATTATGTATAAATTTACAAACATCCTTTGAGAATTGTAGGCGTGACAGGTTTACAAAGTTTGACAGACACACACACATAGATTCATGGACGGATGCCTGGCATGATCTGCGACAGTTGTTTCCCCCAAAAAAGTCATATGTTTGGTTTTTTAAATTTCAAATTTTGTGGTTTGCACATCTTGCTTAAAAGAAACAATATAGGATTAACATTTTGTATTGAGCTGCCACCCTCAAAAACAGCAAGAGATGTTTTCGCACAATTAATTGTGAAAATACAGTTCAAGATGCATAGACAAAATTTGAATGAAATTGCTTTGTTGAACAAGATTGAAGATGTCGACCTTTTTTTCCATGCTTACCTCCTTTTTATTGCCCTGACTTGATGATGGTGCTTTTTCCCTTTCATATGGGCTATCAAATAGAAACAACAATGTATTATTAATCCATGTATTTGTAAAAACAGAGCAATTCCTATTGTATGAGATAGGCAATGCCTAAATGCGAGCACATCCAGTCAGAAAATTTCAAAAAGGACCATCTAGAATGTTCAGTTTGGAACGAGGTGCTTGGGGCAAATGAGCTTAAAAAAAGAAAATGTAAAAAAATGAATAAAATTGGTTTACTTAAATAAAATGTAGTAACTCATCGTAATCAGAATATTTTTTTCAATTTTCTTTATTTACAAAGATAATTTTTGGAAGGCGACTAGCAAAAGTTGTAATTATTTTCAAATTCACACTGGACCTGTATGAACTGTGAGAAGAGGCATATCCAGACGGAAAAAAAAACAATATCAGCATTAGGCAAATTTTTCGCGGGAACTTGCTGGGCACTTAGTGCCCGCTACGAGATGTGCTCGCTATAATACCATTTGTGTACTGAATCTTAATTAGCCTATTAAAAACTATCTGATATCTAAAAATGAGCCAAAAATCATAACTTTGATAATATCTATAAAGGTTGATGGATTTGATTGATAGCCAAGCACATTTTTAAAGAAAAAAGTTTGTTCAAGGACAAAAATAATTAATGAAGTAAATATAAGCACATGTGAAAATGTCAATGTTTAGAGTATTTCTTCAACAGTAGTTCTTAGGCAATGTTAAATTATGACTGATTGTAATTTACATTAATATGTCCTATCTGCGATATGACTTGGACATTAAGCACACAACAATTGTCAATCAATCATAATTTTACCTTGCCACTCAATAATATCAGTAAAGTCATATTACAGCTATTATAAATAGAGGTATTTTAGCTTATTATTTATTCATAATTTTACCTTGCCACTCAATAATTCTAGTAAAAGTCATATTACAGATATCACAGGTGTTGTAAATAGAGGTATTGTAGCTCGTTTCAACAGGTAAAGGTTCAACATCTGGCTTATGACCCTGAAATAAAACATAAGTTATCAATTGATTTTGTTTGAAACTGTTTCCACAAGGTGCAAAGGATACCCCACTCGACTATTCAGAAAACAGGAGGTAGATGTGTGGCTGACTTGGAAAGGAGAGGCACAATAAACTCATCATGCTCAAGCTGTGTACCAAATTTGTAATCAATCCCTTCTGTAAATGCCAAGAAATCTGTTTAAAAATCACTACAGACAGACAAGGTGATTGCAATATAGCCTTCTCTCTCTCTCTTAAGAATGGAGAATAACAAACAAGTATTTCTAATTAAACAACTGCTTCCAGAAAAAAAAAAACAACAACCAACAAGAGGCTCCCAGGAGCCTGAATCGCTCACCTGGTCTTGATGTCAACCCTATGAAGACTTTTGTAGAGCTAAATGAGCTGAATGTTTAAGCAAGCAAATTGAGCTTTTCTCTATCTGCAATAGTTTTCATTCTATAGGCCAAAAACACTATTTTTCGCCTTTAAGGGGCTGTTACCCCTATAAGAGGTCATCAGACAACTTAAACCCTATGGAGACTTTTGTAGCGCTAAATGAGCTGAACATTTAAGCAAGCATCAGCTTTTCTTTATCTACATTAGTTTTCATTCTATAGGCCAAAAACTTTCAAAAACGCTATTTTTCACCTTTAAGGGGCTGTAACCCCTATAAGGGATCATCTGACAACTTTGACCTTTTGGAGACTTTAGTAGAGCTAAATGAGCTGAACATTTAAGCAAGCAACAGCTTTTCTCTATCTGCAATAGTTTTCATTCTATAGGCCAAAAACACTATTTTTCGCCCTTTAAGGGGCTTAAACCCCTATAAAGGGTCATCTGACAACTTAAACCCCATAGAGACTTTAGTAGAGCTAAATGAGCTGAACATTTAAGCAAGCAACAGCTTTTCTCTATCTGCAATAGTTTTCATTCTATAGGCCAAAAACACTATTTTTCGCCCTTTAAGGGGCTTAAACCCCTATAAAGGGTCATCTGACAACTTCGACCCCATAGAGACTTTAGTAGAGCTAAATGAGCTGAACATTTAAGCAAGCAACAGCTTTTCTCTATCTGCAATAGTTTTCATTCTATAGGCCAAAAACACTATTTTTCGCCCTTTAAGGGGCTTAAACCCCTATAAAGGGTCATCTGACAACTTCTACCCCATAGAGACTTTTGTAGAGCTAAATGGGCTGAACATTTTAGCAAGCAACAGCTTTTCTCTATCTGCAATAATTTTCATTCTACAGGCCAAAAACACTATTTTTCGCTTTTAAGGGGCTGTTACCCCTATAAGGGGTCATCTGACAACTTCGACCCTACGGAGACTTTTGTAGAGCTAAATGAGCTGAACATTTGTGCAAGCAACAGCTTATCTCTATCTACAATTGTTTTCATTCTATAGGCCAAAAACATGCAAAAACGCTTTTTTTCACCTTTAAAGGGGCCGCAACCCCTATAAGGGGTCATCTGACAACTTTGACTCAATGGAGACTTTTGTAGAGCTTTTGATGCTGAAGCAGTAAGGTGGCATCAGATTTCATCTATCTCTTATACTTTTTGATTTACAAGCCAAAAACAGTAGTCTGACCCCCCCTGGTCTATTTTTAGTAACGGCAGCCATGTTGTTTGGACGGCGGTGCAATCTTGGGAGAGGACATCCCATAGATGAAGTGTGCAAAGTTTCAAAGCAATCCCTTCAGTCGTTTCGGAGGAGAAGTTTATCAAAGAAAAGTTAACGACGACGACGACGGACGAAGACGACGACGACGGACGCCAAGTGATGGCAATAGCTCACATGGACCTTCGGTCCAGGTGAGCTAAAAACTGAAAGTTAAGCAGACAAATATAGGATGCAACTTTGTGTGAGTTCAGCAATATTGTACATAAAAAATCTTATAACTCCAGTCAGATAAGTGTCTTATTATGGCACCTTTTTTACATCAAAATCACTTTGGAACTTTTCATCTTGCATCCTGCATCTTCCTGCAACATCACTAAATTTTCTTATCAAGTATTTTTAAACCATCTTTATTAGTCGCCTACCGGCGAAAGCCGAAGGGGACTATAGGTTTGCGCTCTGTCTGTCCGTCTGTCTGTCACACCTCAGTTTTCCGCACTTTTTTTCTAAATGCTTATAGATAATGAACTGATTTTTGATATGTGAGTTTACCTTGATGAATTACAGATCAAGTTTAAGTTGCGTGCCGGTCCACAATTTTTTATTGGAGTTATGGCCCTTTGAACTTTGCAAATTCACTAAAATACCAGTTTTCCGCACTTTTTTTTCTAAACACTTATAGATAATGAACTGATTTTTGGTATGTGAGTTTACCTTGATAAGTTACAGATCAAATTTGAGTTTTGTGCCGGTCCACAATTTTTTATTGGAGTTATGGCCCTTTTGAACTTTGAAAATTCACTAAAATTTCAGTTTTTACGCACTTTTTTCTAAATGCTTATAGATAATGAACTGATTTTTGGTATGTGAGTTTACCTTGATAAGTTACAGATCAAATTTGAGTTTCGTGCCGGTCCACAATTTTTTATGGGAGTTATGGCCCTTTGAACTTTGAAAATTCACTAAAATTTCAGTTTTTCACACTTTTTTCTAAACGCTTATAGATAATGAACTGATTTTTGGTATGTGAGTTTACATTGATGAGTTACAGATCAAGTTTGAGTTTCGTGTCTATCCACAAATTTTTATGGGAGTTATGGCCCTTTGAACTTTGAAAATTCACTCAAATATCAGTTTTCCACAATTTATTTTTCTAAACGCTTATAGATAATGAACTGATTTTTGGTATGCGAGTTTAGGTAGTACTGCACAATTAATTTATTTAGCTCATTTTTGCATGTGCTCGACGTTGACTATTTTGTCACGGGTTCTTGTAATCGCTTAAACTGCTATTTGCACTTTAAACTAGGTGGTTTTCCAAACTCCGGGCATGTTTAGTCGTGTCTAGTGCCGTATTTGGTTTCTTTGTTGTACTCGTTGCCCCTAGCAACTCTTAACATTTGTCAAAAATTTGGGGACAAAAATACGCAAAAATCGGGGTTTTGTCCTTTTTTTGAACGTTGCCAGTAGTCGAGCTTTCGGTTCAGGTGAAACGTAACATGTATGAAATGAAAGCCCGAAAACAGTCCTTTCTTTTAAGACCAAATAAACCTATCCGACTTCGGCTCTTTTTTCCGCTAAAATTGTTCAAACTTAAAAATCTAAAAATAGCCCATTTAAATTTAAGCCCATCCGCTGGTCACCATGCACAGCCGGAAGCGACGCTTTATGATCATTGGTATTGATTTTTTCGAAATTATTCTTTAAATCAATAACCGTGGATCGTAATTTTTATATAAAGGATCCAGATTTTTCATTTGTCTTGTTTTAAGACCAAAACGAATCAATATTTTCATTTAACAAAAAAGTTCACAGGGGCCACATACGAAAACAATACTGTGAAAAAATCCTAATTGTGGAGTACTACCATAATGCTTTTGCATTTTTTGAAAATTTAACATGAGTTGCATTTTTCTCTTCTTGAGTGTGTAACCACTTGAGGAATACCGGATATTATGATTTTTTTTAGTGTTTTACCATAGTAACGCACGCTCAAAGACGGAAGCCCTTTTCTGATCAAGCTCTTTTTGGACATTTTCCTGCAATAACGTTAGATTCTTTCCCCGTTTGTTTTGAATCAAATTTTGTATTTTCGTAACAAAATTGGTATTCTGTTGTGCTTAAGTCATTTTCTAGCCTATTTCAAACATATTTGTGAAAATTTGGAAGATTTCCGTGAAAAAATCTGCAATAATGGCGTCCATGGAAACACATCATCAAAATTTGCTTAAAATTTGCATAGCAAGCTATAATGCCTTGCGTTTCTATTCAAGCCGACTAAAAATTACAACTTTATGATTTACATACGGGGAAATATACTATATTGTGTAATTTTTATTTCTTCCGGGGAAATTATAAACGTTGTTAGCGTTACATACAGCATAACCAGCTGTACAAAATATAACGTTATTGAAGATATTTTCAAAAATAAGCATGTTTGGTTGCTATGGGCATTAATGCTTAATAACTGATATTTTTCCCTAAAGTTTTGAAACAAGTAATTCTCAAATATATTAGCTTTATTTTCAACAATTAAACCAAGGACTAAAATCAAGATATATTCTCAAAATATTAATGAGAATAATGCCATATGGTAGTACTGCACAATTAATTTATTTAGCTCATTTTTGCATGTGCTCGACGTTGACTATTTTGTCACGGGTTCTTGTAATCGCTTAAACTGCTATTTGCACTTTAAACTAGGTGGTTTTCCAAACTCCGGGCATGTTTAGTCGTGTCTAGTGCCGTATTTGGTTTCTTTGTTGTACTCGTTGCCCCTAGCAACTCTTAACATTTGTCAAAAATTTGGGGACAAAAATACGCAAAAATCGGGGTTTTGTCCTTTTTTTGAACGTTGCCAGTAGTCGAGCTTTCGGTTCAGGTGAAACGTAACATGTATGAAATGAAAGCCCGAAAACAGTCCTTTCTTTTAAGACCAAATAAACCTATCCGACTTCGGCTCTTTTTTCCGCTAAAATTGTTCAAACTTAAAAATCTAAAAATAGCCCATTTAAATTTAAGCCCATCCGCTGGTCACCATGCACAGCCGGAAGCGACGCTTTATGATCATTGGTATTGATTTTTTCGAAATTATTCTTTAAATCAATAACCGTGGATCGTAATTTTTATATAAAGGATCCAGATTTTTCATTTGTCTTGTGTTAAGACCAAAACGAATCAATATTTTCATTTAACAAAAAAGTTCACAGGGGCCACATACGAAAACAATACTGTGAAAAAATCCTAATTGTGGAGTACTACCTTAGCATGATGAGTTACAGATTAAGTTTGAGTTACCTGCTGGTCCACAAATTGTTTTGGGAGATATGGCCCTTGGAAGTTTGAAAATCTATTGCAATTTTCTTTTCAAAACTTTTTATTGTTCCTTGTAGATAATATACTGATCAAGTTTAGGTATTCATTTGTTTGACAAATTGTTACCAGTGACTGAAATATGAGGCCGGTAGGGGACTAAGTATTGTTTTGCAATACTCTCAGAATGCTTGTTTTGGTCAGAACATGCAGGGATGCCCACTAACAGCTTTCTTAATGATGGGTAGTCTATCTCCTGTAAGTCTACACTAACAAGCAACAATGTCTTCCATCCAAGACCACTGTCTGCTTTTTGTGTTCCAAGCTTGATTTATATTACTTAAATTATTAAAATTACAGTACAAACCTCAATAACTGCTTTTAGAATTCTAACAGCAGGTTCATGGACATGTTCCTCCCACTGTGAAACATCTGTTGAATCTAAACCATATATTGGAGGAACATAGGCACCTCTGTCTAAAAAAAAACATTCAACAAACCAATGATTAAAATATTGTAACGTGCAGAAAAGTTTGAAGCAGAAGTTATTTCTCTATTGTAAACCTGAATTTGACTAAAAATACTATGGTAAACCGCTTTTTATGTACTTCAGTAAGATAAAATATTGTATACTCTGTCCTGATGACGCCCGTCTTAGGGTGAAACATGTCGACCTAATAAATAGCTGATCATCACAGCGGGTGAAAATTGGGTGTTGTGTCTTTATTATTATATTGATTTACGATGGAGCTTAAAGACGCTGCTGAATACCATTAGGTATCCACCCTAACATTGCCCCTACCGCCAATTCACCGTCCCCGAGTGTTGGATCACCTTTTTCTTTGCAGTTTTCCTGATTGCGGTGAACCCCTGCATCCATTGAGGATCCACTCTCGCTAAAACCGCGTTGTACAGACAACCACACAGCAAGATGCAAATGCCGACTAGTTCCAATATTAATTTAACCAAGATCTGCATCCACAGGCCACACGTGAAAATAAAAAGAGAAAAACTTAAGACTTTTCAAAATATACCGCCACAAAAACTACCGCTACTAAGGATATTCATAGAGTCCCGGAAGAACATAGACAAACTCCGAACATTTTGTATATCTATTGCTAAAGATTTACGCAGTCAACACCACAATGAATATCCTATGAAATACGAACTTTCCCATGTCACTTATTATTTTGGAATCGCCTACATTCTTCCCGAACGCGGCAATCTACTGCCTGAAGCTGTTCCTGACGCTGTCGGAAGTAGTAACTCCGTTGGTCAAGGAGCGAAGCCGATAGAAGTGGTAGGGAACAGTTTTGTGCCTGCCCATTGGAATTGTTTACCACATGAACTACCATAATTGTGACAACAAATGCTAAAGCTTTATTCTATTATTTTTTTAATGTTTATGTTTACAGTAACCTCAGTTTACAGTAACGTCATAGTAGTTTACCGTAGCATTTATTCCCATTGTCTCTTTGTAAAAATCATGTGACTATTAATTAACCGCAAATGAACCGCTTTTTATGTACTTCAGTAAGATAAAATATTGTATACTCTGTCCTGATGACGCCCGTCTTAGGGTGAAACATGTCGACCTAATAAATAGCTGATCATCACAGCGGGTGAAAATTGGGTGTTGTGTCTTTATTATTATATTAATTTCTTCATTTGAATAATTGTTGGAAAAAAAAATATAATTTACATAACTAGCTATAATTGTGATTGCAAGCAAGTCACATAAAAGTCCCCTCCCGTCCCCAAATTTTGGCGGATTGCAAAATACCAAAACATGGCTAATCATAGAAACATTTTACTTGCCTCATGATGATCAGCATAACAAATTTACATTGTATACAAATTTTTATGTAATTTGGACAAATTTAAATTTTTGGCGACTTTTGGCAGATTGCCAATTTTTTTGGCGGATTGCCAAAAATTGGTTACTTATTGAAGAACCGTGCTTGCCCAATGGTGATCAGCATAATCATTTTATTTAGTATAACAATTTTCATGGATATTTGACAAAGTCGAGTTTTTGGCGATTTCGGCGGCTAATTGCCAAAAATTGGCAGGTCGTAGAAAAAATCCGGTCGCACCATGATAATCAGCATACCCACTTTACCCAGATAACCCATTTTCAAGACGATCAGACGAAAAAAAATTTTCCGCCCCTTTTTTCCGCAGGCGGCCATTTTGAAATGGCGGCCATCTTGAAAATTTTAAAAGTCGATGGCCCATCTATGAGTGACCCCCTAACCATCTAAAAAGGTTTCATCTTGATTCGCCAAAGCGTTTTTACGAGATATGTCGGACAAACTTTAGATCTATAAATAGGAAATTGAAATAAGAATAATAATAACTAGCTATAATTGTGATTGCAAGCAAGTCACATAAAAGTCCCCTCCCGTCCCCAAATTTTTGTGGATTGCAAAATACCAAAACATGGCTAATCATAGAAACATTTTACTTGCCTCATGATGATCAGCATATCAAATTTACATTGTATACAAATTTTTATGTAATTTGGACAAATTTAAATTTTTGGCGACTTTTGGCAGATTGCCAATTTTTTGGGCGGATTGCCAAAAATTGGTTACTTATTGAAGAACCGTGCTTGCCCAATGGTGATCAGCATAATCATTTTATCTAGTATAACAATTTTCATGGATATTTGACAAAGTCGAGTTTTTGGCGATTTCGGCGGCTAATTGCCAAAAATTGGCAGGTCGTAGAAAAAATCCGGTCGCACCATGATAATCAGCATACCCACTTTACCCAGATAACCCATTTTCAAGACGATCAGACGAGAAAAAATTTTCCGCCCCTTTTTTCCGCAGGCGGCCATTTTGAAATGGCGGCCATCTTGAAAATTTTAAAAGTCGATGGCCCATCTATGAGTGACCCCCTAACCATCTCAAAAGGTTTCATCTTGATTCGCCAAAGCGTTTTTACGAGATATGTCGGACAAACTTTAGATCTATAAATAGGAAATTGAAATAAGAATAATAATAATAATAATAATAAGAAACTGGGCAAAAACAATAAGTCCTCCGACACTTCGTGGTCGGGGACTTAATAATAATAATAAGAAACTGGGCAAAAACAATAAGTCCTCCGACACTTCGTGGTCGGGGACTTAATAATGAGGATGCAATATGAACTAGTACATAAAACAATTAAAAAAAAAAAATCATGACTACATCAAACTATTAAGATGGACTAAAGATAAGTTAGGGCTGTTCCAGAATTATCTTGTGGGGGGTCGGGAGGAATTTCTATTACATTTATGGTGGGTGGTGGGTGTTTTAGAAATATTTTTGGAAGAAACAATGATAAAAATTAATTATTTTTTATGGATGGTGGGGTAAAGAACGAGAGGCTCCCAGGAGCCTGAATTGCTCACCTGGTCAACCCTATGAAGACTATTGTATAGCTAAATGAGCTGAACATTTAAGCAAGCAACAGCTTTTCTCTATCTGCAAAAGTTTTTATTCTATAGGCCAAAAACACTTCTTTTTGCCTTTAAGGGGCTGTAACCCCTATAAGGGGTCATCTGACAACTTCTACCCTAGGAGACTTTTGTAGAGCTAAATGAGCTGAACATTTAAGCAAGCAATAGCTTTTTCTCTATCTGCAATAGTTTTCATTCCATATGGCAAAAACATGAAAAAACACTATTTTTGACCTTAAAAGGGCCATAACCCTGATCAAGGGTCATCTGACAACTTCTACCCAAGCAGAGTTTTGTAGAGCTTTAGATTCTGAAGAGCCTAAGATCCTACAGAGCCTAAGATCCTTCGGATTTTTTCTATCTGTTATGGTTGCTGAGTTATAAGCCATTTTAAGTGATTTTACCCTATGTTCTATTTTTAGTAACAGTGGCCAGGTTCTTTGTCGAATCCTTTTAAAATGAGGATTGTTTGTTGCCAACATGTCATATATCATTCCTGCAAAGTTTCAGTTAAATTGGTTCATTGGTTTCAGAGAAGAAGATTTTTGAAATTTTTAATGGACGACAGACGACCGACGCATAGTGATGGCATATGCTCACATGGCCTTTGGCTAAGTGAGCTAAAAAAGTGCCACCTGACCCCCTTCACATATTTAATTCTGGAACAGCCCTTACTGGAAAGATATATAGTGTCTTACATTGGTTCTTGGAAAAGACCGACTGATCTTTCACAAATGATAAATCACTGCCGGTTTTCCAAGAATGCTTGCAAGTACCTACAGGGGTTAAAATTAGCACTGGTCCAAGGTCCAGAACCTTCAATATTTGGTTCAGGACCTGTGACATTTTATTTACATAAGTCCTGGACCTGCATGTATTTACAATGACTCCTTTTGAGTTTTCAATAACATCTGGTGGACTTTCCACCTAGAACTTAAAAAAGTCCTAGACCTGTTGCACTCAAATGTTAATTTGAACCCCTGGACCTATTTCTTCCGCAAAAAATAAATTCAATTCTAACATTGAAATATTAGGCAGTTTTATTCTAAAAAATCAATCATAAATTTAAAATATTGTTGCATTTCATTGGTGGATATAATTAATCAGTAACAATGTTTTTTTATTGTTACTTGAAAAGTGTGAGATTGCTTCACATGCTTGGTGAGAGCCATTTCGGAAGAATTATTGTTTGCTGGCTACAAGTTTCAGGGCTGCTGCATGAATTTGATGATACAACTCCTAAATTAAAAGATACAATTTTTTAAAAGGGACACACCCAACCTATAAAACTGCACTTTTTCTAAAATCCACAAAAGAATTGTATTTCAAAAATGAAGTCCCTTCACATTATACAATTACCTGTCAAAAACCTTCTCCTAATCCATCTTACTTGACTTCTAGCATATCTCCTTGTTACTAATTTCATTTCATCAATTCCTACAAAGTACATCAATTGAAATTTATTCAATGACACAAAAAAACACCAAGTTGTCGCTTTCTTTGCACAAATTGATATTGTTTTATTCAGACAAGTGAAATCAACATTTAGGAAACAGTTTACCAACTATGACAGCCATAGAATGAGAGTTGTTGTAGTGTATCTACTATAGCCAGGGTTCAATGTTTAATCCTTGTCAGGGGTGAGCATTTTATAGGTGTATTATCTAGCAACGTCATTTGTAAAGATGGTCTCAAGGAATGCTGCTAGAAGTAGTTCTAAAGAAGGGACAAAATACCTTCCCAATTCTATTTTTGTTACAATCAAAAGTTTAACCAATGACAAAAATTAAAACACCTTGGCATGTGAGAAATTTTTCTATGACCTCTATTTAATGCATGTCAAAACACACCTGCTAGTTACTATCTAAAATTGTCCAGTCACAAACTGATATGGTCAGAAAGTCACTACTATTGGTTGGTAATGTAGTTCATGTTCAGATGTTGTGCATGTAAAATTTAATTCAAATGTGTAATTTTATTTTGATTGGTTCATAGTGAGTGACCGGGCATACATTATTAAAGAAGAAATTATTAAAACTAAAAGTTGTCCTGTGCATAGGTACAGCAATACCCCATGCATGTTAAAGGCCCATTTATATAGACTGGTAAGAGAAGGTTCAATTGGGCTGCTAAAAAAAGCCACACTCACTTACTGCAAACAAGAAAGGGACCATCTATAAGCTTATAGCTTATTTCTTATTCCAGTACAAACAAATAGTCAGTGTTCTCCCCAGAAATTTTGGATAGCATCACATTTTGTGTAAACAAGATTCAGCTGAAGGAAAACAAATCGCGTCGATCGACATCTGGCTCATGTTTTATTTATAATTTAATTTTAAATGTATCAACCCCCCCTCCCCCCCTTAGTATAAAACATGATTCAGAAATACTTTTTTTTTAAATAATATAGGAGGGGGGTTGTATGCATGACTGGAAAATAACAGTCAAGGCATTGTAAAATATGACTATGTTTTATTCTCTTTGGTGGGAAAATATAATTGGTCTAGTTATAAGAATTATGTTGTATGTGATGACTCACAACCCTTGATTAAAATGGGAGAGAAAGGGACAGAAAGTTGCCTGAAATAGTAATAATAAAAACTTATAATGATATCATGAATATATTTCATTCCTTATCTGCTTTGAATAAATAACTTTACTGAAATGTACCATATAAAAAATATATATGGTACATGTAATTTGTACATAGTAGCCACTGCCTTTAGTTATCTCCCTTTTGCCCAAAAGTTGTCTTTCTTTGTTTATGAAATTTACTGCCAAAATCAAATGTGTGAAATCAATGTTTTGGACTATATAATCGTAAATAGGGATGTTTAGGGATTCCAATATTCATTCTTTAAGGTAAAAAATCATTCTTTTATCTTGGTCAGTCTTTTAGTTTTGGTTTTCATTTATTTTTCATGTAAGTTCAAAAACCCATGTGTATCAAACACATGGTTTGTGTTTGTTTTTATTTTGGTCAATTCTGATTGGTTGTCCAACCATAATAAAACACTCAGCGGCAGGTGCCTACTGTCGGCAATCACCTGTAATCAAGTCTAATTAGTTAAAAATCGATATCTTTCAATTTATTGACAACAGACCAATCATTTATTTGATAATTGGCTTGTGGTGTATAGGTGTCAATTACCCAATGGTCCTGAATGGCTTCATTGTAAAAATTTTAAGCAATTTTATAGCGTCTCGGTACAGACTGATAGCATCTCGGTAAAATCTGATAGCGTCTCGGTCCCGAGATGCTATAAGGGCCTGGGGAGAACACTGAATAGTTATCATTAGGTTTTTTTATATTAACAACAAGAAAGACTGAATAAACACATGAACATGAGTAGCCTTTTGTCACAAGCTAGTGTGTAGCAAAATTCATAAAGCAAAGATAAAAGTGGTTAAAAAAAGTTTTCCAAATTAACTTTGTTGTTATACAATACATTCTTCAATCAAATTCAAAATCAAAAATTTATGTGTAAGATAGAGACACCATATTTCTATATGGGGATGGGAGAAACATTACTAGAACATACCAAACTGTAAAAGGTCTTTCCCTTTCTGTGTGTTTTTTTCATCTTCAGGAAGTAGCAAATAGTCATGGAACTCTTTAAAACCAATACTTTGAAATATCCCATGAGTATAATCAACTTTACTGAAAATATACATAAATAATGTTATTTCAACTGATACAACATAAAATGGATACAGTAGTCCTAGTTTGTGTTTCAAGCTGGAGTAGTTGAGCAAATAGATATTAACAATAAACATTAATATACTGTGGTTTCATTTGCGGGGGTATCAATATTGTGGTATTCATGGTTGGTCTTAACCTATAAATAGGAAATTTAACGTTGATCTGTATGCTGCAGGCTTTTGGACCAGGAATTAAAGGGTATAAAAACTTATCAATTTTTATCAACCATGAAAATTGGTACCAAAGAAAATAAAAAAATTCCACAGTACTGTAGGTAATGAGAAATCAGTGCAGCGTGCTGGACAGAAGGTTATCCTTATTTGTATGTTGTATATATGTGAAAATATACAAGCAATCAATTACTATATGTAATACTACAACTTAATTATTTATTACTTGTTTTCCTGAATTCTTTTTGTATTGTACTTCTTATGGAAATCTTGCATTTCTTCGATCAGTCCTCTACCTAACATTTCGTCAACTCTCTTGTCTGTCCTTTCATCCAAAACTATGAATAAAACATCATGTGATAACCTTCATTTATTCAATATCATAGTTTGAAATGAATTGAATAAGCAACCAGACATACAAATTGAAAACATGAATATGTCAAAAAGAGAAAGATATGTGCCCTCATCACAACATGAAAAATTCTGTGAAAGTAAAAAATGGCCGGATTTCGTTAAACAGGAAGTAGGTGAGCAACAGACCTTAAATTGAATTCCACATTATGGGACCCCATCCTGATGCTGTATACCAAATATCAAATTGCTGAGAAAACTTTTACAAAAATTTCTTTCCTGCTCGCCCGGCATTCACAATTTTATAACCTGAATTGTTCACTCCGTGAATCTGGCCAAAAAGTACCTGTAACTTCAAACTGATTTGGATGAACAGACAGAAAATGAATCTGAACACTATATGCCCTCTTTTTTCCTAGGTGGGGCATTAAAATCTAGACCCTTATCATTGACTTGCATTTAAAGTTTATTTATGTATGTTTTGTTCATATGTTATGTAAATTTATACCTGGTTGGTCAGACTGTATCCAGAATATACATGTATTGTTGTAACGTAGATCTCCTCGTAAAGAATTCTCTCCAGTTTCTGCTTTTTGATACTCAAATATTTTACTCATACCAATCCCATATCGGTCATAAACCTCTAAAGCTCTAAAAAATAAAATAAAATTAAGTTTTCTACTTAATGTAAACAAAAAATATCTTTATTTTAAGTAAAAATTACATTATTAAAAGTTCTTGTTAACAATGCTTCAAAATGTGTATTTATGTATTTTTTTAAATGAAATTTATCTGAAGCAAAAATAAAGAAAAACTCAATTTTCTTCTTTTATTTGATTTCCAAGAAATACCTTTTTGAATATAGATAGTTATTCAGTGGAATTTTCAGATTTTTTGCCAAATAGGGGAGAAGGACTCATAAGGCTTCAATTATAAATATCACACATGAATTTTTTTCATAAGGGGGGTGTGAGCCCCCTTGGGTCAATCTGGATCTGCCTATGTTATTACAAAGTTATAGGATGGTGTTTTAATTATTTGATTAATAAGTACATAATTTCAACCTTATTATTCTTCTCTTATTATGAGGATGGATAGATTCTCCTCTTTTTCTATCCACCTCCATCAACCTGCGATGAAGGACCACAGAATCTTCTTTCTCCAGCTCTCGTCTATAGGCATCTTTCTCTTCATTGCTCACATTATAGTTCTTTGATGTGTCTGTTGGGTCAATATTAGCTGCCTTTTCAATGTCCTGTAATAGAAATGAACTTGAATTACCTCCCTTTTACTGTAAAACATTTTTCTGCTTAATATTTTTTTTTAAATTTGTAAATAAAAGTCATTGTTCGGTAAAAAGCATTATTTTCACGATTTTACTGCAAGTTTTAGGAATGACTGTAAGGACACTGAAATACTTGAAATGGTACTTTTATCTGAAATCAGCATTCAGTTGCTGTGTATTTATCACATGAAATTATAACATTTATGCAAGTTCCCATTGAAATGTATTTTGATAAATAAAAAAAACAAGACTCATCCATTTCCTAAATATGACTTAAACTCCTTGAAAGTACTGTAGACATGGAATTTCTAGTGGGGTTATTTTTGCTTAATTCGCAATCACATAATATCCGCAAATACATCCCCCCAGCCCACACGAATGGCAAAGAATATAAATAATCAGAAGAAACGAGAAATTATCATCCATGTGAAAGGTTACATTAATAAAAATGGCAAAAATATCACCTTGCAAAAATTTCCACATTTACAGTACTAAAACTTGTAATTAAGCATCAATTTTCATGGATTGGGAACAAAATACATACTTAGTCTAGTAGATTTATGTCTATCATGTTAGTATATGACTTCAGGGTTTTATAGAAATTCTTTATGGAAATCAATGCAATTTTTTTGTATTTAGTAGGAATTAAATTTTTATGATTTGCTTGACCCATAAAACACAACAAATGTTGGAGCCCCCAAAATTGAATACTTTCTCAGTATGTCTGTATAATATGATGAGATTTCCAAATGAAAATCAATTGTCCAAAACTTGAACAGCAAACAGTTGTGTATGTTGATGAATGCTGACAATCACTGTCAATGATCAACAAATATGGCATGGCAACAGACAAATACTTATGATTTTCAATCATTTTTCAATCTTTTTAGAGCAGAATTCTATTTTTGATTCTCTTGTCCTCTTAGAATCAACTAATTTCATTTAGGCATTTATAAACAAATGCACTTAATGTAACATTTTCATTTATTTTCATAACTGGGATGACATCAGGTCTAAAATAAATCTGATATGAACTAATTATGTGTATTGGGTATCATTCATTGTATAACAATTAAATAAACACTGTCTGTACCTTGGAGAGTTTACATTAGTGCATGTCAAATTGACCTGAAATATTTATGAATGAAAACTTTCCCATGCTCATTAGATTGTTGTAGGCAGGTGGTTTTACCTACTGGGATGTCAGATTAGCCCTCTCAAATTCCCCATCCTCTCAATGGGAGGCTAATTAATGATAGATTAACCTCTTGTTATATAATGCCAATACACATTAAAGTTCAAAAGGTCAATGCATTTGATGAGCAGAATTACATCCTAACCACTGCCTATTAGTTTCTTAACTAGTATCATATGTTTTCAGTTATTTTCATTCATAATATCTTCCCCATTCATCAAGTAATTTCACACTGAGTTAGCTTGTGAAGTTTTCTCCCACACTTCAAAAAAATATGTCAGAAACATTTTTTCTTAACTATTTTACAAATGTTATGAATGCATTTCATCACCTTGATTTTGACAATTTAAGTTCCATTTTACATAATTCATTCTGATAACATATACATGACTGTCAATTACAAACAGCTGATTTTCAGTGTGTGGTTAATGTTTTAATGGGCTTGTTATGTTTATATTGTGTCTGAGAAAATTCCTATGTTCACTGCTGGAGGCCATTCCAAAATTCTACAGAAACAGTCTGATGCTGTGTTAAAAGAATCAGAGACAATCCAGACATGAATACCTAAAGGTTTGACCCAAGGAAAGCCAGTTGACCTGAAACTTGTTACAAACTTTATTACTTATGGTCTGGGAATCCATTATGTAAGCTCTCCATGTCAGCCAGTCCATTGTTTGAGCAAGGGTTCAGCGGATGTCTGCTAATTTCCAAATTGCACCCATGAGGCTTGATAAATGCTCTATCTTTATTTTATCTTATCTTCAATGCAATTAATTTGGCATTACAGATTTTCTTCTCAATTAAAAGGTTCATTATATTTCCAATCCTCTAAATTGACTGATATAACAATTTTCAGGGAAAACTTTGCTCCAGCGACAACAAAGGATACTCTGGAGCAGCTAACACTGGCGGTGGTGTGTCATGGGCTGGACGACCCATGGCACATAGCGAGTCTATACCGATTGGTATAAGTCGACGCAGAGGGGCTTTCCCCTAGTCGCGACTATAAATACCCATCAGAACTTTAAAATTATTTTTCATTAAATGTTTACATCTACATACATTTTTAAGGAACAGATAAAAAATCACTATTGAAACATATTTTGTGTTTTGCATAGTCGGAGGCTGCATGAGGATTGGCTCTCCCTCCTGATGAAAAAAGATTTTACTTAAAAAATGGGGAACCATTGAAATGTGGTAATGACAGGGTCCCTTGTTGGTCTGTCTAAGGGCCTGCCTTAGCATTTTAAAACTTCATTATCAAAATTTCATATCCATTCTTTTTTCAAATTAAATTCAATAAGGAACCACCTGTTGGTGTAGTTATATGGGGTAGATGATATGTGCTACAGCTCAATCAATTATCACTAGTTCTAAAGATTAATTGAACATGGTTTATGATCTAGACTTCCTGCTGAGAAACAAACCATATTTCCACTCAGACTCTTAAAAATACAATATTCTCACCATTTTATCAACAGCTTTCAGGAATATGAAACTGCTTAATTAATGGGAACCAAAGTAGAGTTCTACTGTTTTTCTAGTCTTAATGTCCATTTACAGACAATTACATGTACTACCACAGTGTCCCACAATAATATGTTGGATCATATAAAAGATGCAAGTAACAATCAAGAAGACCATAGGTGGTCTCAAATATGGTCAGCAATTTTTATATTAACTTTTACAACTAAACTCTAAATGTGTCTTAAATTTCACTAGTTTGGTTTAATTTAAACAAGAGTTGACACTAAAGTATGTCTCGCCTGTTCGCGCAATCGGAATACCTAGATTTTCAACTATTCATTTATTAATTCTCCCCTGTGACAGTTGCCTAGACATTTACCCATAAGTTCACAAAGTTACTTAAACATGAAATTTGGATCAAGGTTACACAGCATGGTGACACTTGAGTAGACCATTACCCCAACTGTCTGTATACCAAATATCAGATGCCTAGCTATTATACTTTTCAAGAAATTCAGTGTCCACAAAAGTCTTTCAAAGAAGTTTATGGCCTGAAAAAGAAAAAGTTCACAGAGTCACTGGAGTGTGAAATTGGGTTCAAGGTCACATGGCATGGTTACAGTTCCATAGATCATAACCTCAACTGTCTGTATACCCAATATCAGATGCCTAGCTATTATACTTTTTAAGCAATTCATTGTCCACAAAAGTCTAACAAAAAAGTTTCAGCCTGAAAAAGACCTAAGTTCACAGAGTCACTAGAGCGTGAAAATGGGGTCAGGTGACTGTTGCGTAAACCATAACCTGAACTGTCTATATACCAAATATCAAATGCCTAGCTAGTAATTCATTGTCCACAAAAGTCTTACAAAAAATTTACGCTGCCACCGCCTATTAAAAGTAATACCTATGTCTCACCTTTCGCTACTAATCATTGCAGGCGAGACAAAATTTGATTTTAGACCAGGATAATAATCAGGGCAAATCCAGGGTCTGTTGTTTGAGGGGACTGGAAATTTAAGGCAAAAAAAGGTTACACAAAATATTTATATCTTCTAAGTTTTCAAGGGGAGGGGTTTGTATGGCAACTCTGCCTGAACCCCCTTTGAATCCTCCACAGATGATATGTGCCAATCCTGAAAACTACCTAAATGACCAATCCTAATACATGCCAGAAAATGGTTCCTTTGTACCTTTTCCTGGGATAGTCATGACATCTTTGAAATTTTATGCCAAAACACTTAACAAGCCAATATGCTAACCCTGTGGGAGATGATGGCAGACAGGTCTCAAAGGGTAGTTTTACAACTAATAAGTAGAATGTAATTGTCTTGTAGAATTAGGAAGTTCATGACCTCTTTTATAGAGTGAAAACAACATGTGTCTGGAGATATGTCAAGTGATATTATCTCTGCTATGATGTAAGATCAGAGGTCAAGTAGGTATTAATCATGTGCAATTTTAAAAAGGAAGAAAAATTTTCTATTTTAAAAAAGGGGGTTTACCCCTGATTTCCAGTACCCTATCAAATTATTTCGTCAATATATTTTTTAAGATCATTAGAAATATTATGCAATGCTCAAGAATTTTTTTTTAAATCCTTTTATAAAACCAATGCTATGGAATTGCCAATTCTAAGAAGACCCTAACCCACAATTTGAAAAAAATATTGTAACCAAAGTTGCAAACCATACCTTATTAACCATTTGGAAAACAGGAAGTAGATGACCAAGATACCTGAAAAGATCTTGCTAAAGTTGTGTACCAAAACACTTCTCATAAATAGAACAAAAAAATCTGTTACAATCTTTCCATTTTTGCCCATCATAATAGTCTAAGTTGACTAAGCAAACAGGAATAAGATGACCAACTGTCCTTCAGAACTCTTCATGCTTAAACGGTGTACCATAAGTTAACCAAATTTATTTCTTCAGTGGAAGCTGAGAAATCTGCAACAAAAGTTTGAATAGACAGATGGACAAAAAGATTGCAATATAGCTACCTCTAATTAGGGTTGGGTTTAAATTTTCATTGAACTCACCTGTTTATTTAACAGAAACTTCCACATCAAAGATTCTATGTAATAATTTGTTCCTCCAACAATAATTGGAATTTTATTTGACTGGAATATTTGGTCTATCTTTAGATTGTCAAGGAAAATGCTGTTACTATAAGGAATTTGTATGATCCTTTTAAATTTTAACAAGGCAAACATATGGGTGTCAAAAATTTGAACCAGTATACATTTTGCTAAGGATTCAAGAATAACTTAAATTACCTTATAATTTGCTGAGTATTCTATAAGCATGATAAGAGGTAATACATCAACCAAGGATAAAACAGGAACTATATACATTTGCTAAGGGCTATATGGCGATTTTGGCCACAAAAAGGGACTTTTTTATTGGCTAAGAATACAAAAAGGAATGATATACAATTGCTACGGATACAAAAGGACCTTAAGGACTTTAATTTTACTTTTGCTAAAGCTACAACAGGGTCTTTACACATTTATTAAGTATACAATAGGGACTAAAATACTTCATACATTTGCAAATAGTACAAAAGCGACTTTTAGCAATTGCTTAATTAGGATACAATGGAGACTTTATACATTTAATTTGCAAAGGATACAATAGGGACAGCCATATCTCTGTAGTCCACCACTGTGTTATCTTCTTTCAGAGGGTCTAGGTAGTCAATCATATGATGTGGACATTGCTGTAGTTCTTCTTTGGTAACTTTATTGGTTATTATGTCCAGACCTTTATAGACCTACATGTAGAAATAGAACGTAAACTAGACTAGAATACTGACAAAGTCAGAAAGGGACCCGTGGCAATATATCTTAGTGTTTTCAAAATCATACAAACTTTGATTATAACCACGAAGGCATGTTCCATGGAATGTGTATGAAACTTCAGAGCTGTATTGTTAATAGCCTTTGAGTTTTATTGTTCAAAAATTCCAATTCTCAAAATCAGTGATTTTCGATAAAAAATGAAGTTTTTTTTCAAAAATATTAATCAGATTTGCACGAAATTTTAATATGCAAATCATGGCATGCTACTTAGCAGCTGTACAAAGTTTCAGAACTGTATTGTTAACAGTTTTGAGTTTTAGTGTTCACAAAGTCCAATTCTCAAAATCTGTGATTTCGATAAAAAATGAAGTTTTTTTCTCCAAAAACATTTCACATTTTTGAATGAAATTTTAATATGCAAATTATGACAATCATGCTACTAAGTAGCTGTACAAAATTTGAGAACTGTGGTGTTAAAAGTTTTTGAGTTTTAGTGTTCACAAGAATTGTTGACGGACGGACGGACACAGACAGACAGACGGACAAAGTGAAAACTATAGGGCGTCCGCATCTTTGATGCGGGGCCCTAAAAATGTGCCTTTGAGCCACAAGATGGCCCTCCCATTCTTGAAATATCATTGACCCTGATGTGTATCACCTGGGTTATGGACCTTAACCAAGAACTTAACCAAAGTCGTTCATGCATAAAATAAAGGTTGCAGTGACCTTAACCAAAGTGTTATGGACCAACTGGGTAAAACATTATGGCTGATCTACATATGTGGTTGGGCCATAAAAATAAAACACTCACAAGAAGAACAATAACATTACCACAGCTGGGAAACTCAATTATCCTGACAAATTATTGTTACCCAGAAGTTAATTGTTACAAAGTGAAAGAACACTTTTTGATGTCACTCCATGTAGATCTTAAATATACCTGAAATCATTTCTTAGTCTGTATTTTAAGCCAGAAATTGTTTTTGTACTGTCAAGGCGATTCTATTGACCAGGTCAAGTCTGAACTTATTGGGAAAAAAATAATTTAATGTTATTAAATTTTTGAACAAAATAAACTTTTTGCTTTATTTACAATCATTCAATGAATATACATAAGAGTGACATTCTTAGATTTCTAAAATTTATCACATTAGATGTACATCACAAAATTCCGGTCCCAGAGTTTTGGTTGAGATAATCAAGTTTCCCAGGTGTGATTACTTGATGGTAATGTACTTTTCATAAATCCATTAATTTAAGTTTGGGTATGTACAAAAGTAAAATAAGACCCCGTTTACACCATAAACAAAAATACATCGATCTTTTTTGAATCGATCTTAAAAAGACTGGTTTGCATTTACACACATTCATTAGATAACCCGATTATTGGTCGTTGTATTTCATTCCCTGTGTAAACGGGGTCTAATACTATATGAAACTGTACAACCTTCAAGGTTATAGTTATAACAATGTAATGGACAGTTGTTCAGTATTTAAAAATAATGTTTGTGAAGGCTATTCCACTGTCTATTTCATTTTATCAATTTTATCCAATAAGAAAATTTTACTGATGTTGACCATTTTAATCATTGTTAATTGGAGAAACTAACACAACTATTAAAAGTGCAAGAGACTAAGATAGTTTTGATAAAACATCAGTATTTTGATATATCTGAAAGTACAGTATGAATGCAATGTCTTTCTGGTATTTAACAAACAATACTGTGAGCAGGGCCAGTCTGAGTGATAACTGAGAGCTACACGTATGCAATTATTCATCAATCTCTCATGAAAAATTTGAACAAGATTAAATGAAAACACTTCAATAAGAAAATGTAGTCACTGTCAGCCTTCCTCAATTAATTTTTTTATGTTTTCAGTGTTAATCCATGTAAGTATTCATTTTCGACTCCAAATTATTCTATATTGGCTATTACGCGTCTGTCCTGATACCCTTGTTTCTTCAACAATTTTCTTATGTGTTCAACTTGTCATCATTTTCGTGTTCATCTTACGGGCTTAGTTGTTTTGGGCTGCTTAGTAATAGAGTTATTACTCAGCTTCATAATTTTATTTAATTTGTTATGCTTCATTTACATTTTTTATGATTATTCTTATCCATTCATTTGTGTATTTTATTTTATTTCATTTTATATTCATTTATCATTTCTAATGTTGAGGGTCAATTATCGATGATCAATCACAAAGTTCAAGATTTAAGACATAATACGTCATAGATTTTTATTATGTAATTTATTATTATCATATTAAATTATAAGCGCTGGTGAATCTGGTACTTTGTTAGTGCAGCGAAATATCAGCTCATTTGATTAATAATTAATGTCTTTTGATTTTTATTTATTATGATTTTATTTTAACATCATATTTGATGTTATTGTGCACCATTTAAGATTTTTATAAACATGTATATATGGTTTAGGAAGTGTTGCCTTATTATATATGCAGCCTTAATCATATTAACTTTATATTGAGAAATTTTTAGTCAAATTAGCTCCCCTGAATGATAACCAATCATCATGCATATCTTCATATATAGTATTTCTTCATGCAGAGTTTCACCAAAATCACTGACCAAAATCCACCAAACAGCTAAATATAAGGAGGAGCTGAGGCATATTGTAAAAAAGGAAATTTTCCAACAGCTTAATTTTTCAAAATTTTTCTTCATACATCATTTTGGACATGTACATGTATATTCGAAAATATTAGGCGTGTGAAGATGTTTTTCAATATTGTATGGCAATAAAAGATAAGAAATTTCACAAAATATAAAACCTCAAAAACACACTTCAAAACAGAAAACATGAAATTTAAATGTAAACCAAGTGTACATATCCCCTTTAAGCATTTGGTTCCCAAAAACCTGGTTGAACCCACCATTTCTTTGGAAATGCCTATACCATTGCCATCTTCAATTTCTCTGGTATGCCTTTGCCTTGATATATTTTGATATATACATGTAGATTGATATAAGAGATTTGTTAAGATCTCTTTTTACAGATTCAGATACGTACATGCAAGTCAACAGACAGACAGATAGATGTTTAGATTCCTATATACCAAATATTTCATCTTTTTTTGTGGGGCATTACATGACAATGGGAAGGAAAAGAAGTAAAATCGAAACAGATCAATAATGATTTTTTTTAAATTTAACTTCATATAAAAAAATGCATTTCTTTGTTATTTTGAATAAATTCTTTTGTACCTGCATTGAATCTGCACTTATTATCTCTCCATTGAAAATTTTCCCTATTTCTAGTGCTAATTTCGACTTCCCTGAGCCCGTTGCTCCTAAAACAACAACAAGTGGCAATCTTTTTAAGGAGGCTGCCATCTTGAATAAAGGTACACTCGGCACATAATCTTTCGGACCCTTTCGTCCTAAAGTTGCTTTTGTGGCTAAAAAAAAGGAAATTCCGTTATTTTTCAGTTTTCCAACTAGTTTATATTGCAATCCAAAACATTTTGATCATATTCCAAAATAGGAGGTGCACATCTACATTATACTACAAAGATTGTGTGAAAATTTCATGAAATCTAAGGACACACGGACGGACGGACACCCGGTCTGTCACCGTATAAAACACACAGGCTCCCCCATTTATCAAGCGGTGTATAATAATATAATAAAAAAAATCTTTGTAGCTGGAATTAAAGTTTTTCGTCCTCATTTTACTATCATTACGCTCATCCAGGGATGTCCAAAACAAAAAGCAGAAAACATGCAAAAATATGACAAAATCTCAAGTAAACAGGGGGGGGGGGCATAGAACATTAGCGATTATCTAAAGATACATATCCCATCAGTTTTATTTAATCCCTGCATTTTCCTGAGACAATAATGATATGTGATTTTCTCAGATTTTCCTAATTAGAGGAATATCCTACCTAAACAAACCAAAATCAGACGGTTTTTAGAGTTCCCGAAATGATCTAATGATCAAATGCATATCTATTCATGATTAAGTTACAAAATGTATGCTCAGTGTCTGTTACGGGTCACAGAGCCAAGCTAGTGAAAGGCGACTATGTGTCTTTAGGTCAGAGCCTAGCCTGAGACAATCATATCGAATAATAATTGTCTCAGGCCTAGCTAACAAAGCAATGAGATATGTGTACCCTAGGTTAATGAATAGGGGTGTGCCTGAAAATAACAGGGTATCTTTGCGTATGTCTATAAACTCAATCGGTACTCTTATCTTGAAGCATGTTCATATTCAACTACAAACATGCACTGAAAGCTCCTTTGGATATAAAATTGTATAACTATTGTTACATAAACTGTGTCTTTTAAAGATACTCAATCCAAACTTGCGTTGAAAAGAATAAATACCCACCATACCCGTAGCCAGAATTTTTGTAAGGGGGGGGGGTTCGATTTTCAAAATATATATTTTTTTAATAGTGCTTAACCAAATTTCAGCTCGTTTTTACCTATATTTTAAAAAAAAAAATCGTCCAAGGGGGGGGGGGGGTTCGTCCAAACCCCTCGAACCCTCCTGGCTACGGGTATGCCCACAATTGCATAAGGAACACCAATGAAACTACGACTCTCATATATGAGCTAAATTAACTTGAAATTTAAGGAACACAAAAATCTTCAACCAAATGTAGCCTTAATAAGCTGAAGGTTTAAGCAAGCAACAACTTTTCTCCATAGGCAATAGTGTTCATTCTATTGGATAAAACCTACATTTTTAAGCAAGCAGAAGCTATCTTTAATATCTTGATTACATTTCACTTCGTTCCCTTTTTGTTGCTTATCTGCAATGGTTTTCGTTATCAAAGACAATAAAGACTGAATAGAGTAGTCAGTCGCACACGACAGCTAATCCGGGCAGCTAAACATTAAAATGTAAGTCAAGGTGACCTAAATCTGGAACAGTTCTTAATTACTATCTAAGATATACCCATTTACCCAATGTTATTCCTCTACCACTTGCAGTTGCAGAGACTTTAACCCGAGTCATTCATGCAGAACTTATTTTGTTACGGATGCTGATTATACTATCCAAGATGTACCGATTGAACCAATATTATCTCTTGTAGTTCTTAACCAAAACTTTAACCCAAGTCATTCATGTGGAAAATGTAGATCAAGGTAACCTAATTTTGGTAAAGATGCTGGTTTACAACTATCCAAGATGTACACACTCACCCAAAGTCATCTCTTTATCACATGCATTTGCTGAGATATAGAGCTTAACCATAACATTAACCCAAGTCATTCATGTGGAGACTTAGGTCAAGGTGACCTTGTTTTGGTACGGATGCTGGTTACTATCTAATATGTACCCACTGACCTAATTCTCTTTATCACTTACAACTGCTTAGATATGGATCAAGATGACCTTATTTCGGAACGGATACTGGTAACTATTCCAAGATGTACCCATTGACCCAATATCATCTCTCTATAACTTACAGTTGCTGGGATATGGACCTTTACCAAAACTTAAACACGAGTCCTTCATTCGGAAAATGTAGGTCAAGGTAATCTAATTTCGTTACGAATGCTAGTTATTATCCAAGATGTACATGTACCCACTGAACCAATATCACCTCTATATCACTTGCAGTTACTGAGATATGGACCTTAACCAAAACTTTAACCTGACCACGTGACCTTATTTTGGTACTGATGCTGACTACCATCAAAGATGTACCCACTGACCAAATATCAAATGAAATAAAATCAAATTTTATTGTCATTAATAACTAAAAAAAAGTTTGTGACAAAACAACAAAACAGAACAAAGAAACATATATGTACAGCATACTTCATTAAATATCAACCTTCTATGATGTATAGTTCCTAAGTTATTGACAAAACAAAAACCATTACGTACGTACGAACGTACGAACATAACGCTATATCGCCTCCCCAACTCCATTGGACTTGGGGGAAAAAATGAAAGACCCCTAAGAGAAAGTGAAATTCATCACTTAGGACATATTATGCCGTTACAAATCAGCTCGCACAAAGTTACAGTTTTAGAGAACATATCGACTAAAGTCTTTATACCGAATTTTCAATTGGCCTCAGCTGTCCCAGACAGAAAGTAGTGGTCCAACGGGTATAAAAGCCCCTAAGATAGAAAATAATGAGATGTGGAATAAGTGTACGCGACACAACCCACAATTAAACGGCAATTCAGAAAAACCACAATGGACAACCGCCAGCAGCCTTCAACGAGGCCATTTGGCACTGCTCGCGGTTCTGCAATTGGCCCATGGTCTAAATAAAATGCATATAATTCAAATCCAGCCCTGAAATAGTCACAGATAGACCCCCTTCTTAAACAAGGAACAGAAAACATCAAAAGGACAAGTACAAACGAAAGCTTTGTCAAAGATTCCAGGCTTATGACAGGCACATGTAATATGTGGCGGGATTAAACTAGTTTTTTGGGCCCAACCTTCCCCCTATCAATATTCCTAGACAAAGCACAAAAAACTAAACACACAATAAAAATCAAATCGATCAATTCCACTAGAGAGAACCTAAGACAAAAAACAAGAACAAACAAAAGGACGGTAAAGAAACTCTCCATAGAACACTCGCTGTTACTGACAGCTAGCTGAGAATCATCGACTAATGTAAAAAAATCAAACGTATCGATTTTAAATCCGACACAACACTTCAAACAATAATGATTTAGTGAAGTGTCATCACACAAAACCGACACGCTTGATCGCCATAATGCTTAAAAATGACAAAAGTAAAAACGTTTATGGAAGTTTTAAAGCAAGAATCAAGTTATCAATATTTCTGCAAAAAAAACCCACTAAATTCAAAGATTTAACCAAAATATTCAATTCATATCCTTTCCGTAATAAATTTTGAAGCCAATTTTCATTTCTAATGGATTGCTTTTAAATTTGTGAGCTTTATAAAAAAAACATTACCATAAAATCCAGGATGTGATATTCCTTTCACTATAAGAAAACGACGTGTACAATTAGTTTTTTCAATAAGAGATCGATACTTGTGGAAGAATTTAGAAAAAGATTTTACTAATTTGTGGTATCGATAACCTTGTTTTAATAATTTTTCAGTAATAAAACGGTTTGTATTATTAAAATCAGAAACACCACTGCAGATCCGAGCATATCTTACCAACTGTGAAATGTAAACCCCGTATGACGGCGCTAGTGGAACATCTCCTCCAAGTACAGGGAAATTCAGGAAATTTATAATAGGGAAGGTAAAGTCGTCACGTTTATCATATTTTTCCGTCAATAATACGGAGCCACAGTTTGTCATACATCTTCTATTTAGACAGAAAGAAATGAGTTATCTTCCTTAGTCCAGAAAATTTCATCAAAATTTAAAAAGCGGCATAACTTCAATGACATTTTTCGGGTCATCCTGAAATTGAACTGCCTGTATTCTATTGTACTTAACAGCTGTGTAAAATGTCATTCACATCCGTTTGTCCGTTTTCAAGTTTCCATATGGAAACCTTCGGGGACCCGATACCGAACGAAACGTAGCCCTCGATTTAACATTATACCTCGCCACTGCGTGTGGAGGAGTATAAAAATTAAAAAAAAATGCATTTTCTGGTTTCAAAAGTAGCCCAGTGACGTCAGTGAGATGGTTGTCCGACATGTCTGAAAGTCGCTTAGGACTTTCGGTTTGTAATACTGAACCCACACCGACTGCAAATTAAAATCATTGTCATTAAGGAACGATGTAAACTGTGGGTGGTAAAGGGTTTTTTTCGTGCATCGTGTTGAGCAATTTTTATTTCCCGTTCAGCCGTGCATGGAGGTTCATCGTGCATCGTGTTTCTCTATTAATCATTTTTCGTTCATCGTGATTATCATTTTTTTATTGGCCGTTCATCGTGATTGTCATTTTTTATTGGCCGTTCATCCGTGCACGTACCCCCCCTTTACCACCCCCTAAACTCTCACAGAATTTCCAACCTGTCTGAAAGACGCTTAATTAATTACCACTCCTTTTCAAATCATTGGCATGTACAGTTTCGGCTGAGAAAAAGCATGACGGAAATTTTCACAGATTTTTTTTCATTTTGGTCCGACATGTCTGAAAGTGACAAGTATCTTAGGTTTCAGACAAACTATTGTCACATAAAAAATGTTACAGTTTCTTACAAAAGCTTGACAGAAATTATTGTACGGACGTACGTGAGCAAAAAATAACTTATATGATAGCCTATTTGTCCTTCGTGTGAGTGAACTTTAAATTGCACTGATTGGAGGTGCCGCTGGGATTTTGAAACCACACCCTTTTCTTATATTATTAGTTTGAAAACTAGATACCTTACACATTCTAGCAAAATAGTCCCGAAAATAGCACCCTTATTTCATAATTGACACCGAGAATGACGTGTTTATTTAGTTTTTCATTCAATATACACTAAAAATTCAACAAGTATCAATTATTTTAGAAAAGAATTAAGAAATGGAATGGATGATTTCTTATTCTGTTTGAAACTACCACTGAGATAAAATGACTGAGCTAATGAAATATATTTTTAGTAGACTACCCACTTGTGAGACTACACTTGCTAGTACTAGCCATGGACTGATAAATTATACCACCAAACTTAGTATGCTACAATTTCGATTTTGACTATGTCACCTGATTAGAAACGTGACTCAAATAAAAACCACATAAAATAATATAGTTACGGTCTATTAATATTTTGGCGGGAAAAGAGGCACTAGAGTAACCTTTCTTTGTTTGATAAGTTTCCCGCCAGTACGTCATAACTTCCTAGTGACCTAAATACTTCACATTTTTTATCGCCAATACACAATGAATCGTTTACAAGCAAAAAATTTCTAGAAATAAGTAATTAACTGATCTATTACTATGGTTTGGGTGCCTGGTGGGTCACAATATACATGTATCTAGGCTTTGAAACTGAAGTTTTCACGTTTTTTCCCCAAACATCTTTGTGACCTATGTTTTACTCAGCATATACATTGCATCTTAAAATCCTATTTAGAATACTCTTTTAGACAAATTAATTACATTTTTTCAGTTTGGGAAAGTGAGGTAACAACCTTACTGTACATCTACAGGTATAAAACATCAAGTTTCATAAAAAACATTTCAGCCTCAAGGTACCAACAAACCTGGTTGTATGAATATATCTCCCAACATGTACTAAAAGTACACCCAATTTCAACAGGAATGGGTAATCCTCTATTAGTCTTCTAAGACAAAGTATACACATATATACAAAGTTGCAATAATCTAGCTTATATAGGACCAATACTTCAGTGTAAATCATAAATAGTATCACCCAATACTCAATATGATAACACTGCTTCAAATTTTAAGCAGTGTCTTGAAGAAAAAGTGCAAGTGACCTCCCATATGGAAAATTCATAAGACAAGTCTTGTATATTAACAGGAATACCATTTTTATTTTACTTTTGTTCCCCTATCCTCTTAATTATTTTTATGTGACTGATTATGAACAGTAGAACACCTTTTTTTGATTCATGTAGATTATGAGACAACAGAACTGCCAATTTGTTTGTATTGGACTATAGCTATTGCAGATAAAGGTTCATTGCATGTAAAGGTGTATGTTTTTGTTCCATTGTCACATGCACATCTCTATATGGACACTATGCTGCATCTATATTTTTAGTGTTTTTTTCCCATTGACCTTTTCTGTAAATTTTGTTAAGTTTTTTGCACATCTCTATATGGACACTGCATCTATATTTTTAAGTGTTTTTTCCCACTGACCTTTTCAGTTACATTTTGTTAAGTTTTTTGCACATCTCTATATGGACACTGCATCTATATTTTTAAGTGTTTTTTCCCACTGACCTTTTCAGTTACATTTTGTTAAGTTTTTTGCACATCTCTATATGGACACTGCATCTATATTTTTAAGTGTTTTTTCCCACTGACCTTTTCAGTTACATTTTGTTAAGTTTTTTGCACATCTCTATATGGACACTATGCTGCATAGATATTTTTAAGTGTTTTTCCCACTGACCTTTTCAGTTACATTTTGTTAAGTTTTTTGCACATCTCTATATAGACACTATGCTGCATAGATATTTTTAAGTGTTTTTTTTCCATTGACCTTTTCAGTTACATTTTGTTAATTCTTATTTAATAGATACATGTAGTGGTACATTTACACAGATAACACTTTACATGGTGTACATACATGTATTTTACTTTGCGGTACACAGTGAAAGAATCATGAAATGTTTCAAATGTACATCTATGCTGTGACTTGTTTTCAATAGTACATGTACATTTACTCCCATGCAGATTCAGATTGAAGTGACAAACACAAATAAAGCTTCAAGATATTTATTTTTTATAATATTTTTTTGCAGTATTACTTTCATTTTTTAACTTTAATATAATCATAATGGTCATCTGATAAAGTGAAAAAATCAGCTTCTCCTTAAGCTGTGAAAAATTAAAAGAAAAAAGTATTAATCAATATACAAAATATGTAAAAAAATGATTTTAACAAAAAAAGTATGAGAATGTATAAAATTGTAGGTTTATGAGGAAATACATTGTATTTTAGCACTATTGACTGGTATTGCAGACTATAATCTACTTATATTTTCTTTGACAATTAAGTTTTTAAAATTGTTTTTAATTAAAATCATAGTATTATCATTAACTGTTAACCTTTAACATCAAAAATTAAAACTAATGAAGCTGTGAACTTTTACAAACAAACTACTGCTATTTGCAGTTATATACAAAACAAAAAGTGAGGATAAATGAAAAAACTCTTTGTCAAAAAGGACTCAACAATGTTAAAATATATATTACAAACCTAACAAAAAATCAACTTTAAGACCTCATTCAACACACTAAATCAATGTGGAACTTGTTCAACAAGACAAAACTTTAATTTCCAGTTTATTTTATTATTCTATTTCAATCCTGCAACATTTTAAATTCTTATTACATTTGAATGTGTAGTATTAAAAAAAAACTTGATTTTTTTTCAATATGCCTGTTGAACAAATTCCCTTTTGAAATTCATGCAAATGAAACAACCATTATATTGTCCACATTCATTTAAAAAATGTCTACAATCCCTTTTCTCCCTACCATCTTTCAATAGGAAAATAACTAAAAATGCAAAAGTGATCTACTCTTTAAAGTAGAATAAATCCAGCACTATCATTTGCATAAAAAAAGAAAAACAAAATTGAACAGAAACAAATCTTAACCTACAGCACATCGTACCTACAAACATGTACTGGAAAAAAATTCAATGAAATAAAATTGAATGCTCATTACTAATTTTGTCAGTGTTAACTTTCCTTTGCAATGTAATAAAAATACATGTACATTGCATCATGTGTAATGCTAAAAATAGATAACCATATGAAATGAAATAAATCTGATTGAAAAAAAAAATCAACAGCTTGGCAGTGGCGAAAAAATAAAATGCCTATATATTTGCACTAAACAAAGTCCACACCCTATAAAACACATCCCGGGTAGATATATTAATGAACACAAACTGGGGATTAATAATGTTAACAAGCTATTTGCAGCATATAACTTTATACAATGGTAAACCTGTGACAGTACCAAGTCAGCTGAGCATGGTTGGTTGCTAACTCAAATATAACACAATGAACACGAGTTATGCCCTATTCAATTTTTACATATTTACAAAACTTAGAAAAAATCACTATCTTGTAGAATTTCAATAGTCCGTCTCAATTTCTGTTGTTTAGCTAACAAGACAGCCTTTTCATTTTCTAGTCTTTTGTTTTCTGAGTTGAGAGAATGTACATAGTCTGCTGCTTTCCTTAGAATAAGCACTTTAGGAGCACGTTCCTGATTGTTTAATTCCGGTACACTGTCACGTAATGCAAAGAAACTGAATTTCAAGTCATTTCTACGTTTCCTTTCTAGAACATTATGTTGAGTCCTTTTACCACCTTCACTTATACACTCCTCAGAGTCTGATGAACTTTTACTTGCACGAAGTTTTTGACACACACGTTTAAAGTCTGGAACACCTAAGTCCTTTTTCGATTTCTTTGAAGGATATGGTGTATGTGATGGTGAAACTGGGTACGACCGCACTCGTTTAGGTTGATGAGAATGAGGTAAACTGTAATTATGTAAGTCTGGTGTTTCAACCCTGATTTTTAATGTTGTTGTTTTCACTGGAATAACTTCCACTTTGTCACCATTGTTCTTTTCAATTTTAATTTGTGTCCTTATACTTCTGTTCTGAATGTTTGACTTATTGATTGTTGGTCCAGCAGTTGTTGAAGTTTGTTGCATTTTCTCTACAGTAACTACATCAATTTCTTCTTCTGAAAAGGTAAAATAAAATCTCTATAAAAAATGTTCTTTAAATTAAATTGGATTACCTCCCTTAGAACAGTACTATTTTTTTCCATGAATTTATACATTGTCCAATGTGATTTTTTAGTACTGAGAATTTCTCACACATGAAAGTCATACAAATATCACAATTCAATTAAATTATATAATAAAATAATTTTAAACAATATATCTTCTCATGCAACAAATGTTCTGTTACATGTTGTATAACTTATTCAATATTCTCATACTTCAGAACCTTTAGCTCAGCATATTTAGTAAGTACTCAATCATAACAATTAAATATAAACTAAATAAATAACAGATTTCAATATTTTTTATAAAAGGAAATACAAATTTTCTTTACCTGAATCTGAAGGAGTTTCAGTGCCAAGACTGTGAAGTTTAGTTTCACTCAAATATCCTGTGATGCTGTGGTTAGTGTTGGCAACAGAGCATGGGAAAACTGCCATTGGGTCAACAGTTTTCATGTCAAATGATGTTGAAATCTTGTCCTGTTGTTCAGTTGAAGAAAATGTATCTCCAGACCACATACAATCCTGAATAAGCTTAGAGCACAAGCTTGGCGAAGGGGGAGACTCAGAAAAAGTTTCCTTTGGATTAAAATCCTCACTCTCAAAGAAATTAGCATCAAATGGGAAATTCATATCCTCAATATCTAATCCTAAAACCATATCAAATGGTTCATCTCGCTCTGGAGACCTTGGTGGAGTTGGTATCAATTCAAACTTTTTCCAGATGTCATCACTTGGTAAAGATGCTGGAGAAGCCTGCATTTCTGGTTCATACATGCAGTGTTGTAATACATGTGAATTATCCATGTCACACTGTTTACACATTCTAGCCATTGCTGTTCTGAAATACATAAAAATTCAATCAGCATTTAAAGAAGTCGTGTCATCTACAGTGTATACGTAGTATTGACTATTGGCAGGTGCCCCGCCTACTTTTAACTCGCACGAGAAATCCGTGAACTCCAAGAAAATCGTAAAGTGTCAGCCAATGACAATGGTATCTTAAAATGTTTGACAACTTTTTACTTTTACATGTTTAATAAAGAAAGGAACTTTCAGTTAAAAATAACGTTAAATTGTACAATATGTTACATCATGAAATGGCCGAATGTACACGTGAGCCGGCATTTTGACCTAATTTCCGACAAATCATGTTTTATGGTAGATTTCTATAACGACACAATACAGAAAAATACAAACACCAACAATTAATTATTTGTTATGTAAAGCAGCTATTCCGCATACTTAGAATGTATTTTACAAGAAAATAACGTTAAAACAAGACGTCTCAATTTTTGACATTTCTTGTCACCGACATTCTTCTCGGATTAGACGGAATCTAAAATAAGTCTTGAATAACATACATTTATAAAATAACAAATACATGTCTGTAAGTTTTATGCAATTTAACGAATAAACTTTTTCTTCATACCTTAGTTTAAGTGAAATATCCAGTAAGTCCAATTTCGGTGACAACTTGGCAACTGTTCACTTTACGTCTTGGTATGACTATTTCAGGGAACTTACGCATGATTGATATGCATATTAGAATATTACTCCGCCACGACTGATATCATCCAAGGTCACATTTACGCATTTGCATCTAAAGCAATGACAGTTTCTAAAAATGATGTTACCTCATTTAATGGGTAAATATAAATTAAAATCGGTCAATTTTAATTGCCAAAAAATTAGCTTAATTAAAAATTATCATCATAAGGTACTAATTTCGTCTGCTCCGTGTTATTGAGTAAATCACCTAACGGCGGGAAAAATAGAGGCGTGGCTTAATGGCTTGTCTCGATCAATGAATTTTTAAAACACGCCCCATTCATTCATGTTGATCTTTCAAACTTTTGACAAAGTTGTAATAAAATGTTACATTTTTCCTGTTGATGAAAACATCTGCCGTTTAACATGTTTAATTTCATTGTTTGTTTTTAAAGTTGGTAGTGCAATACACAATTTTAACATACAGGTGTAGTTCAGGCAGATGTTCTAATACACATCATCAATTATATATAGGTTATTTGTAAACAAACGTACTTTTTGCTAGATTTGAAGAAAATACGAGTTTCTTCCTAAGTATACTGCGTTTCAAAAATGCACCAAGTTCATTGAAGTATTTTTTTCCTGTATTTTCACTCAAATAATATAAATTGAACAGGAACCCATACATATTGGTCGAAGTGGTCATTGATGTGCCCTCACATATTACTGTTAAATTGAAACATTGAACCTTTAATCTTGCACAATACTGAAGATTCGTGAAATTATGCATCTGTAAAAATAACCAACAAGTTCATCTCAATGAAATATAATATCAGAAATGCTCTAGACAACAAAACAATGGAAAATCAGAACCCTAAATTAATCTATGTTGAATTTACGAAGCAGATTTTTTGGAAGTCAAACCAGGTTAGGGGACGACCATTTGATTCTGAGGGGGGGGCAGGCAGTTTCGGTAGAGACAGATTATCTATTTTCCAAATTTTGCGGGCCAGAATATTTATTTTTCACCACTATGCGGCAAAAATATTTATTTTATGCGGCATACAATAGTTTAATTGAGCAAGGACCTTGGGATAGAGTATTTACAGAGACCAGATTATTTATTTCCAACTTTATCCAGGCCAGAATATTTATTTACAAAAACTGCCAGGCCCCCGCCCCCAAATCAAATGGTCGTCCCCTTACTCACTGATTCTTCCGAAAAATAGCGGTGGTGTGGGTGTCTAAACAGTAAATATTAACTAAACGATTTCTTGACCTGTGCGCAAAGCAGGATTTTTCTAAGAAATCATCTTGTGTTACATCAAGCGGGAACTGCCGGAGCGCACTCGTTACAACTTGTGTTTGCATTGCCAATTCCATCTCCAATTTGTTGAAACGTCTTATCATTGTATGTTTTTTTTAAAGAGATTTGTAAGTGTTTCATTCTCCGGTATGACTGATTCGTTTTTGTCATTTTCTCTGGACTATGAGATTGATCATTCAAGTTCGGTAGTTGTGTTATTACCTTTATCTAATGCACAATGGACCAAGAGCTGTCATGTTAGTTGTTTTTGTTTTACTTCTGAAGGGTTTGTTTGTTTGTTTGATGCCCAATAACATGCAATATTTCAGTCATAACCAGGACAAGAACTAATTGAAACAACAAATTGGATAAACATGGTTTTAACATATTACATCATGTGTAATACCATTCCAGGCCCAGTCAAGTTACCAACGAAAGAGGGCAAACCGCTGACAGTCATGCTTTTGTATCCATGATTTAAGCCTTGCATACCAAATTTCCTTTAGTACGGACGGCGCATAGATCTGATTTTAAACAAATAAACAAGGCATCTACTCTAGAATGCACTTCCTCTTTTTTACCATTAAATTAAATGTTGAAAGTGGCTTAGCTAAAAAAAGCATCTGGAATTCTGTTAAACATCGAACTTCCTTCCCATGCAAAGTTTAAAGAGCCCCCCACCCGATACAATTGGGGGTTCGGGTGGACGAACATCGAACTAAACGGAGACTTGAAATAATTGGTCCTAGTTGTAACAAAGAAAGCTTTCAAAGCCATTTAAGGATATGCTCAAGACCTAAAAAGCATACATGTGTAGTTTTAATCAGTGACTAATAAATCATGAAATCAAATTTAGTCTGGTTCAATCTATAATTAAAATTACATCTCTCACTCCGCTCCCCCTTTTTTCTATGTCGCTGCACGGGGAGTCTTGTCCGAAAATTTTCGAAAGGGGGATTGGTTCATCAGATTCCAGCTCCTACAGACGAATAGGACGATTTCCAGACCAATTTTTTAAAAAAGGACAAAATACAAGAAGGTACCCTTGAAACCACATTTGCAAGAAAATACGAGAAAAAGGCTAACAGGTGTGATGGAATATACCTGTACATGTAGCACATGTGAACGTAATGCTTACCTTTTTTCAAGTGCTGGAAAGAAGGAATTACCTATTGCAATATTGCATGTGTTGATTTTCATAATTTCTTTAAAGGTTGCTCAAAAGGCATCATTGGTTAAAAAGATGTTGACGATACAATCGTAAAATCTATTTATATTTGGATCATACAGCAAGCCAAACAACACAAGATGTTAACAGAGTTTTGGACGTATAACATTACACTTTTTTATTTTTAATTTTAAAAAGTTCTGGATCATTTGCATTCAAATCCTAGGGACTCCAATACCTAGCTCACCTATAACAGCACTTGCTTCTTGATCAATTATCCATGCTGAAAATTCTTTAAAAGTGGAATGGTGTTCAATTCCAACCACAAACTAATTTCTGACTTTTAAAATCAGACTTGTGTCTTCCATCTAATTACAAGTCTAAAGCCTTCAAATCTACATGTAGATCAGGAGGGTCCACCCCCGTTTTTAAATTTTTCATTTGTGGAATTGAATGAAGCTATCCACTAAATTTTTTTTGGGATTATTTTATAAAATCTTTATTTTATAAATATGTTAAGACCAATGAGATACTAAGTCTTTTTTGTAAAATCTCTATGTTTGTCTGAATTTCATGCCCACCATGCCCACATCAACAGTGGGCATCTCAAAAAGTCACTGACTGTACATTTTTGTAGATAGGTGTGTGATAACATTTTCATTTTATTGAATTCTAATGTTTTTTTTTTAAATGAATATTACTGTAAAATGTATAGGCTTATCTGGAGGGGTGGAACACCACTTGAAGTTTTCTTTTTTTTCTTTTTTTTGGGGGGGGGGGGATTTTTGTTTGTTGCATTGTACAATACTGAATACTAATACAAAAAAATAGGGCATGTAATGGGACATTAAATGATACCCCGCCATGATATTCATCAAAAGTTAAATATAATTGTATACTACATGTACATTGTATACTGTATATACTATACATCTATATTGATACAGAAAAGAAATGAGTTTTCTTTCTTAGACCAGAAAATTTTATCATTTTCAAATTTGAAAATTTACAAAGAGGCAAATATTCAATCATCCTGAAAATTGAACTTGACCTGTATTTTATTGTAGTGTACTTAACAGCTGTGCAAAATATCATTCAAATCCTTTGACCCATTTTCAAGTTATCATTCAGAAACCTTCGGGGGGGGGGGGGGGGACGGACAGACAGACACTGAAAGAAACTGAAGGTTTAACATACATTGTAATACCTCCCCACTTCGTGTGGCGGGGTATAAAAATATTGGTGGTACCCCTTATAAAATATGGTGTTTCAACCCTCCATATACATGAAATGCCTTCGATATACATTTCTGTACGGTTTTTGTACATTTTGTAAATGAACTTACTTTACTTACATAATAATAATTTCTACAATAGTTAAGTGAATCACACTTTACTATAGAAGTCTTTATACACAAATTGAGTTAAAATCATAAATCGTGACAAAATTTGGAAAGATGAAATCTACTAAGTTTTATATACACATTTCAGGATCTTATTTCAATCTGTTATATTTATTCTGTCATGTCTGGATTTAAATTGTTATATTTGTTTTTTGCTTTTATTTCCATTTCTTTATTTCAATACAAATAGAAATGAAGAGCTAGTTCATCACTCATTCTATAATCTTCTTTATTCATCTGTTAAAAACCTGAAAATAAAAAGAGAATGAAATTTCAGTGGCATTATTCAGAGTCTTTTAAAAGGTCACCAAGCACTTAGTATGACACACATGATGAAGTTATGAATAACATTGCATTAGGTAATACCGATAATCAATACTCTCGTTACGCAAGCGATAGTAAATAACCAAACTACTGTGTAGTAAATTGGCTAGACATTGTCAGATGCAGGCAAAATTCGATATCAAATCAAATTCCAATAGTCTCCAGATGCAGGGATGTCCAAAACAAGGGATGAGCAACTTCCAATACAAACTAACAAAAATTCAATATTTTTCTATGCCTCCCCATCTTTCTTCTTTATTTACACAAATTTTAAAAACTGAAGTTACACAATATTTATATCATTGGAAAGAGAAATTATTCAGGAATTATCATATATAAAATATTTGGCAATCACAATGAAAATATAGAAATTATATTGAATAATGTAAAGATGGTCCAAGTTTCTTAAGTAAAATTTTCAATAAGTGCTAAATTGACAAGGAAAAAAATCAGTAATTGCACATTTTTATCAGTAAGTGCCTCAGGGGAATTAGGTGAAATTGACAAATTTCTACCTGTTAATTGGCGGGCTTAATGGTATATTACAGTCATAAAACTTATATCACATGAAAGCCCTTTCTCTGGTCTGTTTATTGAATATAAATTTGTCTAGATTCACAATAAAATTGTTTATTAATTAAGACCATGAAATAGCAAGAAATTCAAACTTTGATGTTTTTTTTAAGTTTTATTGAAGATAGGTAATTTTTATTCTTTGATATCTTTGGCATTTCTAAATATAGAAATACAGAGTTTTTAATTAGCATTTGAGAAAATAATTGTCTTTCAGAGGATATAATTTCCATTTTGATACACCTATTATTTTCAGAACCAACCCTGGAGAAATTTAACCCTTATGAACCTTCTGAAAATGACATTGAACTTAAATACACCTAAAATTAAACATGAAAATTTTCTTTTTTTTGAAGTTTGTTTCCCTTCACATGGCGAAATAGCTATTTTCCATTTTCCCCTCTTTTATTTGATATAAATTTCATAAAAATCTGTTCAGTAGTTTTAATGCATACCCTGGAGAAAGTTGACCTATTTTCAACAGAAAACATGCAAGAATATGACAAAATCTCAGGTAAACAGAGGAGGCATAGAGCATTAGTGATTATATACAGATACATATCCCATCAGTTTTATTTAATCCCTGCCAGATGCAAGGATTAGTGTAGCTGCATTTTAAATTGCATACCAATATTCAAGGATGCAACATTGAACATAATCAACTGTTTTACTGATTTTATGTTTTTTTGTGTGTGCACAATTATGGAAGAGCCGGATCTGAGCTAACATACAATGAATTTATTTGAATCACAAAGGCAATGTGATTTAAGCTCAAAATTAAAACAAAGAATGCATTTTGGTATTTTTTGGTGTTCTTGTTATTTTATTCATGAA
Organism: Arcuatula senhousia; assembly: GCA_963971305.1. Lineage (NCBI taxonomy): Eukaryota > Metazoa > Mollusca > Bivalvia > Mytilida > Mytilidae > Arcuatula > Arcuatula senhousia. The sequence goes on along the minus strand of OZ020303.1, from coordinate 45,525,372 downwards.
TTGACTGGTCATGCTGGTGATTGGTTTTGAGTATTTTGTTATGTTTTGGGGAGAAGAAAAAATATGCCTAACACACAATCACAATATAAATGCTGAAAACATTAATGCAAAAAGAATGTAGAATGACGTACATGTCATATTGTCTAGATGCTTTTCAGATCAACTCGAAGTCAAAATGAGACCTTCAATGCATTTTTACAAGTTCTGGTTAGTGAACTATTGGAGAAAAAAAAATCTTTTTAACATTTACACTTTTTAAAATAAAATAGTAAATTAAATTTAGTCTACCTGACTGATTTAAAGTTCTTTATAGAATCATGTACTACTACAAGACATGACGAGCACCAGATAATGGACAAATATTTGATCAATTGCCAATGGAATATACTATACATAACTTTTAAATAGGTATTACACCAGACTTAGAAATCTATACATGTATGCATGACCTTCTACTATCTAGTGCATACATGTATATACATTGTACATTTAAAATGTATAACTGATATTTCAACAAGTGAATTACCTATATTAAATTAAATATTTTGTACATTATTCAGGGTTTTGTACAATCAATGTATATTGTAGTATGTAGATCAATAAACAGTACATGTACAAATCGTCAAATGTATGTGACAGTGTGTACAACAAACTTGTACCTGTATAGTACAATTTTATACATGTGTAACTAACTTTTATTTTATTTTCTTACATGTTCATTCAAAAATATTGATTATTCTTCATCTATTCTAATGCTCAAAGTTATCAGGATTGGGAGAAAAATTTTAACAAGGTGCCACTTCTTATTCTACTACATGTATTATTTTTTTATAATAAGGGGTCGTTTTCCATTTGGATGTGAAAATGGCCCATGGTCCCTGGCCTTCCCAATCCCTGTAATAAATAAATATCAAATTATCTATTTAACAATTTAGATTTTAAAAATAATAGTGCAAGCCTAGTCATATAAAATCTGGTCTCAGGGTTTTCCTTATATTTTGAAGTAGAAGGCTAAAATTGTGAAGTAAAAGGTTGATTTCCTTTATTTTTGGCAAAAGTAGCAGGTCACAGAGTTAAAAGTAGAACCATCTAATATATACATGTAGGTAAAAGTTAACTTCTAGACCAGCGACAGTAGCTCCCCCTTTTTTTGATGTCAGAAATGACATATACATGTATTTAGTCTGAGGTGACAATGAGATCAAAAATGTTTTGTTCATTTTAAAAAAAAAGTGTTCTTTTTTAATACAATCAAAGAGAATAAAACTGAACCTTTTCATTTAAAAGCTAAATGTAACAAATACATGTACACATGTACCCAGTGTTTCTTTATCTAAATTTAATGGCCACAAATGTGTCAATTATATAGGAGCTAATTTGAAGACCTATCAATTACATGCTAACACTGTGTTACAACTGCTCTGGGCTAGGATGTGTATTGCCTATGTCAACAGACCAGAATGTTTATTTGATTACTAAGTAGGTGTTGAATACTGACAGGTAAATGGCAGGTAATAACAGTATATTTAACATGTACATGTATATAACCATTCAAATGTGTTAATGTTTGTCTACTGAAAGTTATGTCAGTTGATCATGACCTGCTATTTGGCAGTACATCAGGACCTTTGATACATGTACATGTATATGGAATGTCAAGATCTCACATAATTTTTTTTTAAATGAATTAAAGCCCTTCAAACATAATATATTAAGAATTCTACTTTATGGTTTTATTTTGTATTTTTCTTAACAGTTCCTTTGAGTAAATAGACTACTGGGTATTTACATCAAGTAAGAGATAACATTGAAATAAAATGCAGTGATTTACATGCAGAGATTGGGATGGAATTTTTAGCATAGGGCCATAATTACAGTGGCGGATCCAAGGGGGGGGGGGGGGTCAATTCAAAAAATTCAAAATTTCAAGGGGCCATTTCTTAATATTCTATATAAATGTTTTAGATGAGAGGTGGCCATTTTCATTTTTTATGAGCCAATGGCCCATGGCCCCTGCCTTCCCAATCCCTGTTAACATGTATATGATTTTAATGTCTATTATAAAGTCATGATGACTATATCTATTAACAAGTAATAGTAGCCATTAAACTTTATTAGGTCAGATCAGTCATGCTGAAAAAGTAGGTCATACAGATACTGGTGTTTTGAAATTTTGTTCTTTTTTACTAACTGCATGTACATGAAGCTAAATTGTACACAAAATGGACCTTCACATTGCATTTATTCCTATTTCAACTGTGTGGGACCTTATTGATCATAAAATTGTGTATGTAAAGATTTTAAACATTATTATAAACCTCAAGTTCTGACATACATGTACATTGTACAATGTTCACAAAAAGAAGAGTAGATATCCATTCAAGAAGGCCCTAGTATTACACAAATGTACTATGATACCCAAATAAATCAATTGAACTATCTTATGACATAAAATTTGTAAAAAGACCTTGTAGAGTCGGATCTTTTATCTACCAAATAACTTTCAAAATTGTCCTTGAATTTGAATAATATGAAGAAAAAAACCATTTTTTTACAGTTGTATGCTATGAACAATGTACATTTGTGTACATGTACATGTAATACATTGTAATCAATCTTCCACAACTCTACTGCACTTGGAACCAAAAGGGACAGATTAAGGATTTTAGTTTAGGGGAGGCAAAAAAATATTTTGCTGTTGTTTTTTGCCAAGCCGTGCAAGGCACAATTTTTTTTCAAGTGTTTTTCTTTGGTGAGGATTTAGTCCAAAAAAACAATTTTTTTGGTCAGTTTAAGGGAGGTCTTACGCCCTGTATGCCTTTCTTTGGACCAAGCAGGTCTTGCAAAATCTCTGACAACTTGAATTTAAAATTGATCTACATGTACATGTACGATTGTGCTACATTGAAGAAAACCCTGACTGGACACATTAAATTTTAAGCTTATGACATATTTTGGGGTCAAATGTCAAGGCCACAATTTTAGAAAAACTTACACTTTTAGTGAAATAGTTTATGGAAGATACAGTTTGCAAAACCTTTATACATTCATCAAGGGCATTTGTAACCTTTTTATACCTGCAACTTTCTCAGATTGTTTCATATCAATATCTGGATTAATTCTTACTGAACCAGGGTCAGGTGCGGTTTGGTGACATATTGCTTTATGATTCATCATGCAAAACATCAGATGTAGAACTTGATCGATTTCTTATCAAGTAAAACTAAAATGCAGACACCTGATACTTACCAAGTTCAATAAGTTTCACATGTATTTTATGTGTATATAAATCCATTCAACGTTAAATGTTGTTTTCGTTGCATTGTCAATGTCTTGTCAGTCTGTTATGATGTAAGTTAGTTTGTCGATAGCTGCTTTTAGAATCCAAATATAGAAAGAAAATACAAAAATATTCACAATCACTGATTAATCCACAGAACGAGAATTATAACATATTCCACCGATAAAAAATGCATGACATGTATGTTTTGTACTCCTAAAAAGATTTGACATATTTTTATTCCATTTGTACTATAAAATGTTCATCACATAAATCCCATAACTAATTTTGAAATTGTAAATCCCATCCAGTACCGTAATATTTAGATTGCAAACTTCCTTAAAATGTTGTTAAAAGACTTCTGAAATAGAGAAAAAAAACCTAAAACACATGCATAAGAATGTTAACAATATACAGTTTTAGACAATAAATACCAACAAATTTTGAGGGTTCTCTGTCATAGAAAAAGATCGCACATTTTACACTAATACTTCTTTTCCCCCCAGATTTTCACCATGAAAAGGGGGTGCGCAGTGTACATAAATGCCCACTATACACGGCAAAATACAGTAAAAGAAAGTTAACACGTTTCATTTATTTTCTCATTTTTATCAGGTGTTCAAATTTTTTTTTCATTATTGAATTCAATGTATTCATACATGCCAAGGAAGAGGGAAGTTTGGCACCAAAAAATCTGGTTTAACCCACCATCTTTTAAAATGCTTAGGCCTGTGCCAAGTCAGGACCACTGCCATCTTCAATTTCTCTGGTAGGTCTGCCTTGTTTAGTCTTTTCTCTTAGACATTTGAGACAGGTAGTTTTGGTATCACCTTTACTGGCACAATGTAAAACTAAAGGCCACTATGGAGCTAAACTTCTCTATTAAAGAATTTGAGGCTTTTCATTTAGTCTGGAAATTTGGCTTACATCACATGTACATTTTTTGTACAAGGAGACATACATGTAGCATAAAGGTTGGGCCAAAGGAAATCTTGAAGGGTATGGTTTTTTATGTAAAATAAAATATTTCTATAGCTATGAACACACGATGAAAGCTAACTGTTTAGTCAACATTTTCTTTGCATCAAATTCAGCTATTTTACCCAACATTTATTAGTGTCATACTTGACGAGCTAAACAAATTTCAAATTTTAACTTTCCTTAAATCTTTAATATAGATTTTAACAACTTTATTAAACCTTGCCCACAAATCTTCTAAAACAACTTGTATAAGAAACGATTAATATTTTACTTTGTATCATCATAATTGTATAATTTCTTAAAGTTACATGTTGTACTTATTAAGAATACAAAGAAGGATTAAGCATGTAAATACTTTGGAACACGGTCAAATTGGAAATTGTTCGTTTATACAATCTATTTACGATACATTGTTTGAACAAGTTAAGCCTGGCCTATTAAATCAATATGTCTGTAATGTCAAACAGACTGTGGTCAGATGGACTCTAGTTGACCTTACAGGTCATTTCATATCTATATAAGTATACAATGAAGAAAATTGAACCAGTTAAAAGAATGTGTTAAAACTAATTTTGAAACTAGGAAATGCTGAAAAATCTATCTTTGCTCCTTTGCTTTCACCAATTAAGTAAATTCAATGAAAATTAAACAATTTATTTCAATCGTTTAAGAATGTTTATTTTTTTTGTATTAGGTGAATCAGTTCAAAAGAACTTATCCCGACCCCTTGCAAAGAAAATATTTCTACATGCAATATCATATACTTTGATGGAAACAAAGAAAACATGTAAGCTCCTTTAATCTTTAAGTTGTGGTTTCACCTTAAGATGTTTGTCAAAGAAGACTATGTGGTTTACCTTCTTAAAAAGAGCATTAAAAAGTACTAATACGAGACCCTCAAATTAAGAAGAGTAATTATCTGCTAATTGGGATTTTTGACAAAGCCCTATAGCCAGAGATTAAGACAGGAGTCAGAGCCACTTTGTTATAGGAGTACTTCCCACTTATCAAGACTAGGCCGATCATTTCATACTTATCTTCCTTAAGCTGAGAAAAGCTACTTTTGGTCAGTATTTATCTCAAGGCTTTAAAATCATCTGATAGTTCACACAATGGTTACAATGTCTATAAGTATATGGCTTCGTCTTATCTTTATCTTAAGCCAAATTTAAAGTCTTTCACAAGTAGGATTGTGACTTTGTGAAATTTCAAAATATTTGATAGATGTCATCATGATAATCAAGAACTATTTCATTTATAGAGTTAAACATTCAGAAACCATAACTAAGCTTTATTCATCATTTAAACATATTTCTAAGATAATGAAACTTTAATAAGTAATTTCTGTACAATGTAAAATATATTTTTCTTGAAAATCAATTTTAGGAGACTTCTCAAATGTTTATCTGACCTTCAATACATGTATCTAAGATGAAGTTGAAAATCATTAATTTTAAACTTTTGAAATGTGTAAAGTGCAAAAATCTTAAAAGATAAGAAACAGGAAATATAGGGCTGAATATGAACACCCACCACAATACCCGACTTAATTTGTAAATATTGGAATGCAGAACCCAGGCATGGATTCATACGGGGGCCCAATCTAAAATTGAAATTTTTTAAAAAATTTTGAAATTTTTCTAATATTTTTTCAGTGTGCCCCCTTTAACATGAAATCCTGGATCCGTGCAAGGAACCCGCTTTACAGAAACAATGCATAGTCATGGCATGTAAACCTTATTGATAAAATTTCTTTTTAAGATTTGGCTTTTGAACCTTTTTACTCTGTGTGAATGAAACACCTGTCACACAGCACTAGTTGTTTTTATGCCCCATCTTCAAAAGTAGGGGGCATATTGTATTTAGGTTTGTTTGTCTGTCCATCCATTTGTCCCAAATTGCAAGATGGGGCATTATGTCTCTTGGACATTTTCTTGTTTTTGTGTACCACTGAATATCAAAATACTGTGATTGGCAGTTGCAGAGAAATACTGTTACAAAAACTTTCACTCCACACCTTGATTTTCAATTCATAAAATCATGGCAAAACAGGCTTCACTATATTAATTGAGTAATAATTTGTGACTTACAGATTGTGTACATACCATTGTTAAACTGATAAATCTGGCATGCTAATCTATCACCTTTATCTGGTATTACATAATCGGTGTGTCTTATGAGATTGTCGGACTTCTTCATGGATTACTGCACTCCCTACATATATATTGTGGTACAAGTCACAAACAAAAAACATATCTCCTCTGCAAGGTTAAAGCTCAAGATCCTATCTTTTGAAAATAACCATTTGTCACCAAAAGGATATTCTGCAAATAGAAAATATGGAGAAAACATGTTTAACATATTTAAACAGATAAGATCTAGTTCAATTATTATTCAATGCAGATGGAAAATAAACTGAAAATGTAAATGTTAGGGAAATTTAAAAATACATACAAAGACAATTTTGATGTGTGAATGGTATTTTTAATGTTAATAGTGAAATACATGTAGTAACTGCATAAACTGTACTTTATTAAAATTTCAAATACAACAGAGGCCAACCCAAAAGTGGTAATAAAAATAAACATTTGTATCAGAATTGCAACTCATAATCTTTTCATTCATTGCATCAAACTTATAACTGATTTTATATTGTCATTGTACTTGATAAAATCTATTCCATATCGATGTGCAAACTGAGATTCCTTTCTCCCTATCCTTTAAAGTATCTAGTCTGGTCAAATGTCACTGTATAAGCATTTATAGTTGGCGGGATAAAATTTTCATGGATTTTGAATTTTGAATTACACTATTTAATATTCTAAATTCGTGGGGATTAACTTTCGTAGATTTTTCTTTACCATGAAATAAATGAAATTAAATCCCCACGAATATTTCTGCTTCTACAGTATTACTTACTGTCTTGCAGGTGAAGCAAAGTTGCTTTTTCATGTTTTTACAGGTACTCATTGAAAGGCTGCAATAAGAGTTCTACCCAATCATTATTCTGTTCTGCAGCATTTAAAGTCCTGAGCTCTTAATGTGCACAGACAGCTCACTCCCTAGAACATTTCCTTTTAACATCTTCCTAAATAAAACGTAAGTACCAGGTTATTCATTTTAGCTAAATATTTACATTTAAAGTACTAATTTATGCCCAAGATTGAGGCAGATCATTGAGAAGGTGTACATGTATGTGTTGGTGTTTTATGCCCAGTTTATTGATGTACCTGGACGATGTAGGGCGGTCATTTTATTGGTGGACGAAACTGGAGTACCCGGAGAAAACCAATGAGCTTGGGCAGGTATTACATACAAGTGGGGAAGTCTTTTTTATAGATTACAAATGAAACTAGAACACCACCTGCATTGCAAAAGAAGTAAGTAAGATGAACATTAAAGGGGTGATACAATGAACACATGAACATTGAGATAGTAAAGACCCAAACAAATTCTCTAAATTAATTTTATTTAGTACCTCTGATCTTGCATCCAATTTAATTTTTCATTCTATTTCCTTATCCCACACCACTGTCCATTTAACCTTGTATTTTAATGTATTTGTTATAAACTTTTTCCAAAAGCATCTCTGATGAGTCGAGTTACAAATACAGGAATTGAAAATAAGGACCTTTAATTTTTGCTTTGTTTTAGTGAAGTACAAATTAGCTGTAAGTTTTAAAATCAAGCATTTAATACATGTATCCCTCAGTCCTAAATTTCCAGGGGTCAGAACACCGCTTTCTTCTGAAATTTTTAAATTTTTGTGTAGATTTTCAGCCAAATTGGTCTGGAACCCCCCCTCCCTTCCCCAACCCCCTTTGGCCCACAGAACCCAGTATGTGGAACCCCCCTTTTCGAAAATTTCTGGATCCGCCCCTGCTTTGTAGAAAAAAAGTTGTGTAAAAACATTTAAATTAAAATTCCTACTATTATACTGTATGCCTTTTAAATGTAAAATAGAAAAAAAAACTCTTGATAATTTATTTCATTAAATAATTACATGTATTATAGATTTTTAAGTGTCATTTCAATCCAAGACTAAGTTACATACAATATATGAATGTCTATCATTAATAAGGCCACACCTACTTATATATAATAGTTATATTTGGTCAACCAAATCAATCAAAAAGTAGTTCCAGTCAAGTATTTCATAAGCATGTGAAATGAGAACCTTTAGTGTCCAGAGTGTATATCATGTATATTTAAAGACAATCATTTTATACGAACACAGAAAACATATCTAAAAGAGAATAATAAGACCATTTATGCCTTATCTGATATAAATAAGGTATTAACACATGCTGATTAACAGTGTTTATTTATACATGGAATGGGATCATATATTATTTGTTTAAACAATAAATCTTTGAGCTTATGCTCACTAGTGATACCCCCGCTCCCAAAATTATGCCTTGAATGAAAACCTAAGATTTCTGTAAACAGGAAGTACATGTAGATGACCTAAGAGCATAAAATCAATTTACACCATATGGTACTATCAGACCTCTACATCATGTAGTTGCTTAGAAATGTGTGACTGTAATTTTCCATGTATGTCCATTATGTGTTGAACTTAAAATTGGTATACACTGTATGGTACAATAGGATAAAGCTGTATACAAAATAGCATACCTCTGTGTCATGTAGTTGCTTAAAAAACTTTGACTCAAAGTATTCGGAAAACAGGAAGTACAAAATCAAGAGGCTCCCAGGAGCCTGAATCGCTCACCTGGTCTTGATATCGACCCTATAAAAACTTTTCGAGAGCTAAATGAGCTGAATGTGTAAGCAAGAAAATGCTTTTCTCTATCTGTAATAGTTTTCATTTCAAAGGCCAAAAACATGAAAAAACGTTATTTTAAGGGTGGTAACCCCTATAAGGGGTAATCTGACAACTATCACCCTATGTAACTTTTGTAGAGCTAAATGAACTCAACATTTAAGCAAGCAACAGCTTTTCTCTATCTGCTATAGTTTTCATTCTATAGGCCAAAAACATGAAAAACATCATTTTAGGGGCCGAAACCCCTGTAAGAGGACATCTGACAACTTCAACCCTATGGAGACTTTTGTAGAACTAAATAAGCTGATCATTTAAGCAAGCAACAGCTTCTCTCTATCTGCTTTAGTTTTCATTCCATAGGCCAAAAATATAAAAAAAAACGTTATTTTAGGGGCTGTAACCCCTTTAAGGGGGTCATCTGACAACTTCGACCCTATGGAGACTTTTGTAGGGCTACATGAGCTGAACATTTAAGCAAGCAACAACTTTTCTCTATCTGTCATAGTTTTCATTTTATAAGCCAAAAACATGAAAAAATGCTATTTTTCACCTTTAAGGGGCCGTAACTCCTATAAGGGGTCATCTGAGAACTTCGACTCAATGAAGACTTTTGTAGAGCTTTTGATGCTGAAGCAATAACGTGGCATCAGATTTCTTCTATCTCTTATACTTTTTGATTTACAAGCCAAAAACAGTAGTCTGACCCCCCTGGTCTATTTTTAGTAACGGCGGCCATGTTGTTTAGAGGGCGGTCACCATTTGTGCAATCTTGGTAGAGGACATCCCATAGATGAAGTGTGCAAAGTTTCAAAGCAATCCCTTCAGTCGTTTCAGAGGAGAAGATTTTCAAAGAAAAGTTAACGACGACGACAGACGACGACGGACGCCAAGTGATGGCAATAGCTCACATGGACCTTCGGTCCAGGTGAGCTAAAAATGTACATGTAGATGTCCTAGGATCCTAAAATCGGTAAATACCACATGGTAGCATAGAATAAAGCTGTATACAAAATATTAGATCTCTACCAAATGTAGTTGCTAAGAAGCTGTGATGTATCTATCATGTTATGTATGGATGACCCAACAGACAAGGGTAAAATAATATACTCCCCTTCTTCAAAGCGGGGGTATAATAATCACTGTAAAAGCATCACAATAGAACAATGTACTATTAAAGTTTGTTTTTGCCTTCAAAAACAATGTCTCCCCCGGTTTCCCCCAAAAGTTCTCAGTTCAAAGGGCCATTACTCCCACAACAAGAGGCTCCCAGGAGCCTGAATCGCTCACCTGGTCTTGAGTCAACCCTAAAAATATAAACACTTTTCTAGAGCTAAATGAGCTGAACATTTAAGCAAGCAACAGCTTTTCTCTATCTACTATAGTTTCATTCTACAGGCCAAAAACATGAAAAAACGTTATTTTAGGGGCCGTAACCCCTAAAAAACATGAAAAAACGTTATTTTAGGGTCCGTAACCCCTATAAGGGTCATCTGACAACTTTGACCCAATGAAAACTTTTGTAGAGCTAAATGAACTAAACATTTAAGCAAGCAACAGCTTTTCTCTATCTGCTATAGTTTTCATTCACTAAGCCAAAAACATGAAAAAATGTAATTTTAGGGGCCGTTACCCCTATAAGGGGTCATCTGACAACTTCGATCCTATGGAGACTTTTGTAGAGCTTTATGAACTGAACATTTAAGCAAGCAACAGCTTCTCTCTATCTGCTATAGTTTTCATTCACTAAGCCAAAAACATGAAAAAACGTTATTTTAGGGGCCGTAACCCCTACAAGGGGTTATCTGACAACTTTGACCCTATGAAGACTTTTGTAAAGCCAAATGAACTAAACATTTAAGCAAGCAACAGCTTTTCTCTATCTGCTATAGTTTTCATTCTATAGGCCAAAAACATGAAAAAACGTCATTTTACAGGGCGTTACCCCTATTAGGGGTTATCTGACAACTTCGATCCTATGGAGGCTTTTGTAGAGCTTAATGAGCTGAACATTTAAGCAAGCAACAGCTTCTCTCTATCTGCTACAGTTTTCATTCCATAGGCCAAAAATATGAAAAAACGTTATTTTAGGGGCTGTAACCCCTATAAAGATTTGTCTGACAACTTTGACCCTATGGAGACTTTTGTAGAGCTTAATGAGCTGAACATTTGAGCAAGCAACAACTTTTCTCTATCTGTCATAGTTTTCATTCTATAAGCCAAAAACATGAAAAAATGCTATTTTTCACCTTTAAGGGGCCGTAACTCCTATAAGGGGTCATCTGACAACTTCGACTTTATGGAAACTTTGGTAGAGCTTTTGTTGCTGAAGCAGCAGCGTGGCATCAGATTTCATCTATCTCTTAAACTTTTTGATTTACAAGCCAAAAATAGTAGTCTGACCCCCCCCTGGTCTATTTTTAGTAACGGCGGCCATGTTGTTTGGATGGCGGTCACCATTTGTGCAATCTTGGTAGAGGACATCCCATAGATGAAGTGTGCAAAGTTTCAAAACAATCCCTTCAGTGGTTTAGGAGGAGAAGATTTTCAAAGAAAAGTTAACGACGACGGACGAAGACAGACGACGACGACGACGGACGACGACGGACGCCAAGTGATGGCAATAGCTCACATGGACCTTCGGTCCAGGTGAGCTAAAAATTTGAGGATCAAAATTTCCTGGTCATATGCACAACTACATATGGTGTCCTTCGTATATACCAAGTTTCATTGAATTCGGTTCGGCAGTTTCAGAGGAGTTGCGCTGACAAGATGATACATGTAAATGAGGATTTTAAGCAAATTTCTAAGTTCAAAGGTCCATAACTCCTACAAAATTTGAGGATCAAAATTCCCTGATAATGTGCACAACTACATATGATGTCTTTCCTATATTCCAAGTTTCATTGAATTGGGTTCAGCAATTTCAGAGGAGTTGCTAGGATTCTCAGTATAATTTGAAGTAGAAGGATGATTTAAAATAGTAGGAGGTGCCATTTAGAATCATGAGGGCCGAAGGCCTGAACGAGGGATGAGCTCGAGAGGGGGGATTCCCCACTTCTCGGGTTGTGGGGGGTCCGGGGGCCCTCCCTCCGAAAAATTTTTGGAATTTACATTGCAGGAGATAGCCTCTGGGGCCAATCTAGGCATATTTTGATGATATTTTTTGCAATGGATTTGCCACTTTTGGGAGTGATATTTGCTGAAAAACTGGGGTAAAGTCAAAATATCCTTTGTTTTTTTTTTGTTTTTTGTCAACTCTTATACCAAATAATATTTCTTTTGTAAGAAATTCAGGATGAACTTACCATGATGATGCAGATACAGGACATTTTACAGGCACAGCACAGCAACAAATGATTGTTATCTATCATCAATGGTATCAAGAATTTTAAGACTTTGAAAATTGTAGTAAATATATAATTAATAAAATTTCTAACACTGATTGTTTTTCTTCTTTAAGTAAAAGCACATAGACATTTTCCTACAAAATTTAATTCTTGCTGTTTACTAACACTAACAAAACGCAATTGCAAGAACATTTCTTCTGCAAACACATTACAATTTTTCATAATGTATTCAAGTACAAAGTGTGCACTTTGATCTCTGAAAATCACGATTTTGTTCACAAAATTGCTGGGTTGGCAAAGTATTGACCGACCGGGTTTTCCTACCCGGGAAAACCCGGGTTTTCCCGGGCTGGGCAATACCCTAAAAATTGTCAAAGTGGGCAATACTGGGTAATAAGAATTTAGTCATAAAAAAATCCTATTTAAAAATATTTTGTATTTAAAATTTTTTCCTCATCTTCAAAATACATAAATGATTTGTATTTGACAGTAAATAAAACATTACTATTTTTGCATTATTTCAATAATTTATATATGTGCACTACATTTTTTGCTATATTTTTTTTGACTGATTGTCATTACAGTTTTGACAATTCACAGTTTAATCTATGCTACCATAATCATTTTTAATCCCCCTGGCTATTCAACAAAATGAGTTTGTGAAACCATATACAAGTAAAGTTTTATTAAGGATTAGTAATCAAAACATCCCAATTTTGCCACATTGTTAATAGGTAGGGCTTGTGTATTTATAAGAATGAGACAAACATGCATTTAAAAAAACATTGAGCTTGTACAAGGCTGTATCAAGTTAGTTTATAGATCATTATATATAAAAATTGTAAAATTTATCATATATACTACATGCATATCTTTTTAATTTTATTTTAATCTCTCACTATTAAAATCTGTTTTTAATAGTAAAAAATGTATTCTCATTTAGTTTTTTCTTTAATAGTCTACATGCACTTATAAATACTGATTGTTATGTAGGTTTTTGATGATAGTCTAATAGGAAAAAAAACTTATTACCCAGTAATGCCCAGTAAAACCCAGTAAAACCCGGGTTTTCCCAGTATTTCCCACTGGGCTGGGAAATACTCTTAAAACCCGGGTTTTTGCCAACCCTGCAAAATTGACAGACTTTAATCAGATAAAAATCATGTCAACATGTCAGGCTTTGAAAATTTGACTCGAAAACAACATTCAAATTAACATAGTCTCATAGAGCTTATCTATTCTAAATCTATATGACACCGTTCATTCATTTAAAAATGTTCATTTCTTTTCGTTTTCCGTAATCCTGAATCGTAACCGCGCTTTGAAGACATTGTCATTTACGGCCCATAAAAGCGTCGGATCGATAGCGATTGAATGTTTACTTTCGCGAAATGTCACATTAAACTTTTTTCACAACTTAAAAAAAAAAAATTGAAAGAAAAGTAGCCGGCGCTAATCTAGAAATTGGCGGCGAAATCGCCGGTCGCCGGCACTTAATGAGAACCCTGAGTTGCCCTGACAAGATGATAAATGAGGATTTTCAGCTAATTTCTAAGTTCAAAGGGCCATTACTCCCACAAAAATTTGAGGATCAAACTTTCCTGGTAACATGCACAACTAAATATGGTGTACTTTCTATATACCAAGTTTCATTGAATTCAGTTTAGTAGTTTCAGAGGAGTTGCGCTGACAAGATGATAAATGAGGATTTTCAGCAAATTCTTAAGTTCAAAGGGCCATAACTCCAACAAAAATTTGAGGATCAAAATTTCCTGGTAACATGTACAACTACATATGGTTTACTTCCTATATGCCAAGTTTCGTGTAATTTGGTTCAGTAGTTTCAGAGGAGTTGCCTTTACAAACTTTGTGATGGACATAATTAATACAGTGTAGTTAAAACTATGTCTTTCAAACTTTCTTATATTGTACATGTACATCATGCTTACTGCCTGGCAAATATTGTATTAAAATACAACAAAGGTTATATACCCTAACTTTCACATCTTTACTGTGTGTAAAATATAGTTTTCAACAAATAGAATATGACAGGTGGATACAAAAACAAATCTCTAAATTTAGCATGTCCATACTAAAGTTTTTTTTATATCAAATAAGCATAACACATAGTTCAAATATTCTATCAAAATTTCATCTTTGGATCCATTTGTCATTCAAGAAGATTCACATGTTAAATGTGTCCTTAATCACTATGGTGCCGGGTATCCAGCAGTACCATTAAGCTTGTTTGTATGAGCCCACTCCTCTGATGAGTCAGGATGCTCTGTCAACAGGGCTGAATGTGTGAATCAGGTGATTGAATGGGGTAGTCCTGTTATTGTGTAAAACGAGGTTGTCAGGCTGTATTAATGTATTACAGAAAACCTAACCCCAACCCAAAAGTAGGGAATGTAACACACCCCGTGCATGGAACACTGCTGAAGTTTCGCACATTTGGTAGGAGTCACCCCCACTTTCCAGCATTTCAAACATACTTACCAGACCCATGAATGGTACATTTTAGCAATTTTTATGAGGTTGTAATAGATCTATTCATGTACATGTAAAAACCAATGAAACAATAAGGGCTGTTCCATAATTTTAAGTGTGGGGCTCGTGAGGAAATTCTATTACATACATGTATATGGTGTGTGGTGGGTTTGTTAAGAAACAATGATAGAAAATTAATTATTAATCGATGGGTGGTGGAGTAAAGGGAAAAGGGCCAGCCCCCCCCCACACATTTAATTCTGGAACAGCCCTTATTGGAGATTTAATTTTGTTGGACCTATGTTTAGCAAAAAAATAATAAATGTTTGAGAACTCAGTATTGACAAGCCAAAAACTCAGTTTTCCAATCAATCTTAATGACCCTCATGTTATAATTACCCATTGCTATTACAGTAATCTGTGTAGCACAAGCACCCCTATCATATACATGTTTTCGACCACAAAATCGAAACAAGACCTCTTCTGCATTTCTATAAATTGATATCTTAGATTCACAAAAAAATGAATAATCATACAGTTAATGGATCTAATTGTACAAACTGTTTGAATATAGAAAAGGGGCTGTCAAGTTTTTAAGAGCTGCTTGCCTGAGATTTGACAAAAAATTGAAAGATCAAAGAAATTTGCAACATTGGTCTAGTCTAAGGGGCTGAAAACACAATTTGGGTTCTATCTTGTCATCTATTTCTGTCTTTTTCTCAGTTGGACTATTTTATAACTTTCTATGTCTTATCAAATTCAAGAAAAGGGGGAGCTGCATTAGAAACAATATTATTCACTACATAGTTTTTGTTTTTCATTCCAAGTTTTTTTTTACTTAAAGGGTTGAAACACTTTCCTTGGAATAAGTATATGTGTTCAATAAGAAAAAAACTGCTGATGTTAATTAATACAATAAAAATGTACATAAAATAGGCACACCCAAATATTTCATTGTCATGTCCAAGGACAGTAAAAATGTCAATACTTCAAGCTACAAATAAACCCCAATATACAAGTTAAAGTTATATTTTAAAGTAATCTTAACGAAAAGATCATACAAACCAGTATACTTACATTGATTATCACAGCGACTAGAACTGACGACTTCGTTTGGCATGCTGAAGCACGTTGAACCTCGACTTCGACGCTAAAATATGACAAAACATCACAAATAAAATCATAAATTTGAAATTCAATCGAAAGATCAATAACCAAACAATGTTTCTGCTAAATTATATTGACGATCGAATGACAGATTTCTCTAAATGACTATTTTTATGAGAGGTTATTTTACCATGTGCTCAGGCAGCCATGATGATCATTATTGCTGAATATGCAGTTTATGATACGTAAAATACCAGCTTTTTACAAAGAAAAAATTAGGAGCAAGATACAAAATGATGCCTTGTATCTGCCTGGAACATTTCTGAGGTATCCTGGTCTGTTATTTTCGTTATTTTTGAGGGACCAAACTAGTTTCAGAACCAAAACAAACCTCGATCCAAAATATTTCCCACTTCCGGTTTAAGGGGAGGTAACAAAGTAAACCGCGGGAAACTTTATTTTTTAGAAAGTATATTTTTATCTAAAAAATCCGCAAGCACTTGGAGCATGGATTTTATATATGACCCCAACTTTTTTCTCTAATACCCATATCAAAACAAATTCCAATAAAAATGATTTAATTATTTTAAAGATTATTTGAAAATCACATGAATGAAAAGATCAATTAAGCTAACAGCATCAATGGGACTTATAAGAACTTTCACTTGTCTAGACGAAGAAATATTCAATTTACTATACAAGTCCCTAGTACGCCCACATCTAGAATACGCCAAGGCATATAAATATGAACAACGATTCAGATTGGTAAAAAAAAAACAAAACAAAAAAACAACCCCAAATCTATTGTTTTTTAATCAGTCCTTTAAGAAAAGAATATTAATTTACATCATTTTGCATTAAAACAAATTTTGCTGGATTTTTGAAAAATAATTTGTGTTTCTCAGAAAAAAATGGTGCTGATGGAGATGTCTGGAACACAAAGAAATTGCATGGAGGTAGGGATCTAAATACTTATATTCCAAATACACAGATAATTCCATTGATTCTATAACTTTCAGACTATCAAGTAAAGAGTCATCAATCCAATAAAGAGAAATCTTCATTCTATTCTGTTGAAATTTTCTGCTCTGATGTAATTATCAATCCAACCAAATGATCAGAAGACACAATACATTATAATTTAAGTATGTGCACATCCCATCATAAGATTTGATTTCTGTCAACATACTGTCTGAAAAGATGGCATCTGAAAAAAGAGCAAGTGTAGATAATTAGAAAAAAAAAGAAAATTGAAAACTGCAGTTAAAGTCCAAAGAAAAATAACAGTACTGGTTCAATAAACAGTACTGTGGCAAAAATCTAAAGGTAAGGCTAGACTAGGTCTATAGTTATTATCATTAGCATGTGGATTACATGGTAAAAAAAACCAACATGAGCAGCAAATGCAAATTTAATTAATTGAAGTGTCATTCATTGCAGAAAGAAAGCTAGAATATCAACCTACAGATGGGACAATATGCCAAGTTTCATGAATGTCACATTCTGATATCTGCCTTTTTTTTTTTATTAAGATACAAAGTGTGATTATGAGGTGTATTGCATGTACAAATGTATGAATTGCACATACATGTGTATGTATGAGCAGATATCATGTTGCAATCTTAAAGTCTTAATTTCTACATGAAAAAAAAATCGTCATTCTTAAAGTTATGTAAAAATTTTAATGATTTAAAAACACAGAGATTTTTGAAAGAGGCTTTTTCCCATAGCCTATTATTGATGAGATGGAAGCGGGTTCAAGACCATTTTTTGTCGAAAAAAATCTGCCCTAAATATCAAAATTTTCCTATGGACAGAAGGTTAGAACTGTCAATGAAACATATTCTGAAAAATCCTTTCAACAGACAAGTTGTATTATTATGAGCTTCTACCAAATAAAATGAACTAAAATGACATGCAAAAAGTGTTTCCATCTGTTAAATTAATGATCATGATGATGATGATGATGATGATGTCAGATAAAAATAGCAATATGATCATTTAAGCATAAGTTGTTGATGCAAAAGTTACATAATTCAAAATATCTTGTACATGATGAAATGAATCTAAATGCTAATTTTTGAAATTGCTCATAATCATGAAGGAAATATGTGGGATTTCCAGACTTTTTATAAAAGCAGAAGGGGTCTTCTTTTCCCAGCCAAAAAAGTGTAATCTGATTCCAGATACATGTACTTTAAAAGGGGGTACAGGGTATGTTTGGGTAATATTTCCCTTTTTTGAAAACAAAATTAGTACAACAGTTCATGTAATTTTCCAGCAGATGGAGAAGACAACCTGATTACCCTTACCTTTTAAAGGGACTGCAACTTTTTACTGCAGTAAATTTTTAAGTTACTTCTCAAGAACATGAAACATTGTTAAGGGGGTTATGTTTTGGAGTGTGAAGTAAATTGAAGAAAATCTTGACCTGCATCATACCACGCTAGCTCAACAGCTCAACATGGATATCCCATTGTCTCTTCAGCATGAGTAATAAATAAAACAGCTAAGACCCTAGTCACAGCTACACTCCTTGAGGAACTAGAGTAGACATTCTATTACAGTAAGAATGTCAGGAATCTTTGTGTGTTGTGATTGGTATGACTTACACAGTGATGACAGGGAATAATAAATGTCATATAAAACACATTAACCACCAGATGTTTGGTAGTGCTAACACTGTCAATAAGATACTTCAGATATTTACAGATGTTGTATGTGCTTCTGCAAAAGACATGCAAAAAATAATAGGAACAATGGCATACATACAAAAGAAAGGGTAATCTGTTTTTTGTTTAAAGGAAAATTGAAAGTATATTTTACAGAAACCGAGATATTTATGTAACAAAACAAAATAGGAACAAAGGCCTATATACCAAAAGGGGGAATCTTGTGTTTTTTTTGTGTCTTGGTGTCTTAGGGAGCAACGATTTGATTTTTATGGGGGGCTATGGATATTTTCTTCGTCCTGGCTTTTAATTTTCAGAAAAAGTGGAGCCTGGATTTTTTTTTTGCACGCTTATGCGCGCAATTTTTAAATTTTTTTATAGCAATTATATATTTTTAAGCCAAAAATACCATCCTGCCTTTTTTTTTACTTTAAGCACTGTCCTGCCTTTATATTTCTGGATTTTTGCCATCCTGCCTTTTTATTTCAAATTTCAGCCCATAAAAATCAAATGGTCGCTCCCTTTTAAAGTATACACTTTAAGAAAACAAAAGTTGAAGGCAAAATAGAGAAGGAATGTGTCCATTCAACACAGAATCTCCCACAATTTTTAGAGCACCAAACATTGACAGGAGGACAAGACTGTCACTCTATCAGGTCTGAAATTCACTTAGGACAAACCATTCTTATGTACAGTTTCTGAGACATAAATCTGTACTGACATATATGTTGTACAAACAAAACTTTATGCCCCTCCTCAAAAGGACATAAAAAAAACCTTAAATTTACATGTGGTAGTATCGTCTTTTCAATAAAATTCTTTTTAAAATCTATTACTGTATAGTTGGTATTTTTTATGGATGCCAAATTTCTAAATGAAATACATGTTGATCTTTTTGTACCTGTAAATGCTACTTAGTAAGTTAACAACCTTTTTACCCTTGTTTTTCTATTGTTTGCCTAGTTATAAGACATGATGCATCTTATAGACATCACTCTGAGACATCAACATAGTTTATTAGAACAAAACATTTTCAATCATTGTCAAGTAATACAGGGAGGTGCAATATATCTCATGGTAAATGATACAGCTTCTGAATCCCAGACTGAAACAAGTTAATATACAATGGGTCTTTCTCTGATTAAAACAAATATGTTTTGTACAATTATAAAATTGGTACAAAAGGGATCAACTTCCAGTACTTATAAACATGCATTCAAACAAACCAAGAATTTGAAACAGAAAAATACGCTGTAAGTTGAAAAACATTGCCAAATGGACAAAACTTATACAAGATCTAGGTCATCATAAAAAA
The DNA here is from genome assembly GCA_963971305.1 of Arcuatula senhousia. Lineage (NCBI taxonomy): Eukaryota > Metazoa > Mollusca > Bivalvia > Mytilida > Mytilidae > Arcuatula > Arcuatula senhousia. The sequence goes on along the minus strand of OZ020303.1, from coordinate 45,505,391 downwards.
TGTACAAGACTAATTATCAAGCTGACCACAAGAAAACACCTGACTCATATGATGGACAATAAGACAGACAATACCACACACATAGTATATTAACACAGACAATGTAGATATGTCTGTCTGTTCAGGATCCTCATTTTCTAGCTTATTCTTGACTGTAAAGGGGTGTTTTTTTTCTAAAACTATTTTAACTGCAGAAGGGGCAGGATCAGACACACACCTCCCTTGAACTTGAGATAAAATATTTTTGCCAGTACATGTATTCCCTATTATTTTTCATGGCAATATTTGCAATTTGGGGATCTAACTTTTACTCTGGATCTGGCCCTGAGCTGGATATCTTAATAAGGTGTGTTGAGGTCAAAATTTAATATGAATTTTGGGGAAAATCAATAGAATTAAGTGGTGGATCCAAGGGGTGCTCAGGTTTAAATCTGATCTTTCCTCTAAACGCTTTATTTTCCTGTAAATTTTTGCTAAATTGGTCTGGGAGCCCACCTTTCCTCCACAGTGGTCTGTATATGGATAACCCCTTACAAAAATTTCTCGATCAGCCCCTGAAATTTATCTGGACCCATCCCTTTTTCAATGATTATACATTGTATAAAAGCATTTAGTTACTTCATTACAACTTAAAATACGATGCAAGGTAAAGGTAAATATCACCAACATAGAAGTAACATTCGGGACTGCCTCTAAATTTTGAAATATGCTCTAAGATCAAATTATGAATGAAAGATATTGAGACTCTAAAAATTTAAAGGTTTTCCAAAAGTCAAACTGATCTATCTGATAGCTTTAAATACCTGTATGGGAACTCCCAAGTGTGGGTGTCATGTTTGTTTTAAACAGGAAATACCTGCTTAAGTACAATCTCAGGTGAAAACAACCTTGTCAAAAAAGCTGTTATTAATCTTCTAGATTTCAGACTATTATAACTTTTTTCAAAGACAACAGATAATATTAAATACAAAAATTTATATCCCTCAATAAGTACAATCAAAGTATTTCCTTTCTTTTATCTCTGTAAGGTGCGGAAATCTTCATGGCCGCTGAAGTCAAAATATAAAATAGACTTCCTCATATGATTAAACTATTAGTGCATGTATTGTGCATATCTTGATTTACTTTAGAAGCATAAAAAATTTTCCTCAATATCTATTTTTTTTACTTATGTTATAAAATCAAAATGTTTGCAAAGAGGAAAGGAAAGCATCACCACACATTAAATATTTGTAGATAAAAAGTTGTTAAATTAAATAAGAATTTATTTAGCTTCCATGGAAGGGGATCTGGCTTGCATTTAAGTATTCAGTACATTATATAGGATATTTAGACTACATGCAAATTATAATGAAACTGTCTGTGGCATGAACATGCAGGGACAGAACATTTCTTTGTGGCCCTATTAAGGATGCAAACCAATGTATAAAGCTAAAGTGGCCCTTATATTTGTGACCTTTGCAAGCTACATTAATTAAACCATTTTAAAACCAACAGAAAACAATATTCCTACTATATAATATACATGTACATAGCATACTCGAAAACCCAAATATTATAACTATTTGGCAAAATCCCTTATAGTAAATAATCACCTCACTTTTATAACCATAGAACACCTGAATCAGCTAAGTGCAAAGGTGCTTTCAATTATTATTATGCAAATTCAATGCTATATTATTGAGGAATATGTGTATTAAATTTTAAAAGTAAATCAATGGGTAGAGCTCTCTGCTTGAATTCCTTTATATCTATGTTAACTTGAATATTTACACAAGAAGATGTAAAAACCAAATATAGAAGATAACAATCTCCCGCCAAAATGTTAAGGTATTTTAAGATTACATACATTCCGTTTTATCACCTTGCTTTTTACGCAATGTAATATGTTTATAATCACAAGGCCTATCCACTATGTCAATGTTATAAACTTTTGACCCAAATTTTTTTCACCAATCCCTTAATTTTTTTACCTGAAACCACAAAAGGTAAGATCTTCATTCATAAAAATTCAACGTTACTACAAACAGCATTATCATCTGATTGGATAAAACACTTTCTCACCTGGCATACATTAAAATAAAAAAGATAGAAAAAAACTTTCAATAAACCCATTAAGTCAGTTATGTGACGTAACGCCTGGATATTATGTAATATAATAAAGAAATCTACAAATCTTTCTTTGCTGCATCTAAGAATATAATGAGAAAGTAAATATCGACCCTAATATACTGAATGACATTTTGTTGCCTGTTGTCTGAATGATGTGACTACTGTTTGGCATTTTCAAAAGTCCTTAGTTAGTGACTACAACAAAAGTATTTCAAAAATAGGAATTTGAAAAATATAATGCATTACCTTTCTTTATACAAAAATAGCAAAAGTTCTGGTTGAAAGTTGCCTTAAAACAATTATTTCAACTGAGATGTTTACTTCAAAAGGAAAATGATGAGGATTTTTTTTGGTTGTCTTTTGTATATATTTTTTTGGAGGGTGTTTTTTTTTAATTGCTTATGCCATTCTCAATGTCACAATAATACTAGTATCTTGAAAAAGAAAAACCCATAAAACACCAATAAAGGCAGTTAAAAGCATTTACAACCTTGTCTATAGTTTTTGTAACAGGTACGTGTACATCATTGGTTGTCATTTAAAATAAATTACATGGACCATATGTCTGTGATAAACAGCTGTTTCATACAAGGCAACAAAATCAAGCAGAGTAAATGTGAAGGAGACGACAATCCAATAACACAATAACAAAATTAATATACATGTAAAATGATGCACTCTTTAAAAAATAGTACATTGTTCCACCTACATACTAATCTATGCAGTTATCTGCACTTCAGAGTTAAACAACTAACACAGCCACTTGATGACAGACTGACATGGACACATCTGCTTCATCTAATAACCTTGGTTTTCAGTCAATTTTTAGCAAAACAAGTAACCACTAATCTAGTAAAATACTTCAATGATTTCAGACAGTTTCTGACATGCTACAATGAGCTTTAGATTTCAGACTGGTTGGATAATGGCTGTCATCAGAGTTCTGGAAGGAGTGAAGGGTAGGGTCTAAGTAGTTGCTGAGAAAGTGTATAAAAGCAAAAATAATTCTCTGATTTTAATATTCTGTTTTTGTATAAGGGAGTTGGGATTGCCCCCTCGATTCTAATGGCACTGTGCCTTACTGCTTCAATAACCTGTGATTTCAATTGCAGATCTAAATTTTCTTAGAAAAGTGGCCTTGATCAATGTGAATACAGGACACATGACACATGAACTGGCTAGTCTTAATGTCCATACTTATCTCAATCTTTCTAAATGACCTTTCGGGTTCTGTGTTCACAAGAACAGTTATTTTGTACCAGATGTTAGGTTCCCTGAGCTATAAACTGACCAGATTTTTTTTTATATTAGAGGTCAAACCAAATTGATCATGCTTAGGTCTAACAGTTGGAGGAACATTTGAGGCCATACACGTGTTAAGAGATATTTTAGATAGTCAAAGCGATGAGCCAATGCTTACTAATACCATTTGGCTTTATTCTTTGTAGCCATGGATAATGATCAAAAGCACAGAAATCTCAATGCCAAGTTCTTTCTTTGCTCATTCAAAAGAATTTCAACCAAAAATGTTAAAGAAGATCATTTTCTCCAAAATTTCATTCAATTCCAAAAGAAAGGACATTCAAACAAAAATTATAACTCGATATTTTAATCCACATTTACAATATGCATTTTGAGAGTTAACAAATGAAGCATAAAAGATACATGTTTGCAAATACAAAGACATCAAAAAACCTGCCATTAAACTTAAGCTGTTTTGACATTCATGTTCTTATCATGCAGAGATCAAACATGCTTCACAATACAATGATGTGACAATCGTTGATGTAACCACAGATACAAATCTCATAGCCAGAAATAATAAATTAACCTCTTGTATAAAACGATGGGCTTAAATGGCCATTATAGGTCTGTATTCTACAGGATTGGTAAAATCATATTATATTTTATCTTCTGTGACGAAATAAGTTACATGTATACTAAATCAAGAAGTCTCTGTTATATCTTTGTATGTGGCTAAGCTTAACAAATCAGTGACCTCCATGTTCAGTCAAAATTTTCTTCATTTAAGTTCACTTTTAGAGACCAAAAGCTTTTAGAATTCATTAAGCTCCTACTCAAAATACATTTTTCTTACTATGGTAAGTTTTGCTGAACTTAAAACAAACTTTTGGGTGTTCCAAGAACAAGAAAAAATAAACAAAGAGAGAGCTTAAAACACATAAAGAAAATTACTCATTAACAACACATACAATACCTACATTAGGAGGGAAATTTCCTGTTTATTTTTAATTTCCTTAATGTCCTTCTTGTAGGTAAAGGAGACAATAAGCAAGGTGTTAGCAGACAATAAAAAGATATCAAATTCCTAAACAATGGCGTCACGCTTTCCTCTGTATTGTCTTACCATATACAAAGTAAGTAATAGATACCCCGCCAAAATATACCTGAAGGTTGTTTACAAACAAATATATAAATAGGTCTTTGTATAGTATGTACTAATTTTTACCTATATAATTTCCCGCCACTATCAAATACATATTTTGTGGTTTTGAAAATCACTTAAGGGTAGATTTAAACATAGATAGAAATACCTCTGTCTAATTTGGTGTAACTGTACACTCAATTGATATCAGCTGTCTATAAAGGTTTCAATTTTCTTTTCATGATCATATTTCAATACATATATTTTTTCACCAAAGAAGTCAAAAAGTATTGTGACTGATTTCTATTTTATGTAGATGCATTAGATATTAAGTATCAAAATGAGAACTGATACCTTGATAACTTATATGTTCGGTACCGTTGGTTTAGGAAGTTGATATATATGAGAACTTATATGTTTGGTACCTTTGGTTTAGGAAGTTGATATTAAGTATCAAGAAGAGAACTGATACCTTTGGTACTTTAGGTTTAGGAAGTTGCTCTGTATCCAAGTTCCTATAAAGTTTTGCTTATTCAAAACACACGACATCTCAACATTACATGTATTCAAAGTTCCATAAACTCCTTCAAAATCTGTAAAATGAAATATGCAATTTCAATGTATATCTTTGAATTCAATCATCTTAACAGAATAAAACATTGGTTTTAATGCAATAATTGTCTTTGAATCATGGTCAAAACTTAATAACCTTGAGGACAGCACACAGTCAATAACAAAAATACACAAGATTAAATATAACAATACCAGGGGCAGATCAGTGGGATTTCCACCCAGTTTAGAACACAGGATCCATAACAGAATATCCTTTGCTTTCATAAATGAAATGGCTGATAAAGAAAGAATTTTTTCAGAAAAAATGTCAGTCACAAAGACAACTGTGAAGCTGGATAAAATATCTGGTCAATGATAGTACATATAAACTGACCAGTGGGTCACATCTGTTATCACTTAATTTCTTGTTCAATTGTCCTAAATACCCGTCAGTCATTTCATTAACTAGTCATACTTTTATATATAAAGTAATTATTATAATAGTATAATATAGTTTACATGTATGAATTAGAGAGAGTGATCAGCCTAATCTAAATTCTATGTCAGTCACTACATGCACTAGTATATGTGGTACAATCTGACCTGGCGATCCAAGAAACAGTATTTTTAGTCAGTTACTATGTCACAGTATTTGTCAGTGTAGGTGGATGTATTCATATAACTCTAAGTGGAACTAAGTTCTTTGTCACGGAACTACTAAAGGATGTATGAAAAACACATGTCTATGCTGTGAATTACATTTTTGGTTTATAGTTTGTTATTCATTTATGCAATCATATGATTTTTGATTAAAAAAAAATAGGATATATGTTTATTTATACTACTGGTAGTGGCAGATCCAGACATGATGTTTAGTGAAGCACTAGATTGACCAAGGAAAGGGGGGTGCTGGAGGGATTTTCTGTTTTCAATGCTGCTGATGAGAGATTACTTCTTGAAATATCGATATACAGCATAACCAAATTAAAAATATTTATACCCTTTTTGGTATTATATATTTTCAAATATGTTTTTTCTCATAAGGGGGAAGGGGTCCCCACGTCCCTGCCCAAACTCGCTGTGGCCCAACAACCCTCATTGTAACTGTCTAGTTCTTAAGTTATATAAAGGTAGAAATCACAGGCCTCCAGTATTAATAAAAGTATATACAGTAACAGTTAAATTTAAAATACCAAGTTGGACCATCATGACCTTCCTTTAACATTTGAACATTGACTTAGCATGACCATCAAACATCTATTATCTTATCATAAAACAAACTGGCCAGTCTATACATAACTTTTGATCATGGACATAGTTCATTCTTAAGATGTATATATTGACTTTACAACTTAAAGATTGTTTGCTCTCCTATAGAAATTTTACAGTATTCTGATAAAATTTTATCATTTTTCCCACCTAAAGGGTAGACTTGTGATATACCTGTTGTCTAGAAACCTGGTAGATCATAGTTAACGGGAATTGCTACCTAAATCTCACCTGTTTCAGGTAAAAACAGTTATATTTCTTTGGTCTACGACTGATAACAGCCAGATATGGACATAATACCCTTGTTGAAATACCTACAAACGATGTCGAATCCCACAGAGACTTATCTGTTGGTGTGGAGAGTAAATCATTAATGTTATAGGGTCTAGTGATAAAAATTAACAGAGCTGTTTAAGACAGGCCCATGTTACTAGGCCTTTTGGAATGTTCAAGATTTTAAAAATCCTTCTTTTACAGGCGTTAATTACACAAAAAGGATTTAATAACTGTGGAAAATGAAATGATTTTTAAACCATATTTATTATCAATAGCTCATAGAATCAAAAATAAAACCCATCATATATCAATATTTATAGATAAATAAACTCAAAAGTATTTGAAAATTTAAGTGCATTCAAGGTTGATTAGGTTGAATATGAGTGTTCATGATAGCACTGTGTCCATTTAAAAAAAAAAAAGAAAGTAAAATTAAACAAATCTATAAAGCATCATGGGCAGATCCAGGGGTTTTCATTGCTAGACCCTCCTTTGGTCAGTCAAAGCATGGCAGTAAAAGAGTCTATCTTAGGCCGTGTTTACAATTGTATTCATTGAATTGAATTAAACTGAAATGAATGGTTTCAGTTCGAACTAAACTAGAATACCTCCTGAGGTCTAGTTTAGATTGATACGGAATCGATCTTGATGTTAAATCAATTCATTTTAGTTCGATCTCTGTTTGAATCGATCCAAAACGCATATTGTAAATGCAGCCTTACTTCCTTGGTCAAAGAGACACCATTAAGCTAAGTATCAAAGCCATTTTTTGGTATAAAAATATCAAAGTTGGTTAAAGGTGATCAAACAGGAAATAAACAATATACAAAGGTACATACATGTATTCTTAAACCAAAACAAATAAGTTTGAACTATGCACCATATTTGGATGATGTATTTTTCCTCAACTGGCCAACTAAATGGTCATTGTATTAGTCTTAAGGTTAATGTTGACACCTATACTGAAAAAAATTCTGTCATTAAACATTTGATTTTATGGTCTAAAATGAAACATGTTATTAATATCCTTTATTTAAAATAAAAATAAGGATAGGTCACCATGCTCGTTTTTGCAATATAAGTGGTTAAAGTATGCCTGAATTACAATAGATTATATAGGAAAAGCCAAATTTTAGGCATAAAATCATGTCTCAGAAAAAATCCTTACAATAGGATCTTGTTTTTATTTTGTCAAAAGTTATATTTTAACCTATATGTTAAAATAAAACATAGAAAACAGGGGGTCACCAGCTTAGATTTTTGTCTACTATTCAATTCCATTGTAAATTTAGGGTAATTTTGTAGTGAGTTATCTCCCTTGTTTTTGTCAAAAATTGCCTTATTCAAGAAACGATTGATGCAATTGTTATAAACAATTGAATATTTATTACTCATTTCAATAAATTCAAATATTCTATTTTTTATTATTGACTTTATAGACACTGATCTTAAATTTTGCATTTTTAAAGGTACAAAAGTCATGTGACACCTGTCTGCATTAACCTTAAGTACCCATTTGTTTATCACTATAACTCCAAATCTTTGTAATAAACAAAGATAATAGACATAGGTCTCTGAACATATAATACCCCAATATCTATATAAACCTATTACTATAATCAGTTTATCACAAGTGGCCATAGATCAAGTGGCAAACAAATGGACAAGTCTCTACAAAATGCTTCAATAAGTCCCAAAACTATATCTGTAAATTTATCATTATTATTCTTCATCAATTTAATAAATCAATGAGGTCATGGACTTTTAACATTTGAATGGCTCACATTGGTACCAAAAAATCCTTTTTTTTTTGGACAATTGTAGGTAAAAACCTGTGATTTGAAATTAAATGAAGAATTTTGATCTGCATTAATATTTTTCTAAGCTATCCATTTTCTAAGTAATTAATCTAGCTTATCTTAATATGATCAAACATCTTAATATTAAAAGTACACATCTAAAACATGATAAACATTTCTTAAAATACAGGAACTGATGCTATATATAAACCTTCATGATTTGTCACATTTTAAATCTTCAATCTCAAAATCTGCAAAATTTTAAAATAACTTCAATCAATATTAAAATAATTTTTAAGCAGGATGTTTATTCTTTAAAATGAACAGAGTTCACTTTATATAAATATTGATATACCAATCTATCAGGTTATTATGTGACTACGCAAACACGGCACTCTTTTCATTAAAATGCTAATTTGAATGTTTTCTTTAAAACCCTTTCTTATTTTCACTCCCTTTAAAAATGAATTATGCCCTATTCAGTAATCCAAGTTGACAATTATATTGCACCCAATATTTCTATCATATAATTTCAATTCAGTTTAACTTCAGGGCATTTTTATTTTATTTAGGTGTATTTGGTGTTAAATTGTAAATTAGATTAATTTTTTCCTCACTAAAACTATAAATATTAAGTTACACAGTATTTGGTCTTTGGTGTTAATAAAGGTGGGACCAAGTAATCTGTTTCACAGTTAAAGTCATCACATTTATTAATATTTTCTTTTTAATAAAGGCTTATTTTAGGCAATAGCTTTAATATTTATTTTATTCAACTGCTGTTCTGAAGATGCAGGTCAAATGGTCAATTCAAATTCAATGTTTGTACATGTATCTGTAAACAGCTTATGAGACATAACCTCAATTCTTTGTAAACATAGCAATTACAATTTAAGACTTATTATCACAGATAAGCATTAAGGAAATCCTCACTTCTTTTGGTGACAAAAGCATTAAAAATGCTAAAAATTCTTATAGATTCTGTGCATGACAATGGCAGAAAATGCTTATAAATCTGACTTTGGTGCCTCAGGATTTTGAAAATCAACAACACCTGCTAATTTAACGTTTAAAAATTTATTAAAATTGGTAGACAGATTAAGAAATGTAAGCAGTCCAAAATAAATCCCTCGAGAGGATAAGCTTTTATTAACTTTCTCACCCTTGGCCTTGATTTGGTCTTTGACTTTGTTTTATTACTAGAAAATGTGTCTATGAGCCAGAGATGGCCCTCTTATATCATTGGTCCCCAACATGTAATACCTGGGATATGGACCTTAACCAAGAAATTAATCAAAGTCCTTCATGCATAAAATATTGGTAACAGTGACCTTCTTTGTAGTGGTCTACCCAAGACAAATTTAGTGCTGAAGTATCATTGATTCCCAACATCGAGCATCCGATTTATGGACCTTAACAAAGAACTTTACCAAAGACATTCACATGTAAAATATGGGTCGAGTGACCTACTTTTATTGTGGTTGGAGTAGCACTACCAAAGACACAGCTAGTGGCGAAATATCATTGACCCCCAATATCTAGCATCCTAATTATGTACCTTAACCAAGCAATTTACCAAAGTGTTTATGGATGTACGGACAGACAAGCATTAAACTATATGCCGATCCAAATATGACTGGAAGGGCCATAAAAATGACTTGAGGTTTTGAATTTATTATGACTAAAATAAATGCATGACTGTTCAAAACATAGCTAGCTAGATAGCTTAACTAAAGTCTGGGGTGGCTAGTACATACGGTAATTGTACACCTGGATTCAGATGTGTCAAATTGCAACTTATTTCTTTAATTCTCAACTTGATAGTTAAAGACTGTGGTTTCATTTTTATTCGAGGGATATCAATTTTCTTGGTTTTCGTGGGTAGCTTTGACCCTCAAAAATAAAAACCCAATGAAAAAGGAATTTGACATTGATAACTATGCTTCAGACTTACAAACCAGGAATTTAACAATCCACTAAATGGTCCTTTTTCGTCAAACCACGAAAATAAATGAATACACAGTACAAAGGCCTTACATAAAAAATCCCAAATTCACTTTTTAACATGTAGCCTTTGTAGGCAAATATTATACTTTTCAAGTTATGGATAGGAGAAACAGAAAAAAAACCTTTCAAATGGGGTTTCCTAACTTTCTTTTTTCTTTTAAAACCAAGGGCCTAAAGTCAGGTTAAAACTGTTAAGGTCAATGTTTGCTAACTGTCTGGGTTTTCAAGTTTTATTGCATAATTCCTCAAACAATCTACCAATCATTCTTATAGATCCATATAAATGTCTAAGCATACTTTAATATTTACAAAGATCAAAGTTTAAATGTATGTAAACAAAAGTTGAACACCATCCAAAAGCTATTAACCCATCATCATAACTTTAACCAATTTAAAACTTGAGAAACAATTATCTAAATGTTCAGCCATCACTGGAATTTTTATCAAAGTTCAGGAGACAATTTTCGACAAATATAAAAATAAATTAAAGTTTGTTTTTGCCTACAAAAACGATATCTCCCCCCTTTTCCCTAACCCGAATAATACAGTCAGTATATTTCGCTCCTTGCAGTCGCTACATTAACGCCTGAATGCTCATACGATAATAATTCGTCAAAATTTGGTCCGGTGAGCATACTGTGTTGACCAAAATTTCTTGGGACCAGTGTAGATAAAATTCATTATCAATTATCACATAATTCACACCTTTTTGTCATATCTGTTTTCGAAAAGATCAAACTAATCTTATCAACTAATTACTTAACATCATTAATAGGATTGTGATTGGCTGTCTGAACTGGACAGCGAGTGATGGAGAATTTCCATTGGACGAGTTCAAGCCCTGTCCCGCCAGACGGATAGGGCTTGGATCATTCGAGTTACCTTTTCCCCAAAAGTTCTAAGTTCAAAGGGCCATTACTCCCACAAAAAATTGAGGATAAAAATTTTCTGGTCATATGCACAACTACAACTGGTGTCCTTCCTATAAACCAAGTTTCATTGAATTCGGTTCAGTAGTTTCAGAGGAGTTGTGCTGAAAAGATGATAAATGAGGATTTTAAGCAAATTTCTAAGTTCAAAGGGCCATTACTCCCACAAAAATATCAGGATCATAACTTCTTGGTAACATGCACAACTACATATGGTGTCCTTCCTATACTACAAGTTTCATTAAATTCCGTTTAGTAGTTTCAGAGGAGTTGCGCTGACAAGATGATAAAGGAGGATTTTCAGCAAATTCTAAGTTCAAAGGAACATAACTCCCACAAAAAATTGAGGATAAAAATTTCCTGGTAATATGCACAACTACATATGGTGTACTTCCTATATACCAAGTTTCATTGAATTCGGTTCTGTAGTTTCAGAGAAGTTGCGCTGACAAGATGATACATGAGGATTTTAAGCAAATTCTAAGTTCAAAGGGCCATAACTCCCACAAAAAAATTGATGATAAAAAATTCCTGGTAACATGCACAACAACATATGGTGTACTTCCTATATACCAAGTTTCATTGAATTCAGTTCAGTAGTTTCAGAGGAGTTGCGCTGACAAACTTTGTGACGGACAGACACGACAAAAACAATATGTCTACCCACAAAAGTGGGGGGGGGGGACATAATGAATAGACTATGACCCCCTCTATGTGGCCTTTTCATAAATACCAGTGTCAGGAAAGTTGTCTCAAAATGTAGTAAATTGTCAATATTTCTGCTATTTGTCTGTATTTTTCTGGGGAGAAAATAGGTTGCATGGTCATAAATAGGGTGCCTTGAAGAACTGGGCAATCATCATTGATCAAACAGGTTGTTTATCTCGGACTCTGTCTATGCATGTATACAATGCCTAGATTTGAATCCGGAAAGAATGTAGGGGCTCCCGCATAGTACCCCCCTTAGGTCGCAAGGTCGCTTTTAAAAGGGGCCTGAGGTCGCAAGGTCACTTTAAAAGGCATATTTTGGCAAAGGTGGCAGGTCGTTTTTGGCATAGGTCCATTTTATGAAGTGTAGGTTGGAAGTCGCCCTTAAAAAGCCCTCAGGTCGCAGGTCGTTTTTTTACCCTGCGGGAGCCACAATGTACCAATTTGCAAAGAAACACCAAAACCTTTTATATACAATACAGGTACAAATGTATTAAAATGTTTTTCAAAGAAAAATCAAGATCTTTGTAAAAGTTTAAAGGATTGACCACAGTTTTGATTACTTGCATAAATCAAATTGATTAGGGGATTGGTAAAGGTGCAAACACAGGTAGTTTGCATTTAAAATAAGTTATGTAGATTAAGTTCTCGATTCACCAAACCAACCTAATAAATGGATGTAGGTGAAGCACAACAAAAAGCATTGATAATGTGTCTAACCACAGCCAGCAGTTACAGTATCAGCCTTGGTCAGTCAGGACATATCCATCTCTACCTGTGTTTCTGAAAAACATGTTACAAATGAAGGATTAGCACATCAAAGAATGAAAAATTGATACCACCAGATTTTAAATGCAGCAGGTTTCATTTTTTCTGTAGCAAATAAAATACAATTGACAAGCAGAGTATTTGTCATTTATTATGGTAATTAGCTTTTAATATATTTTTCAGAGCAAGAGATTGAGAATTGAAAGTGTTTAATACAAAAGCCCATATCAGTCTCAAAAAGGGCAAAATGAAGAATTTATGACAGAAGAACATTGATGGTCTGCATCGAAGGTGTTTGATCTTTTTCACAATTAAAGATACATCCCCCCCCACAAAAACCCCCAACTATTTCCAAGGTTGCTTTGACACAAATATACCTGACCAAAGTTTTTTTTATCCTGTACCATAGTCTTTTCTGAGTACTAAATATTAACCTATATATTGTAAAGCAAAACATATGAAAAATCCATTTTCACATGCACTTTGTGATGAAAACCATTCGCAAATGTAATAAAACAAAAACACAGAATAGAAATTGTTTGTTTTTCTTGTGTCTGTAACTTTAGAGTCATGCATGTTACAAACAAGATTTCAAACATCCTTGAAAACTAAGAAAGAAACAACCTAATATTTGTCTTGCAGAAAACATTGTTTATGGAATTTCAATTAACCAAGTTCTGCTTAAATTTTAGTTTTTTTTAACAATGGATAGTTTTAAAGAAAAATTAATAAATTAGATTAACAGTAAGAAAGGACTAAAAGGACAATAAAATATAAAGAAAGCTGCAATCTGCATAAATAAGTAGGAGTTCATTTCAACTATCAAGACAAAAGTTGGAGTTGAAGATTCTGTGGTTTCAGAATTATTTGAGGGGTATTACTTTTCATGGTTATTGTGTATGGTCTTTACCTACAAAAACTGATGCCCCACGCATTGAACTGGCTGCAGTCTTGATCAAACCACAAAAATTGGTACCTACAAAATTAAACGAATCCACAGTAGACCCCCCCCCAAAAAAAAATAAATAATACATGCATTTCCCTTTTGCAACATATGACAATATGTCTACCCACAAAAGTGGGGGGGGGGGACATAATGAATAGACTATGACCCCCTCTATGTGGCCTTTTCATAAATACCAGTGTCAGGAAAGTTGTCTCAAAATGTAGTAAATTGTCAATATTTCTGCTATTTGTCTGTATTTTTCTGGGGAGAAAATAGGTTGCATGGTCATAAATAGGGTGCCTTGAAGAACTGGGCAATCATCATTGATCAAACAGGTTGTTTATCTCGGACTCTGTCTATGCATGTATACAATGCCTAGATTTGAATCCGGAAAGAATGTAGGGGCTCCCGCATAGTACCCCCCTTAGGTCGCAAGGTCGCTTTTAAAAGGGGCCTGAGGTCGCAAGGTCACTTTAAAAGGCATATTTTGGCAAAGGTGGCAGGTCGTTTTTGGCATAGGTCGATTTTATGAAGTGTAGGTTGGAAGTCGCCCTTAAAAAGCCCTCAGGTCGCAGGTCGTTTTTTTACCCTGCGGGAGCCACAATGTACCAATTTGCAAAGAAACACCAAAACCTTTTATATACAATACAGGTACAAATGTATTAAAATGTTTTTCAAAGAAAAATCAAGATCTTTGTAAAAGTTTAAAGGATTGACCACAGTTTTGATTACTTGCATAAATCAAATTGATTAGGGGATTGGTAAAGGTGCAAACACAGGTAGTTTGCATTTAAAATAAGTTATGTAGATTAAGTTCTCGATTCACCAAACCAACCTAATAAATGGATGTAGGTGAAGCACAACAAAAAGCATTGATAATGTGTCTAACCACAGCCAGCAGTTACAGTATCAGCCTTGGTCAGTCAGGACATATCCATCTCTACCTGTGTTTCTGAAAAACATGTTACAAATGAAGGATTAGCACATCAAAGAATGAAAAATTGATACCACCAGATTTTAAATGCAGCAGGTTTCATTTTTTCTGTAGCAAATAAAATACAATTGACAAGCAGAGTATTTGTCATTTATTATGGTAATTAGCTTTTAATATATTTTTCAGAGCAAGAGATTGAGAATTGAAAGTGTTTAATACAAAAGCCCATATCAGTCTCAAAAAGGGCAAAATGAAGAATTTATGACAGAAGAACATTGATGGTCTGCATCGAAGGTGTTTGATCTTTTTCACAATTAAAGATACATCCCCCCCCCACAAAAACCCCCAACTATTTCCAAGGTTGCTTTGTCACAAATATACCTGACCAAAGTTTTTTTTATCCTGTACCATAGTCTTTTCTGAGTACTAAATATTAACCTATATATTGTAAAGCAAAACATATGAAAAATCCATTTTCACATGCACTTTGTGATGAAAACCATTCGCAAATGTAATAAAACAAAAACACAGAATAGAAATTGTTTGTTTTTCTTGTGTCTGTAACTTTAGAGTCATGCATGTTACAAACAAGATTTCAAACATCCTTGAAAACTAAGAAAGAAACAACCTAATATTTGTCTTGCAGAAAACATTGTTTATGGAATTTCAATTAACCAAGTTCTGCTTAAATTTTAGTTTTTTTTAACAATGGATAGTTTTAAAGAAAAATTAATAAATTAGATTAACAGTAAGAAAGGACTAAAAGGACAATAAAATATAAAGAAAGCTGCAATCTGCATAAATAAGTAGGAGTTCATTTCAACTATCAAGACAAAAGTTGGAGTTGAAGATTCTGTGGTTTCAGAATTATTTGAGGGGTATTACTTTTCATGGTTATTGTGTATGGTCTTTACCTACAAAAACTGATGCCCCACGCATTGAACTGGCTGCAGTCTTGATCAAACCACAAAAATTGGTACCTACAAAATTAAACGAATCCACAGTAGACCCCCCCCAAAAAAAATAAATAATACATGCATTTCCCTTTTGCAACATATGTCAAGGGCACCAGACATACTTTAAAGTCACAATAAAGTCATGTTATTTCATTCATATAAAATGGAATATGTTTATAAGAAATTGTAAATATGGGACAAGGCCAATTTACTATCAATGATGGGGATGACATAATTCATGAAAAAAGAAAATATTATTCAGATTTTATGCTTTATGATTCCTATCATGATGTTGTTGTTATCAAAATAGTTAAAATTGTTTTTTCCACACAAGTCAGTGACAGCAGTTTATATAGCAAAGCCATATCTTACATGATACATTTCAAAGATAATTTAGCAGGAAACTAATATGATGTACCATCATGATCTTGCATTTTCATTCGTTCCTTATTTGTCTTGCATATAATATACAGAAACAGATTTAGAAAGGAAAACATCAATACCTATTCTTATAAAAAGCACTAAGTATACTAAGAAAAAACTAAGTATAATTTATGCATAATCTCAATTTATGATTCATCTAAACATATGCTACATTCGTTGTGTCCTACAAAAGTATCAACGACTGAAATATCCTTTATCCTTTTCAATGAAATCATGTCTTACAATACAGCTTTAGCCAAGAGCAAACTTGTGCACCAAAATAAAGAGAGGAAACTGCCATGTTAATAACCTACAAGGATTGAACTAAAATGAAAATATTATTATTTTTCTTAAAACTTATGGGTTTGAATTATTGGTTTCCTTTTACAAATACCAGACAAACATTAACTTTAAATGTTTCTTAGACAACAGACCACCATAAACAAAATTAAACCAGGTCAAAATGTCAAAAAGTCAACTAAGTACATTGCTTCCTTGGCTACCAAAAGAAGGGGCAGTTAACTTGTGATAACCATCTAACCATGTCTGGTTCAGTAGTCCTCCTCAATCATCGCAACTAGGCCCTTTACCACTGAAGGTATCATCAAGTATCTCTGTAAATCACAGATCCGATCCTCTATCAAACAGAATATCAATATAAATCAGGCCGATAATTATGATGTTGTATTATATCCATCAGTAACTGTATACTCCTATATCATTGAGGTGAACGAGACCGTGGCTAGGTTATGGTCCTATATACAATACCCATACAAGGATGTTTATGGTCACTTGGTAGGTAAAATACAAAAATCACTAATTTAGCCAGTCTGGGACAAAATTAAATCACTGGATAAAAGACCGTCAATGAACTAGAAAATACTACAAATGGTTACAAAGCTTATCTCGGAAGACTAAAAACATTTAACTGGAAAGAAAATTAAATTACTAAGTAAAGATGGATCGAAGTGTAGCATTATTTCTTTCTACGGATGTAATCAGGCAGACAAACTAAGTGTCTGTCTTAAGGGTCAAAGTATCAAATATCTTGATCTTAAGTATGAAAATATCTTATCTTTTGTGACTTATAATAGAGTACTAAATGACCATCATAAAACATTACAGACAGTCAGTTAATTTCATGTTTCAAACTCAACAATTTTGTTACATGATTTGACAATATAAAATCAATGCTGTTGGAAAAGGAGGAGTATTGGGTGCTATTGCACCCCCCTTTTGCAAAAATATGCACCAAAACCCACCAAAATGGGCCCAATCGTAGAAAATTTTCTTCAGCTGGGAGGGGACTCCCCTACCACACCCTGCCCGGCACCTCCCCCTTGCCAAAAACTTTGTGAGGGCCCTGATAAGTAACATATCTTTGGACTATCAAAGTAGTTTGAATTTTATAAAGTGAGGTCTAGTTATCAGTCCAATGACCTGATACTGTGTCAATCATAAATGACTTAGTTTATATAGTTTTTTTATTGATATAAAAACATACATAAGGATTAGAAACAAGAAAATGCTTTTTTTCAATTTTGTCTCCTAAAATGATGAAGCTTTTTTTAATTCTGTCTGATCCTAAAATGATTTGATAAGTTTTGAAATGGCTTACATTATGTTTCTAGAATTTATACTAAAGTTTTTTTTACAGTAAAATAGCCACTTTATTAACACAACACAAGCTACACGTCATATAAAAATATGTGCTGCCCTGTTGTCCTTGTGTAGAGGAATAAAAAAGTCTAAAAGTTGGATAATGGTAAACCAGATATAAAAGGAAAAAACACCAAAAAAAAAACAAGCAATAAAAGCGAAATCCAAATGTAGATAAAAGTAAAAGGGTGGCCCAAATTTTCAGACATACTTCCTTCATCAAGGGCAAAAAACATGCCACCCTTTTACTTTTATCTACATTTGGATTTTGATTTTAATGCTTTTTTTAACATAAATCTCTGCAACACATTCATTAATGATGCCAAATCTTGGTCTACAGCCACTAAGTGGTTGCAACTGTACTCAACCTTTAGGACAAAACCATAAAGGGTGAAAATATCAACCAAAAGTGACAGAACAGTTAGCAGTGACATATGTCCTTTTTGCATGATTTGAGAAAAAGTTATTGGGACATTACAATTCAACAGAACTTGCATGCAGAACTATAATGTAGATACACATTCAGATAAGCAAAAAATGAAAAGCTTCAAAAAGCTTGGGCAAAAGGGTTGTCCCCCTTGCTCAACGTGACAAAACATATTCTTGTCTGATGCAACCTACCACAGAATTATTGCAGTATTCCTCTTCTGATAATGATCAGAGTTAAATGTCCCATGATTCTATCATGTAAAGATACAGTTGCATGTTGACAACAATTTTAAGGTTCTTCAAATTGTTATAGACCATTTAACACTAAAGGTTAACAAGGTTGTTACAGATGAAGAAGTGATTGTTAGTTACATAAAACAAGGGCAATAACTCTAATAATAACGTAACTAGTGGTAATCTTTTTATAAAATATCAAAGGGTTTTGGAAGGTTTTATAGTCTAAGCTAATTAAAAGGCAGGTTAAAACATTTTCATGGCTATGTTTTAATTTACAATTCAGATGCAGTTCAAATCACAATATCAAAGAGTGAGTCCAACATGATAAAATGCATATATTTTTAAAATAAATTAATTAAACACAATAAAAATTTCCATGCCTAAAAAATATTCATTTTAGGATCATTCTATTCTATCTCTGCATAACAAATACCAGTATGATAAACTGCACCACGTTTTAAGAATTCCATATAAAGGTGTTTGAATATGTGTGTATATGCTGAATTTTTCATCTCTACAAAATCAACTTATGGATGCCAGATTGGAAAGAATATTGATCCCCAAATTTTCCAATCAGCTTATACTATTATGTAACATAAATTCAGCCCAAGAAAAATATAGGAATACAAATTGATTAGAACCATGATAATCTATATAAGTGGTAACATTTGTGTCACTTTTAACACATTAAACGTCTATACTTGGTAGACCATACAAAAAAGTCAAAAGTTGACAATGTCTTTACAAAACTTTTAATGTCTGTTGAAGATTACTATCTATCATTTCTTCTTTTTGAAAACCACTCGTCCAAGAAACTTTAGAGAAATTTCAATTATTTAGAGACACATATAGAGATCATTTTAGGCACTTAGGTGGTCAAATGAATGAACATAAAGACTCAACTTGGGATTCATTCTACAGATAACAGAATGTATATTTGTAAAATATGCTAGACAAAATTTGAACTTACGGTAATTTCTATAGGACATGTATAATTTTTAGCAAAATTTGAAGAAAAAATGCTAATAATAACTGAACATGCAGATATTCAATGTTGATGCATATAAACGGTCTTCTTCTAGGCTTTGGGGGCTCAGATCTTTATAGCATTGTTATGTCTTTACTATAATACTACATTTACATAAAAGCATTGGGTAAAGACCATTTAACATGGGATATAATCACTTCTCATATGACCCAATAGTATCTACTTCTAACAGATGGGTATCACTTTGTTCCCATTGGTGTGCAACTGTGCAACAAAATTGTCCTTCATCACCTAGCTGTTATCACACCATTGGTGGATTCTTATAAAATGAATACAATATTATACAGGCCAGAGGTGTTGAAATCTGACCCCCTAAATCTGATTTCAAGAAGTATATATAACACCCTTTTATCCTAAAAAGATACTAGTTAGGTGTCTTTGAATGAAAACAATGTGGCTAATAATAGCTTTGAACATGTTAATGCAATTGAAACTCATCTATTTATAGGTATTGTTTTTTGTAAGTTTTTGGACCAGTCTTCATATCTGGCCTACAGTTTAATCACCTCTCGTCTTTACTATAATACTACATCAGATAAAGCATTGGGTAAGGACCATTAACCTGGAAGAGAGCCACTTCTCATAGAATCCAAATGCAATAGTACCGGTATCTACTTCTCACAGATGGGTATCACTTTGTTCCCATTGGTGTGCAACAGTGCAACAAAATTATCCTTCATCAACTGTTATCACACCATTGGTGGAGTCATTCTTATAAAATGGATACAATATTACACAGGCCAGAAGTGTTGAAATCTGACCCCCAAATCTGATGAAGAAGCCTTTTTAACCTAAAAATTATTTGGTATCTAATGTCTAATTTACTACTATCTGTTAAAGACATTCTTTTGTTTAAATAATTCATCATTAATTCATGTAATTGTAAAAGACTTTTAACAATTTATCACTTTAACAAATACTTGTTTGGAATACTGATTATTTACATGTTTGAACAACTAAGAAGGATGGATTATGCACAAAAGATTGAATTGGCCAATAAGTTTTGTCATGAAAAAAAAACATTTAAATTTGAATTGTGTTTGGATAATAAAACAGTTTTTTACTTAAATGTTCTCAGAGCTAAAAGTTGAATAAATGCTAATTAAACATTTCACATACTAAAGACCATGGGTAAAGACCTTCTAATCAATGTCAATTAGAATGATATTAGAAAAATAAAGTCTAAAAAATTGAAATCTTTTAGAAGTGAAGGCCACAAAATCAACAATAAATCTATCATATTAATGGTGAGAGACTTGTCCAACAGATATCTAATATAGTGGACTAAATATAATCTGATTTATCGCTGGTCATCAAGTTTTTAAGTTATAACAATTTTCTTGTTAATCAAAGAACAAATTTGACATTATCAAATCAAAATGAACTTTAAAACCATCATTTAATGTAAATGAAGTGGGGAATGAATGGTTTTAGTATATGACTGGTAATAAAACTATCAATCTTTTCAACAATTAGAAAATTGGATATTCAAAGATGAAATTAATAGGAAATCAATCTTGAAGTTGGTAAAAATAGAGGGTTTCTGTATTCTAATGATGGAACAAATTAGAGAAACATCCACTGGGTAGATTGAGGACTTGTAATTCTGTATGTAGTTTCTATCCAAGCACCTGCTAAGGTCAATCTGGTAATTAGGATCACTTTGCAAATTATCACTATCATGGATATAATTAATACACATTTACTTAGGTACTTAATGGAATTTTGTGTCTCCCCAACTTGCTTATGACAACAAAATCTTTGGTTTTGGAAAGAAAGGGTGTTTGTTTTAATAACAATGACAGAAAGGGTCCACTTAAAGCCCACAACCAAAAATCTTTTTATTTTTCTTTTGTTAGGTACTTCATCAAAAAACACATCAAAACAACAATTTATATGAATTGAACTTTTAAATAAGGTTAATGTCTTTAAAAAAATCAGAAAAAAAATGAGTTTTCAGAAGTCATGAAGCCAGCAAATTGGAGCATGATTAAACAAAGATGAAACCCTCACTAATGCAAATCTGAATCATTTACTCACAGGAAGTATCACAACATGCAAATTTAGAACATGTTTTATGTTGAACTTGCATGTCATAGCATCTGATATAGTAATGACATGTATCTTCCGAAACATGCCTCATCATATCTACTCACTTGATTAAAATTATATCTGACAGTATAAGATGCCCGAAAAATTTCTTTTCCTTGTTTCTTTGTTCGATGTCTAATAATAGTATATCTTTTTTTGTTCACATCTAAAATAAGAACAAATATATTTTTCTTTGTTCCATCAGGTTTTCTTTGTCAAATTCAAGCTAAAACATTACTCATCATGTTTGTAAATATACATAAAGATTTACAGATAAAAAAAGCCCTATTAAAAATAAAGTCACCTTATAATAACAATTTGACATCAAATTTTACACATTCTAGAAGAGATTAAAGAACTTCAGGAAATAAAAACGTACATGGTCTATATAAATAATTATTACAGACTTGATTGAACAGGGGTTTACAGTAAAGTTTATATAAGGTTTCTGGTCAGATAGATAGAAAACAAAGAACAAACAAATGTACGTAAATGGTACTAGACCACAAGTATTTACATCTGTATGCAAATATTTAGTAATTGTCATAGCTATCAGATCTTTATGGTGTTTTATTTGTAACAGGTATATTATTATATTTAAATCAGATTAAATATTTATCCTTAATATATATGGCAGTATGAACAGTCTCACAAATGGTTTTCACTAGGAATACTATGAGTGAGCTCTTTGAGAAAAAGATATCCATTACTTCATATTTAACTCATACATATTGGA
Organism: Arcuatula senhousia; assembly: GCA_963971305.1. Classification (NCBI taxonomy): domain Eukaryota; kingdom Metazoa; phylum Mollusca; class Bivalvia; order Mytilida; family Mytilidae; genus Arcuatula; species Arcuatula senhousia. Next base: position 45,483,126 of record OZ020303.1, on the reverse strand, counting down.
ATAAACAAAAGTTTAAGTAACACCAACAGTTTAGGACGCTCATCCCAAGAGTGATTTCACCAGGAATGTGGACAGATGGACAGACAGAAAAGGTTATTCCCTTATACCCCCAAACTTTGTTTTTAAAAATCAAAGTTAAAGATTTTCCAATAATGTGCAAAAACATAGCCCTCATGAATATAGATAAATACTTTATTGCATAGAAAATCAAACAAAGGTTTGTATTAATGAACTTCACCAAAGTCTTCCAACAATCTGTTGTCACTTAAATATCTATGTTCCAAATTACATAATTAGTTTTCAACCTCCTTCAAATCTTTTCTTTTTTTATTTCACATATTATCTGTCACTAAGATATTAAGAGATTTATTTCTAGTTCAAATAATTACTAAGTATTACATTAAACATTGACTATGTGATAATAGGGGCAATGTCTGATAAATTATATTGATGTTTATATAAAACAAATATCAAACTTGTCTTTCACACGATTCAAAACTTCATTTGACTGGAACATTTATCAGTCCTAAAGCAAAAGTGGTATTTCACAAAACATACTGCGAAATGCTAGGCAGATGCCCTCCCATTTTACAGTCAGGAATAAAAAGTTGTTTATATATTATCTAACACAAAAAAATAACAGCTTTTCATGGTCACTATACTTATTATAAACAAATATAAACAGATTCCAATAGTACCCATTTGGACCAAACATTCATATGTAAATGATTATGTATATAGTAGAAAATGTCTGAATACTTTTTCTGCAATCTTCATTTGCAGATGTGTGTGGTCACTGGTGGGGGGGGATGTTCCACAGGAATAGAGATCCCACCCTTTTTTCAGATTATTACTTCATCTGGATTAAAGGCAAAACAGGCCGAAAACTGCCGTCCCTTTCGTTTTTAATGGGCAAAATTTTGAAATTTTTTAGATCCGCCTTTTCTTTTCAACTAAATAAAAATAAAGAAGGAATGTGTCCATGGGACACAGATGCCCCCGCTGGCCCCATACAAGAAGTAGAAGTCTGACGGGTCTAAAAATCGCTTAGGACGTACAGTTTGTCATACTGAACCATCCTATTAAGTTTCGAATCTTTCTCATGTACTGTTTCTGAGAAAAGCTACACGAAAATTTTCATAGTCATGTTCACATATTTTCCTATCAGCCTAAGTTCCAAACAGGAAGTAGATGTCCGACAGGTCTGAAAATCGCTTTGGACGTACAGTTTGTCATACTGACCATCATACCAAGTTTCAAATCATTCTCATGTACGGTTTCTGAGAAAAGCTTGACGGAAATTTTCATAGTCATGTTCATATATTTTCATATTGGCCTAAGTCCCAAACAGGAAGTAGATGTCCGACAGGTCTGAAAATAGCTTAGGATGTACAGTTTGTCATACTGAACCATCGTACCAAGCTTCAAATCATTCTCATGTATGGGTTCTGAGAAAAGCTTGACGGAAATTTCGTACGGACGGACATGAGTACTTAATGCCCCCTGACATGTCGTCGCGGGGGCATAAAAAGGACAGGACAAAAACATACAGACAACAGTTTAATTTTATGCATTTATCTAATAATAATTATAGGGGCTTGTATAAATATTATGTCTGTCTTGTTACAATCTACAAACCCTGATCATTATCTATAAAAATAAATACATAAATCAGCAACATATGAACTATTTTCTCCAACATCTTGATCTATTTCTGTCATTTGGGGAAAAAAACTACAGATTTCAATGATTCTGTCATCTGAAATTTTTTAGAATTTTCTTTTCTAATCTGGAAAAACTTCTTAAACATATTTGACCATATTAAATACCAGTAGTGCCTTGGTCTATTTTTGGCTATTTGGAAAACTACAGATTGAAATGATTTTACTACAACAGTTTTCTTTGCTAATCTGGAAGCACTCTAACATTTTTAATACAAAGACATGTCTCACCTTAAGTGTCCATAAAGTCAAATTATACTGAACTGCAAACAAAAAGCACTTGAAGATAATTTACCAATAAATGAACTAACCACTGGAAAAGTTGTAATTTTATCTGTCTTTGTGGGAAGTTATGCCATTAAATGTCTTTAATTGTCAACATTGTGATGCTGTATCTGGAATCAATCAAAAGTCTGAAAAGAGAAACATTCCATAGCAAAATTACAACAAAGTACCAATAGTACTGAAATAACTTTTGTAAAATGTGTCTGACACACATTTAGTCTATCAAAACCTCATCAGTGATGTTTGAGCCAAAACATAATAAGGGCAAATATTTATGAGACTATGAATAGCATAAAATGGTGTAAATGTCTTCCGCTTGAAAATATAGCACAGACTTTATGCCCATACCAATCAAGCCGAAAAAAGGAGCAAAACAAGGAATGTGTATACAATGCGTTCAAGAGTTGCAGAAGGACACAAATATTGTAAGTATACATGCCCATGAAAAAAATAATCAAGAGAATAGACAGACCTACTTTATACAGGAATTCCTTACCCTTCTGGAGCACCTGAGTTCACTCTCATCTGGATTTTAGTTGATGTTACTGATAGCAATTTAGATGGAGGTTGTTGGTTTTTTTTAGTAATCTGCATATTAATTAAATCATGTCTTTTATGTCTTAGCCTTTCAAGCCTATGATATTTGAATGCCCCATTGGGACTCAGTTGCTTCTTTTAAACAATCAATTGGGTGAACATGAAGGAAACTGTGGCACTTACCTATCACATAATAAGTTATACATTGACGTCTTTTTCCTTATAAATGATTGAGCTTGTATTACCGAAAAACCAAGACTTTCATGAAACATCTTCATAATCACTTGACCTGAAGGAAAAAAGTGGTTAGATGTGTTATCTATGGTGGCCACATTTAATACTTTTGATATCTGATGTAAGATTTCATTCTTTTTTATAAGTACCCTCTTAACAAACTCTTCAAATCAGGAAGCAAAGTAACAATATCATTATAACAGTTTAATTCATCAATAATATGTATTAATAAAATGTTGTATAGTGGTAACACAATGGCCAGTTGACAAACACAAGTTTTTGAAAGGGGGGCCTATAGTCCACGGGGGACAAAAAGGGGGAAGGGGTTCAAGACAAATCTTTCTAGAAAATGAACACCAAAAGAAACAAAAATTCCAATGCCAAAGGGATAGTGGGTGGAACCCTCCTTTCTACACTTCTAGATCTGACCCTATAAATAAGTTTATGAACATGAATAGATTAAAAATATGGGAATGAGTGTCTAGCATGAAAGGTAACCTGCATCAATTTGCCATTATAACAATAGCTCAGCTGATGTCCAGTGAATGAGTTCAGAAAACAATTGAAATCAACTGTGCTGAAAATGATATCACAACATCTTTATATTTTATTTTCTCAACAGCAGAAAAAAGGTTTCAATGAAATAAGACCCCGTTTACACCATGACAAAAAATACATCAGTCTTTTTTTAATCGATCTTAAAAAGACTGGTTTTACTACAAGAAAGATCGATTCAAAAAAGATCGATCTTTTTAAGTCTAGGTCTCAAGCAGGACTTTTAAAGTCCGGTTCTTTTTGCATCGATTCAAATAAAGATCGATCTTTCCCTTTTACACTGACAAAAAGATCGATCTTTTTTGCATCGATTCAAATAAGATCAATCTTTCCGTCTAGTGTAAACGGGTTCTAATGAAAAGCTCCTGCAGTTGAAAATTGGTATTTCAGTTCATGTAACTTAATTAATATCAACAGATTTATTGACCTATAGGTGGGAGAATTCTTAATTATTAAATTCAATGGATAGAATAAGTGTAAATCAGAAATAGAGACGGCAAAATCTTATACAAATACTAACTTTCTATCTTTGTTTAAATTTTACACAGAAAATAAAAGGTTATTATTGTCATATACAGTACAAATAAATAACTGGATTGTAAAAAGTTTTTCAAATGATATAATTCTTTTTTTTGTAAACAAAAGGTGGAAAGGAAGATCCTGAGACATGAGTTGCCACTATCAAGATTTTACCTAATGTCTGTACTCAGAATTTCTCCTTTGTTTGGTCAGATTACCATCCCACAAAGGGGACAAAAATTAAATCAACACAAGTGTGGCCACTAAAAGTATGTCTCGCCTGCCGGCACCATCGCTAAAATCAACTACCTAAGTTTTCATTTCTTGATATAAACACAAAAAGTGTCAGTATACCTAATAACAGATGCCTAGCTATTATAACTTTCCAGCAATTCATCTTCCATAAAAGTCTTACAAAAAAGTTTTTCGGCCTAAAAAAGACCTAAGTTCACAGAGTCACTTGAGCGTGAAAATGGGGTCAGGGTCACAAGGCATGGTGACAGTTGCGTAGACCATAACCTGTACTGTCTGTATACCAAATATCAGATGCCTAGCTATTATACTTTTCAAGCAATTCATTTTCCATAAAAGTCTTACAAAAAAGTTTTTCGGCCTGAAAAAGACCTAAGTTCACAGAGTCACTGGAGCGTGAAAATGGGGTCAGGGTCAAACAGCATGGTGACAGTTGTGTAGACCATAACCTGAACTATCTGTATACCAAATATCAGATGCCTAGCTATTATACTTTTTAAGAAATTCATCGTCCACAAAAGTCTTACAAAAAAGTTTACGGCCTGAAAAAAGACCTAAGTTCACAGAGTCACTGGAGCGTGACAATGGGGTCAGGGTCAAACGGCATGGTGACAGTTGCGTAGACCATAACCTGAACTGTCTGTATACCAAATATCAGATGCCTAGCTATTATACTTTTTAAGAAATTCATCATCCATAAAAGTCTTACAAAAAAGTTTACGGCCTGAAAAAAGACCTAAGTTCACAGAGTCACTGGAGCGTGAAAATGGGGTCAGGGTCACCCGGCATGGTGACAGTTGCATAGACCATAACCTGAACTGTCTGTATACCAGATATCAGATGCCTAACTATTATACTTTTCAAGCAATTCATCGTCCACAAAAGTCTTACAAAAAAGTTTACGGCCTGAAAAAAGACCTAAGTTCACAGAGTCACTGGAGCGTGAAAATGGGGTCAGGGTCAAACTGCATGGTGACAGTTGCTTAGACCATAACCTGAACTGTCTGTATACCAAATATCAGATGCCTAGCTATTATACTTTTCAAGCAATTCATTGTCCACAAAAGTGTTACAAAAAATTTTACGACGCCGCCGCCATCGCCGCCCCCGGAAAGTAATACCTATGTCTCGCCTTCCGCGACTTTTCGTCGCAGGCGAGACAAGAACTGTTATAAAGAATATAATAAAGATTTGTAGGTGTCATAACAATTTGACACAAAGTTTCCTTTGTACTCCTAGCCTTGTGTTTATGTAGCTATTTACAAAACTTGTGAAAAACAATATATGATTCAAATGAAAACACTGCTAAGGCCATAGAGTCATTTCTTAATTATTTCTTGAGGCAGAAATTATTATTTGATTACCTTCGATTACAAATGGATAAGGAACAAGAAGATATGATTAGTCATTTAAAGCATATTTTCTCAGTAATTCCTATCTGCCCCATTGCAAAAAAATGTATAAATAATCCCATTCCATCCCTAAGCTACCCTCCCTCAAAATCACACATCATTTAATGGTTATTAGTCCAGTGTTAAATGGAAATTCAAATAGTATATTTAGGGGAGAACAGGAACCCCTCTGAAAAAACAAGAATATGTTCAAAAGACATAATGCCCCATCTCGCAACATTTTGGACAGACAGACTATTTTTTGTAGATGGAGCATAAAAATGGTTGAATGTCTATATAAGTGGTGGCAAAAGCCCCTCTTTGGTCAGTCAATGCCTCAATGGATGCCCATTAAGAAAAATTTCTGAATAGTTCGAGTTTTATGTGACTCTAGCATTTCATTCAAGAAAACATTTCATAAGAACCAATTAGCACAATCTTAATCTTGTACTTAAATCTTCTTTAATCAACCAATTTCTTACAAATCACATCCCCCAAATTATAGGAAACATTGTAGTTGATGATTCAATGGGAATTTGCTGTGAGAGTCTGCTTCTAATTATCTCTTGTAGTATTGTATTACATCTGCAACTATTGTGCTATTTGGTGCAAACATGCAGACTTTGTTTGATGGCAAATCAATTGGAGTGTTATAGCTTTTCTCACCTGAACAAGAGAAGGTTAAAATGCTTGCAGGTCAATTAATCCAATCAACATACAATACGTACATGAGAATGAACCACTAGCTTTGAGGTTAACTATACACTGTACTTATATCAGATCAATCAGTGGTGGATCCAGACATTTTGCTACAACGAGGGGCTCATTGATTCAGATTGCCCAAAGAGGCTGCCCAGGCCCATCTTGCTTCAGTCCTTCTGAATAGTTACAGTTTGGCATTTTCAATATTTTTGGTAGAGCGCCTCTGATGAGTCTTGAATAGACAAAACGCGCGTTAGGCATAGCAAAATTTATTGTCTGGAACTTTGTTGTCATTTATATTTCGAACACACGTGAATGTTAACACTGCTGGTGGAGTTTTAATTCCCCGAGGTTAGCCCGCTCCGGCACCAACACTTTTGTGTTGGAGAACACATCAAAGCTTTAAATTATCCGTTTAAATTTCAAAATTGTCTAAACACTAAGGTTCTTCCTACCCCAGACATAGGTTGATCATCTTAGTAATAATTTGGTTCCCCAGTTTGGTATTTTTGGTTTTACTGTTCTATACTCTTCATAATCTTATAGTGTTTGGCATTTTCAATATTTTTGGTAGAGCGCCTCTGATGAGTCTTGAATAGACGAAACGCGCGTCAGGCGTAGCAAAATTTATTGTCTGGAACTTTGTTGTCATTTGTATTTCTATATTTCGGTATAATATAGAATGGATGTGGGGAGCTGCAAAGTTAGATGGTGTATCCGTGTGCCAACAGTGATGAAAATCATCTTTCTGGAAAATCCAGGATCTGGTTGAGCTGGCAGTCACGTATGGTTTCGATTCCAGCTCAACCCCATGCTGATTTTCATCACTGTTGGCACACGGATATAGCCTCTAACTTTGAAGCTCACCACATCCATTCTATATTATACCAATTAAAATACAGAGATGTATGCAACACCATTATCATATTTCTATATTTCAACCAAAGGGGTGTCATCTGCCACTGTTAAATCAAAGAAGATCCTTTACTTGACATGATATATTACATTAAATGCACATGGAACCCAAGGGGGGCTTCCATGGAGGGGATGTTCATTATACATTTACTGCATATTGTATAAGGAATAATAAAAAAAAAACAATCCCTAGAACTCTTTACTCTTCCAGAGCACCTGAGTTCACTCTCCTTTTAGCTTCGGTCCAAGTTGCTGATTGGGGTAAGGCTGTTATGTTTTTGTTTGTTTTGTAGGGATGATTTTATGTCTACTGCTATTGTCTTTGTCTTTTCATATTAACAATATTTGATTGCTCCTTTAATTGGCACACCTCTATTTCTATCCATAATTTTGGCAAATCAGGTAATTTTCAATATGTGTACTCCATCTTTAGTTATACCTAGAGTACTTGAAAATTTGAGTAATGGTTATGTAACTTGGAAAGACAAGTAAAACATGGGAACAATATGCAAAAGAAATCACAAATCCCTATTGAAACCCCATCTTCAAAAATACAAAACACAAAGTCCCAAACAGTTAAATTTCAGACTGAAAATTGTCAAATTTTGGTAAGATTTAAAAATATATCTATGCGTTAATTAAGTACTATGTTTCAAAGTATTTATACATGTAGTATTACTTATGGATATTTTTGGAACATGTTCTTTTTTATATAAAGTAATGTCAAGTCATGGTATTGATGTTTTGTTGTTGTTTTTAATCACTATTTTATCAAAAAGAAAATATCTATTTGCATAATATTTGTGATTGCATCAATGGTAATTCAGGTATCAATATTAAAGTTTGTTGCATTTATATTTCTAACAAAAGTCTGAGTTTTTCTTCACCTTTTGTATAATTAGATGTGAGGTCATCAACCATGTGGGAGGCTACATTAACCTGTTGCTCCGCCTCCAAAGAAAGTAGTTCTTACTACTGATGTTCTTAATTCAAGACAAAGGTCTACATGACATTACTGGGTCATTTAATTTGTAATAATGATTTTAAAATTACCATTACATATATTGACCATTGTATGTAGAACTGATTTTGTATAGGAAAATAAAGTCATTTTAATTAAAAAATATCAACATTAAATAAATGAAGTCAACCTTCAGAAGATTAGCAAGGAGTCATTGACATTTAATCTTTTTGCTCTTCAATGCCCTAATTTTCACATTAAGTATTTCTCCTTTCCAAATCAGTGAGGGTTTTCAGCTCCTTTTTTTAAACATGTTAGGGATGTCAATGGTCATCATCTCTATTGTAACATTTTTTTTCAAAATAAGCACTGTTTGGTTTTAATTTTATGTGAAAGGTGAAAATCTTCAATACTAAATAAAGCATGTTCGAAGTGAAAAAAAAATACCAAAATTTATTTGACTTACATTAATTGCAAATAACAGATTTACTAACTTTTTTTTATATATTTCAAATGTTAACAGTACATTGAAACATGTTTAAGATATTAATGAACAATTTTGTATAAATCATATTTACTGCATTTGTTATTTTTTTATTTTAATATATATTTATTGTTGTACTTCAATTGGATGCATTTGTCTTTATATATAATTTGAATTTAATATCTTAGCTTCCCATTTTCTCTTCAAAGGAAACCTTTGGATCTTATTAAAAAACCTAGGAGTGTGTATTCCTTCCAAAATGTCAATTGTTGTTCCTACCCAAGTACTTAAAAACCAGAAGCAAGACAAAGGGAAAATGATACTTAAATGATAGAGTTGAAGATTACATGATGTTAAGTACAGATTAAAATTTGACCTAATCTCTAGAAACATAAGCCCTTGGACAAAAGTTCCCAGCTTTTGATGGTCCTCTAATTCCCTCTTTGAAAAGACTTACCATGTAATCTTCTATTATGTCACCTTGTAAGATAATTTGACCCTGACATAAGCTATCCTGACCTGTCTCTATCTCCTAATAACTTTAATAAATAGAAACTGATATGAAGTGATTACACAATGTAAACAAACCCTATTATTACCACACATTAGTGCAATTTGTTTTTCACACCAATTTGAAAAAGTCTTTGGCATCAATTCAATCACAAGTGGATTACATCATTTGTCAAAGGAAGAGGTGATGGACAGTATTGCTGACATTACAAATTGTTTAACTGGTCACTAAAATAAATTAATCCCCAGTTTGTCTGGTTTCTGTATAAAATGAATGAGAAATAATAAAGACATGTTCAAAAAGTTTCTCAAATACTTCAAAATGACCAAAAAGAATAAATTTTAATCAATGTTTTCCTGTATACTATACTTGCAATGAATAAAATAGAAAATAGAAAAAATAAATTCTGCATTCTAAATAGACAGTGAGAAACAACACAAATATTTGAAGTTCATTCATGTCAAAGGGAATATATTAAAATTGATAAATGCAGGTTTGGATAGTATGCTTTTTTCAGATGCACATGCTAAAATAAACATTGAATTTGACAAATATTCTTTCTATAGACAATGAGAGCCACATGCCTCTGTAGGAACACTGCAAAGAAAACACATAAAATTTGATGAGTATATTGATGCAGTAATTGGAGAGAGTTGTAACTGTCTCATTTTTATGGTTTATTTGATTTTTCCACCATTTTATTAAGTGACCACTGACTATCTTCTGTGATCTGCAGTAACATGAGGTGGGTGAGAAAAAGTCTAGCTCATAATTAGAATGTTTTTATAACAATCCTAAATGTCTATAGGAAATATATTGTAATGGGAAGAAGCACCTGAAAAATGTGAAATTGTCTGAGACCTCTATGATTTACAGAGTAAAGCAAACAAATTTCAGGAAGCATGATTTATGTAAAACTGAACAATCACCTTAGAAAATAAATTTCAGAGATGTGATTATTTAGGAACATGAGAAACTGTAACATGCAAAAACAACTTGTAAATATGTGAAATGGTCAGAAACCTTAAAATTAACTAAGCAAAACAAACAAACTTTAAGTCTAGCCAGAGCTATAATTATATGCAAGATTTATATAAAACCGAACATCAACCCCATACAAAATGAACCAAGAGTGATGGACACATAGTTATTACTCAAAACTATAACATGTAGAAATGCAGGATCCTTACTTTACCATCATCACATGGAACATGAAACAAACTTCAAAATCTAGCCAGAGCAGTATTTAAATGCACGATTTATAATAAATTGAACAGTGAACCAAGATTTATCAGAAAAGTGACAGACAACATATAGTTATTACTGAAGAACATGAGAAATCTGTAACATACAAAAATAACATGTTGTCATGCAAGATCATCATGATCTAAAACTGAAAATTATCCAAGAAAGGCAAACAATCTTCAAGACTAGCCAGAGCTATAATTACACATATGAGTCCCTTTACAAAATGAACCAATGAATATCAGAGAAAGGTGATTACTCAAGAACATGAGAAATCTATAACATGTAGTCATGCAAGATCCTCACTTGACCATCATCAGATAAAGATCATTTACCATTTGACGCTTACTCCACAAAAGAATACCGATTGGTGACCACTGAGGGGTACGCCATTATAGGTCACGGTAATCCTGGGATCCTCCCAACAACCCAACTATACATTTCAAGTCTTTTTCATCTTATAACGAGGTTGATTTCAATGCAATTTCTCTTTTATTCATACAAATAATTCTATCTCATAAAATGGTCATTTTCATTTGACTTCTATTTATTGAAATTCAAATAATGTTGTGGTGCAGAGATTTAATACAAATGACAAATAAATGCCACTATATACCTGAAGCAGTAGGCAGAAATTTAATGTATAGAATTATAAAGTCTATTGATACAGACAGCAGGAAGTCCGCTTGAATTTTTGTAATTTAACACTAAATAACAATTTTGGGAAGCCCTCAGATTAACTACAAGTGGATGTATTAGCAGACCTAGGGTCTTCTGTTATGTAACACATCATGAGCTTTGCTGGGTGGGCAAGGATGAGACCTACAGGTGGAATTTTGTAGCCCCTAGGGTTGGAAGCAAATCATCCAATAAAGTAATTTTAACAAGAATATGTCTGAAAGACATAATGCCCCATCTCACAACATAAACCTGGTAAATAGGGCATAAAAATAAAATAATAAGCCGATTTGTAGTTCCCTCTTTGTAAAATGTGAATGTAATTTGTCCAAACTGTACATTGATACTTCACTGTAAAATTGGAGAATTAGGCCCCCATGGCATAATCATTGAAAAATTTACAATTGTGTATCTTGTCAACTTATTACCTATCATCTTGATCAAATCTTAATCTGTATTTAATACAAAGTCAATAGATAAATCATGTTCTTAATAAACTTCCCATAATGTTACATAACACCAATGACACTTCACACAATGGATACAACTTACCCAATTTCATTTACTAATATTTACCTATCTATTTAATGTAGGTGTTCTTTAAAAATTGTAATTTTACACCTTTTTCTGATTTTTAATTTTATAAAATTTGATTTTGATTGAAAGTATTCATTTGTGGTTAAAAGTTTAATATCATGGAACAATTCAGACTGGACGTTGGTAAGAGTACATGTGTACAAAACTCAGCTGACATTTAAATACAGTAAAAGTACTATCTTCTTGGATACCGTATTTCAATAAATTTTTGTTAAGAAATATTGCTTTATGGATTGGTCTGTATATCCATCTATAAAATTAACTTTTTGTTGGGAAGTAACTTATCTTAGTGGTTGATATTTCATGCAACCAAATCATAACAAAATAAGTTTTCTATATAATTAAGAACAAAACAATTTTGCAGTTAACATTTTGGATATATATATATTGGAAGGTAGACACATATACACACAACAAAATAACTTCTCAATGACCAAAAATATTTCTGCTGTTTAAGGAAGAGACTCCAGATTGAGATATTTTGTGACCAATCACACAGATAAAGAAAATATTTTGAAAGACTTGTATATAGCTGCCAAAAATCTCTATGTGATAATTTGTTCTACTTAAAGTTAATAAGTTATACATTATCTGCATGTTTTACTTGTAGAGATTATCATGCTACATACTCTAATGAGTCTCTTCAGTGTGAGATGACCAGGTTGAGATGGAGTAAGTGCAGTGATCTCAATGTGTTCAATTAAGCAATAAAAACCATCCATACTGATATTCATGACGTCCACCAATGAAATGCACTGTTATATAGTACTTTTGAATTTTAGAATGAAGCTACCTAGGTTTCAGATTATAGAATTTTTTTTTGGAAGAAATACGTACTAACGCGATTGGAAAACTGGCAATGATCATTCACAAGGGATATAGTTTTTCTGGTCTAATGGCTTGTTTCATTGAGCTCCAATCGCAAAAAATACAATTTTTTTTTATCACTTTTGAAGATCAGCCGATCTTTTCCAAGAACTTATGTAAGAACCTATTAGTCTTTATCCCTAATCTTATGAAACTCAGATGACATAAAATGAACTAGGAAGTGTTAGTTACCCCAATTTTACGACGGAGTTTTAATGCTCCACCTTTTTAAGTAGATGAGCATTTAGTGTTTGTGTCTGTACATTTATTCATCTATCAGTCTGGCCCAAAGCAGATTGAACTAAGAGTTATATCCTAAATACTGCAAGTAAAAGAGTCATTGCCCTGATAGTTTATGCCCACCACCCAAACAAAATACTTATGTAGATATATAACAGCCTAAAATGCTTGTATATCTAAAACCTGTTGACAAGCCTTAAGAGCACTACATGTATAAGCAAAAGGTCTTTTTTTGTTTTCAGACATGAGTTCAGGTCAAAAAGCCAATGGGTGGTCATCAGACTATGCCTTCAAATATACATGCATTAAATCAATTTACTATAGGGAAGACACAAACTTAAAAGGGAGACTCATGTTCCAAACTGTAGACAAAATTTATGGACACAGATACATTATAATTCATATACACATCCATTATCACTTCAAAATATGACAAGGTTTTTACTTATTTTCTTTGAAGTGTAAGAAATGACATTTGCTAAAACAAAAGACATAAAAACTTTGACTAACATATAATGCACTTTTAATGCTGATGAATACACATGGACAAAACCAGGAAACCATTGGATCAAAAGTTTTTTCTGCATATACAGTTATGAAAAGGAAATTAACTTATCAATTTAGAAGCATTGATATCAATCAATATTTAGAAAGAAGATTTTCCCAGGCTTTGCAAAAGAACCTTTTTATCAGTTCTGAGACATTTTTATAATGCAATTTGATTACTATTGTATGGTTCCTGCATTATAAACCTGAGCAATCTTGTTTGATTTTGTAAAGCTTGTAAGTTATCTTGCTACAGATTTTTTAATTATTACAAATTTTAAAAGGTATTGACTTGCACAACCAATTATTAAGGCCTAAATGTAGATGTCACCGAGTAAGAAATTAATCCAGAAAAAAACAAAGAATATGTCCAAAGACCATGATGGTCCACCTTACAACATGTAACATCAACCTGAAGGCTAACAATATTTGGAATGAGCATACAGATTACCAGACCAGAATATCATATGCCCTATAAATTAGTAGGGGCATAAAAATTAAAGGTCCCTGATCACAGACAAAAATTAAAATATAAATCTTGAAGAAATTTATTGGCCACAAACAATCTTTAAGATGCTGTATTTCTTATGTATAGTGGTAAGGTAAGCTGCAAATTAGCAATCCAATCTCCAAAATGATATCATTGAAAATGGATCATAATCAGAAATTGAAAGGGAAGACAATAGAAGAGCAACAAAAAGATCTCTCACATTAATCTGGTCCCTGGGAATATAAACTGTCACCTGACCCCTTAAACAAGCTTTAATAGAGTACAAAAAGTTTAAACTCTAAGAAATTTAAGTACATCATACAAATTACACATGAACTTTGAGTATTCAAAATTCTTGTCATATTGTATGATCAAAAGGAGGTTATTGATATGGAAAGGAAAACATCTATTTCATTTTGACAATATGTTTGCCCTTACTGAAGGACAGTCTTTCTGAGTTACATTTTTATTAAGGTAGACAAGCACATGCCATTATAACAGTATGACCAGAAGAAGATTAATTATCGGCCATTAAATTTTACAGTTGACAAAGAGAATTATAAACTTCATAGTTACTAATGTAACAGAAAGGCATACCTGTCATTCTAAGCTTTTTATATTCACTTTTTTCCTTTACTGAGTAAGATGGAACATGTATAAAAACTTAAAGGATTGGTAATGAGATTTTTGTGGTGCTAATTATCCACAAATAGAAAATACGGTCATTAATTACCATTAAATTCTAGGAATACTGGGAACTGGCTCACAAAAGAATACCCCCGAATCAAACTAAGAAAACCTATTATTAAACTTAAGAAAAATTATCTTCCCTGATTGATAACTAATGGCGATAAATTTTCTTCATGCACACCTCCATATAAAGTTTCATCAAAATATATCAAGCAGTTTAGGAGAAGTTACATTTAAAGATAAAGTTAATAGTTGGAGATTTCTATATTCCATGAAAACTTTGCTTGGGGTGGGCTGGGATGGAGTTGTATAATCAAGATTCTGTATAACAATAAAATCAAACTGTTTCATAAAACTCTTTGCCAAATTATCCATGAAGTAAAACCTAGTAGGCAATAGTAAACTATTTTTGCCCAAACTTGTGGCTAGATGGTGGAACCAAACCTATTAGCTAAGTGGGGACCTTCTAATGTTCTACAAGGGGACCAAAAGTAATACAATGACTGTACATTCCTCTGCTCCCTCTTTATGGATTTGCTTATAAAGAGCTAAGAGCTACATACATCTTGTCATAGAGAAAGTAAGAACTGGATCACATGGATCAGACAAACGCAACTTGTCTATACTCAATAGATTGAAAAAAGGTCATTATGTTTTCTACACATACAGAAATTTACATTAATACACCCAACTTTGAGGAAGAAGGAAGAAAATTAAAAAACCTTAATGTCATGATGTAATATATCATATAATCATATATCAGTAATAATACCGATTGAAATCAATCCCATTCTTATAAATTTGATATCATTTACCATGGGTATTAAATCACCTCAATTTTAGTGTGATAATTATTGGAAGACTATATAGGTATTCTATTACAATACCTGATTAATATGCATAACAAATGTCATATAGGGGATCAAAGCTAACATGTCCAGGTCCAGGTCATATATCAAAATAAGGTGTTAACTTGTCAAAAAATCCATGAAAAAATATCAATCTAAAAGAAGGTCCCAAATTAATGATAAAAGTCAATCATTCCTACAACTTCCAAACATCTGATAAGAATAAAACTGAAGCTAGGTTTTTTAATTTATATGACCCCTGATAAAAATGCATAACCAATGAGGATCCAGATATTTTGCTACAGAGGGGCCGATTGACTGACCAAAGATGAGTGCAGACCAGTGTTTTCAACCAAAAAAATCATTTCATATGGGGAGCCTAGGCCCCTTTCTCAATCTACCATTGATTAAATTCAAATTATTATGGAAAAAAGTCAAAAAGACAACCCCAATCAAAAAAGCTAGATAAGTAAAATATGTTTGACAATAATGAACAACTATGCGGGTGATCAGTCCAAATGATTCACTGTGCATGAGTTAGTGACCTTTAGCATCAATGATAATGGTGCAATTAAATGTGTCATGCTATTTTTTAAAGTGTAATTACATGGAAAATTGTATGAACACTAAACAAAGATTAATTACTGAGAACAATAAAAATATGACAACAAAAAGTAACAAAACAAACTGTGACCACAAATTCACGCTGGTCTATGATAACGCACTGGCAACGGTGACAATGTACATATAACAGTTTTGTAATGCGTGGACAATGGGAAAAATGGTGGATCAAGTAGGCAATCTTACGGTCAGTCTCGTATGTTGTCAATTTTAACATATTTATTAATGAAACTCATAAACAAAAATACCCACACGGAATGAAAAAACTATTCAAGATTTACTTTACGATGTCTTTTAAGTAGAAACATCAGAGTTGTCGGAATAAAATAGAGTACAGTTGGGGTTGTTAAGCTGGTAGCCCAGACCAAATCTTTTCTGTTTAATTTCTATATGTTCATATAAAATTGTTCTCAAATTTTAGTAGCCCAGCTCAAAATTTACAGACAGTGGGCCTCCGCGCTCGCTAATATCAGTTTCTGCAGTTAAGCCGTTCGTTTTCCAATGACAATGTTTTTTTAAAGCGTAGTTTATATATATGGTTCATTTTTATTTTTTTTACATGCCTTAACCAGAGCAACATACATTTGATAGAAAATGAAACCTAAGAACCACAGTTTACATTTTGGCGATCTTTTTCAGGTATGAAAAAAGGAAAAGAGTGTTTCTGTGGTTATCTCGCCCCAAAAAGCGTAGATTTTTGTCATATCCAAAAACATTAAGTTTTCAGTCTCCATTAAAGTCACCTTCTCCTTCTCCTTCTCGGAAACGACCACCCGCAACTTCGTCTGTTAAAAAACACAAGAGAGTCAATGTTTCATCGAGTCCTATTGAACCATTTGTAGACGAATTAAAGGATCATAGAGACCTTTTCCAGCAGCAAAAGGATGAATTTGTCCAAATGGCTTCGGATGACACTGTTTTAGATACGTTGTCAAATTGTAAACTGTTATATTATTTTACCCTTTTCTTCAAGTTGGTAAAAAAAGGACAGTATCCTTTGCAAAACATATCTTTTTTGCTATGGCTTGAAACAGTACGCTGGTTTTCTAATGAATCAACACAGAGCATGTGGTACTGGGAGAAAACCAAAAACTTTTGGAGAGCTGGTTATCGTCTTTTTCACGGCAAGTTCTTGTCGTTCATGTCGGGGCCAAAACATGTTGGAGCTTTCGTGCTTGGAAAGTCTCACCCCTTTCCAATAAATCCACAAGAATCTGAAATAAATTTTGCGGTACCTTCCAGAGCTCTTATAGTTGACAGCACTGTTTCTGGTATCCCTGCTGTTTTGGAACCAGGAGTAATTTCACAAACCATTGATGCAGTTTCAGCTAATTCCACATCCAATAAAATTCATATGCTTTGTGTTGATGGGAAAAAGGTTACTGCGGGTTTAGATGCAAATTATGGCGATGTCGACATGTTTGGTCACGAGGAAAGCCCTAAAATCAATGAGATGAAGGAGCGATTGGTAAACGAACTGAAAATCGTGGACGACTTACAAACAGAATTCTCAAGAAACGATGATGTGTAATGTATAGAAAACTTACATATTTGATGATGAAAACCTTATATATATTTATCTCAAAAATATTGCATTCGTTATAAAGTTTATCTATACCATGTATACAATATATTTCAATTTGTTGCTCTACAACAGGTGCCGTCTTTGTCATTAGCGTTTACTAGTTACTATAGTATTTTGTATTCGAAATTTCAGACTTTTGATATTCGGATGCCTCATTGATACACGTACCTCGTTGCTTTTTTGAAAAGTGATAACATAAAACCATAAAAAATCAGTAAGATGTTCTTGGTTTCACGTACTGCAAATCTATATATATTTCCTACATACATATAGCAAAATACAATTCCAATTAAAAATTTTATTGAGAATGTTACTGTTTCCATCATAATATACAGAATGATCAAAAAGAAAACCAGATAGTTATATACGAAACAAACATTATAAACAAGAGGCTCCCAGGAGCCTGAATCGCTCACCTGGTCTCCATGTCGACCCTAAAAAGACTTTTCTAGAGCTGAATGAGCTGAACATTCAAGCAAGTAACAGATTTTCTCTATCTACTATAATTTCCATTCTGTAGCAGTAGGCCCAAATCATGAAAAAACGTTATTTTAAGGGCCATAACCCCTATAAGGCGTCATCTGACAACTCTGACCCTATGAAAATTTTTGTACAGCTAAATGAACTGAACATTTAAGCAAGCAACTGCTTCTCTCTATCTGCTATAGTTTTCATTTTATAGGCCAAAACATGCAAGAACGTTATATTAGGGGCCGTAACCCCTATAAGGGGACATCTGACAACTTTGACCCTATGGAGACTTTGGTAGAGCTAAATAAGCTGAACATTTAAGCAAGTAATAGCTTCTCTCTATCTGAAATAGTTTTCATTCCATAGGCCAAAAACAAGAAACAAGAGGCTCCCAGGAGCCTGAATCGCTCACCTGACATATGTGCCTGAAGTAAAGGTTATAAGGCAAAATCTATTTAACGTTGAAAGGGTCATAAGATTAATAAGAGGGTCATCTGACAATATGGTGGATCTAAAGGTGCTGATCACTTTTGTTCTCAATCAAAATCTAAAAATCTGTCACCCTTTTTGAGTTATTTGCAAAAAAATGCAGTTTAACCTAATGTTCTATTTTTAGCCACAGCGGCCATGTTTTACAACCAATCAAAAATTCCCACAACAGTTCTATACACCTAATAATATAATAAACAATAATACCAAGTTTGGTTCCATTTGGACTTAAAGTGTCAGAGGAGTTAACATTTTCAATATAAGGAAATGCAGTTAAAATTCTCAATTTTGACGTTCCAAGGGCAATAACTCCTCAAAGGAAAGGTCCTACAACGTTGACCCTGTTACAAATTTTGTAGATCTTGATGCGCTTAACAATATACAATTTAAATTTCTCAAATATCTTGTATAGTTTTCAAGATATTGAGCTAAACAGGTGCAAAATTTGCAAAAAATCCACAAAAAGGGCAATAACTCCTACATGGGTTGTTGGATTTTCTTCAAAATTTCAGAGCTGGTAGATCTTGAGGTGCTGATCACTTTTGTTCCCAATCAAAATTTTGAAATCTGTCACCGTTTTAGAGTTATTTGCAAAAAACTGCCATTTACCCCTTTGTTCTATTTTTAGCCACAGCGGCCATGTTTTACGACCAATCAAAAATCCCCACATCAGTTCTATACACCTAATGCTAATGAACAACTATACCAAGTTTGGTTCCATTTGGACTTAAAGTGTCAGAGGAGTTAACGTTTTCAATGTAATGAGGAAATGCTGTTAAAATGCTAAATTTTGACGTTCTAAGGGCAATAACTCCTAAAAGGAAAGGTCCTACAACGTTGACCCTGTTACAAATTTTGTAGATCTTGATGTGCTTAACAATATGCAATTTAAATTTCTCAAACATCTTGTATAGTTTTCAAGATATTGAGCTAAACAGGTGCAAAATTTGCAAAAAATCCACAAAAAGGGCAATAACTCCTACATGGGTGGTTGGATTTTCTTCAAAATTTCAGGGTAGGTAGATCTTGAGGTGCTGATCACTTTTACCCTATGCCAGAATTTTGATATCTGTAGCCGTTTTTGAGTTATTTGCAAAAAACTGCATTTTACCCCTATGTTCTATTTTTAGCAACGGCGGCCATGTTTTTTATAAAAGCATTTCAAAATGAGGATCGTTTGTTGCCAACATGTCATATATCATTCCTGCCAAGTTTCTGTTAAATTGGTTCAGTGGTTTCAGAGGAGAAGATTTTTGAAATTGTTAACGGACGACAGACGACGACGGACGACGACAGACGACGACGGACGCATAGTGATGGCATAAGCTCACATGGCCTTTGGCCAGGTGAGCTAAAAAACGTTATTTTAGGGGCTGTAATCCCTATAAGGGGTCATCTGACAACTTCGACCCTATGGAGACTTTAGTAGAGCTAAATGAGCTGAACATTTAAGAAAGCAATAGCTTCTCTCTATCTGTAATAGTTTTCATTCCATAGGCCAAAAACATGAAAAAACGTTATTTTAGGGGCTGTAACCCCTATAAGGGGTCATCTGACAACTTCGACCCTATGAAAACTTTTGTAGAGCTAAATGAACTGAACATTTAAGCAAGCAACTGCTTCTCTCTATCTGCTATAGTTTTCATTTTATAGGGCAAAACATGAAAGAACGTTATATTAGGGGCCGTAACCCCTATAAGGAGACATCTGACAACTTTGACCCTATGGAGACTTTGGTAGAGCTAAATAAGCTCAACATTTAAGCAAGCAATAGCTTCTCTCTATCTACAATAGTTTTCGTTCCATAGGCCAAAAACATGAAAGAACGTTATATTAGGGGCCGTAACCCCTATAAGGGGACATCTGACAACTTTGACCCTATGGAGACTTTGGTAGAGCTAAATAAGCTCAACATTTAAGCAAGCAATAGCTTCTCTCTATCTGCAATAGTTTTCATTCTATAGGCCAAAAACATGAAAAAACGTTATTTTAGGGGCTGTAACCCCTATAAGGGGTCATCTGACAACTTCGACCCTACGGAGACTTTTGTAGAGCTAAATGAGCTGAACATTTAAGCAAGCAACAACTTTTCTCTATTTGTCATAGTTTTCATTCTATCAGCCAAAAACATGAAAAAAAGCTATTTTTCACCTTTAAAGGGCCGTAACTCCTATTAGGGGTCATCTGACAACTTTGACTCAATGGAGACTTTTGTAGAGCTTTTGATGCTGAAGCAGTAACATGGCATCAGATTTCATCTATCTCTTATACTTTTTGATTTACAAGCCAAAAACATTAGTCTGACCCCCCTGGTCTATTTTTAGTAACGGCAGCCGTGTTGTTTGGACGGCGGTCACCATTTGTGCAATCTTGGTAGAGGACATCCCATAGATGAAGTGTGCAAAGTTTCAAAGCAATCCCTTCAGTTGTTTCAGAGGAGAAGATTTTCAAAGAAAAGTTAACGACGACGACGACGGACGACGACGGACGACAAGTGATGGCAATAGCTCACCTGGACCTTCGGTCCAGGTGAGCTAAAATGTTGTTTTGCCTTCGATTTAATTGTTTGGACGTTTGGCTTCAGAATGGCTCATTGATGCGTCTTTGCTTCTTGTAATGAATTTTAACTCGGCTAGAAGGAAACAGCTTCATTTATCTGGCACATTTTTGGAATTTTTAATACAGTTATTTAAAATACAAAATATCATATGGGAAGTAAAAGTACTAAATGTGTAGGTCTAAAAAAAAACAATATAAAAAAGGAACTAAAAGCAACACAAAAAAACTTATGTAGACCTTCTTGTCAACGTATGATGAATGAAAATACAAAACTACATATGTACGTCTTCCTAAAATCAATACTAGCACAAAACCAAAAGAGGAAGCACAATTATCAGCTAAAAGTAACAAAAACACGTAACACATATAAACCAAAAGTTATATAACACCTCCTTGCTGAACTCCTTGTCTGAATGACAAGATCGTTTAATTGTTGTCTATTGTAGGAATAAAGACTTGAAGATTAGTGGGTTAAAGAGTGTGATAAGGATACTGACTGTAAGAATAAAAGAGGGTAGAGAGTTAAAAATGAAGCAGGAATATGGTCTAGAAAAACTAAAAGGAAAGAGCGGGACCAGAATGGAAAACATCAAAATATGTATTTGCCGTAAGCGTAATAGTTGGTGCTATTCTTCCGTTGTATCTGCGTTGCACCAAATCCGTTGTCACTTGCGTTGATTTTTAAATTGACTATTGTGCCGTTTTGTAATGGTTTAAGATAAAAAAAACTAACACAGCGTATGTTTTAAGGTAATGTTCTTCCTAACTGCAGACACTTTCATTCATAGATGTAAGTAGTTTTAAGAAAAAGTTCAAAAATCTTTAAAATTGCGTCATTTTTCCTTTGACAACCTCAACTGTACTCTATTTCATTCCGACAACTCTGATGTTTCTACTTAAAAGACATCGTAAAGTAAATCTTGAATAGTTTTTTCATTCCGTGTGGGTATTTTTGTTTATGAGTTTCATTAATAAATATGTAAAAATTGACAACAAACGAGACTGACCGTAAGATTGCCTACTTGATCCACCATTTCTTCCGTTGTCTGCGTGTTACAAAACCGTTGTATGTACGTTGTCACCGTTGCCAGTGCGTTATCATAGACCAGCGTGAAATTGGACAGGTTGAGAGGGAGCTAGAGTTTATTGCATTTCTTTGATCCCTCTGTCTGATTTCTTCTTTTCCCTACACTTCCACTTGATAAATAGTAAATTTTGTCTACTGAATTAAGCCATTGACATGTTAAACATGCTTATAATAACAGATTAGGACATTCTTATTCAGTACTTTTAAAAAATTGAAATGATAATCTAAAAGTGTCTTTTTAAAGACCCATTTTCCAATTGAAAGGATTATACATTCAAATTTGATCAATTGCTATGCCACCAAAGTACTTTTATGTACAACAAATTAACCTTCTCAGCAATAACCTAATTCTAATAAGACATTTCATTGCATAACTTAAACCAAATTTATAGTTGAATGTCTGAATTTGTAAATTGTATTAAAAAGAAACTAAATAATGGTCTTCACTATAATTTACCTTAATAAGACTTCCTGAACACCTGGGTGAACCAATTCTGTAGACCTGTGGCTAATTCAGTAATACTTAAAATGCTTGTCTGAAAGAAAAAAAATATAAGGCATTCAAAAGGAATCGGAATTATTCTACATTTGTACAGTGAGCAGCAAATTTCATTTATAGCGAATTACAAATAAGGCAATAATTTATGCTAGTTTTCATTGATGATGGTAGATTCACTGTGTTTCCTTTGTTTGGTAGTGTCCTTAAATGTCTCAATTCAAAGATTACTAGTTTTTTTCTTTGTTTAGACCATAGTAGTATAATTCCAAGATTTCTTAAAAATATGGGCCAGCAAGGCAGGCAAATTTGCCAAAAAAATTTCAAATAAAATTTTTTGAGGTGGCTGAAAAACTTGGGGCAGGGGATGGGAATATATGATAATTTAAAATATTGGCCTGATATGGACTCAATGAATCATATGTCAATATGTCAATTCTGGGCTTCAAATGAATTGGTCCTTACTTGGAATATTTTTTTTAGAAAAAAAAAACGTTTACTAAATCTTAAAAGAAATCTGTCATTCAAAATATGTTACTTAATTATTTTGAAAACATAAGATGAAAAGCATGGCCAATGTTGACTCTTCTTTAAATATAGATTTAACATCACTACAAACCTATCCCAACTGACCAATATACATCTCTTGTTCTTTAGATCAATGATAATTGAGATGTAAATAATAATGCAAAGATTCAATTGATGTCTTTAATTCTCTATTTTCCATTCAATTGCCATAATTTAAAGTAAGCAACATCCTGTCCAATGTTTTCAATATTAAAGGACTACTTGACCACAGAGACATGGGTCAAATCCCCAATCAACTGCAGATTGAAAGATTAAAGTGAAAAGGTTAATTGTCCAAAATTTGCTAATTATGCTCATCCTTTCATAATAGTTAGTGCATGGTCAAGTGGTCAAACTGTGTAATTTACAGGGGTCTAGCAGAGATAGATAATAGAAGAATAATTAATCTTTGACAAGCATCTGTTTTTCTATCAGTAGGAAAAGAAATTCCAATCAACACCTTGGAAATTTCCCCTTCAAAGCCACCAGTAGGGAAGTCAACTAGAGAGAAATTCAAAGTTGGAAAAAATAATTTTGCAGAGCTGTCAGAGTCTTTGCCAATAAGATGTCCAAAATCATATTTTACTTTGTTAATTTTGACAAATAAAAGAAGATGGTTTAGGATTTTAGGTCATTGTGATATTATTTCCTGCCATTTAGTGTGAGACTTGGACTAAAAGAATTTAAGACTCCTCAAAAACCCAAAGAGGTGACACAATCGTTCTTTGCTTATGATTTTAAATCAGATACAATGAGAAATTTGGCCAACTATTTACATAAATGAGCTTTGCTTCACTCTCAAGAATATGTCCAATAGACATTATGCCCCATCTCGCAAACATTTTGGACGTATGGAGGAACAGATGGATAAACTGACCTGAACACTATATGCCCCCTACTTTAAAAACGCACCATAAAAACAATTGAAACAGCAACCTAAATCTAAGACAATACAATTATAAAACAAGCAAATATCTAAAGGTACAGCTTATGATTCTTAATTTTTTTAACACATTGGCATTACTTTTAAGGTCACATAATACTATTACAAAATATGTTGCAATATATAAGCCCCTGTATATGCAAAGGAGGATATTAATATAATATGGTGTACCGACTTATTCTGCGTTCTTTGGTATGGCTTTTGGCTACCCAGCTGATGTCTGAGCACCTGAAACCAAACCTTAAGCACCGATTAAGTATGTAAGAAGATTATAATTTTCTGGTAGGTGCAGTGTGATCCCAAACTATATTTCTGGACGTTTACGCAAGTTGTAGGAAGATTTACCAATATGTTGGCGAGGTAAATTGTAGGACACAGTTCATTTTGGATTTAGCATTAACAATGATGTAACTATACAATAACCAGAGAATATGGAGTAATATTCAATTTATGGAACTACCAGCAGATGAACAGAATATGTTCAGAACAAAAAAAACAGACATATAGGCGCCATAAAGAGAGGCAAAAAAATGAAAACTATTTAGTAAAAATTCAATCAGCACTATTTAGAGGTGTGAGGGAGCTCTAGATGAAAGTTAAACTAAAAGAGTGTCAAAATATCTTTGTATCCAAATGATAGTAAACCAAATTCGAACTGAAAAATCAACCTCAATTGACAACAAACCCAATTCTAGCTGGAACATCAACATTCACCATAGGTCATTGTTTTAATTTACTTGAAATGATTGCAAACCCAATTCTAACTGGAACATGAACATGTATATAAGTCATTGTTCTAATTGTACCATGCCTTTGAGATTGATTTTTTTTCAAATGACATAAAATGAAATAAGTGGTATCAATAATTAATTACAGCTGACACAGTGAGCTTTTTCTGTCTATAAAACACAATAAGAACATGACTGTCTCATTGAATCACCACAATTATCCATTATATGTTAAACCTGTAATCGATAATAGTGTCTTTTTCCAACATAGCATTAAAACACAAGTTTTACAATTAAATAATTCAACAGCTGGAACAAGCAAATTGCAAAACCCTTACAATACAACTTAACAACGAACATTACACATTACGTAAAGAATATTGAAAAGCTATAATTCCTATAAGTACACCTGCCTTAGAGCACCTACATGTCAAATTAAATCAGGCATATAAATTAAGGGATATTGTGAGTGAGCTCACAAAAAAACACCCCAATTCATATTGGGGAAAAAAAATAGAGTCCAATTATCTCCCCAGAATGTTATCTGAAAGAAATATAATGATTCAGCAGATGGAGAAAGAAAATTGCAAAACCCCAACAATTTTACTAACAATATACACCATGACAGGGGATTTCAAACAAATATTATCCTTTTCAGTACGCCTGCCCTTATTTATGAAAGTTGTGCACCTACAAGTTAAGTTTAATAAGGTTAGGTTAGTTATTGCTTTACTCCCAAGCAGGGAACAAATGTTAGCTCTATCAAGGAAATGAACATGAAACGGGTAATAACATAAAAATTAAATTGAATATGAAAGTTAATTTGAATAGTACCCAGTTACAGTAATGTTTGCTTCAGTTCCAATAAATAAATAAAGTTTTAGTTTGTTTTGTGGTTTATATAGAATGCTAGATTTTAAAGATGGAAGAATCAGGAGAACCCAGCTTCTTACAGATATAAATAGACCAAACAAAGCCATTGGTCATTACTAGTATTACTGAGGACTTTAGCAAACAAGACCACTCAGGCATCCAGACAATTTTTTTTTAGTTAGCAAAAGAACAAACTCTGAAGACAGCTTTTATTGTACTTGTAATAGAAATATTCTTTGCAACTAATTGCGACAAAAAATGATGTTTCCGACTTAACAATAAATTGTTGCAAATGTATACAATTTATAGTAAAAATAATGTCTAGATATGGACATTTTAATAATTGTGTGCATCCTATTTATTAGTAGAATGTTAAATTACTATTTTGCAACTTTTGGACAAGAGCAATAACCTAAGATTGATATAAAGTTATATGGGACAACCTTGACATGATCACAAACAAACATATAAATCAAAAGTAATATGTCAATCATGTGAGGTGTATGTGGATTCTTTCAGGCAAAAAGGTTTACCTATACTCTTCCTGCATTTTTCATAAGACACCATATTCAATGTATGCCAAACATGTGACAGAAATGGGTTTGGTTTGATGTTGGGCAATGAGACAAGTTTAGACAACTAACGTTATATTTTTTCTAATAGCTTTTTTTTCTGATTTTTCCTCTGAATATTACATTTTTATTTCTCAATGTCTAAGCGGTCTACCAGAACTCATCTTCAACATGTACAATTCATGCCATACAAAAGATGAGGTCTGAAAAACATGCACAAAATATATATAATATTGAAGTAGGTAAAGCAAAATCATTCTATCCTGAATTTAGGTCCATTTCTTTTGCAATTGTTTGAACTTTTTACAGTAAATGTTTCGCTTTCCATCTCTTTCTGTTATCCTTTTGGATAAAGGTCCCAAGTTCTTAAGTAAAATTATGGCACATTTTAAGGTTGTTTTGGCTTTGACTTGTTTTGGTCAAAAATCAATGCTTTTACATGTAATATCCTATTGAGATTTTATGAAATGTACAAAATAAGGTGCAAATTTGAATCAAAGAGTGATTGCAAGCACTTTTAAGCATTTTCACCTATATTTTGCATGAACTTCAACAAAGATTATGTGAGGGTAACCAACACTTTCAACCTTAGAAATTACTTGCGCAACTTTTTTCATCTAAATCATTCTTTACAAAAATGTACTTCTACCATCATACATCTTGAAAATCTCAATAATGTCCTTTTACTGAATATAAATAACATTGATTAGTTATATTAAAACAGTCTAGGCTACCCAGGCCTTGCTTTCTCCACCAAGCTGTTGCCCAGTGTGTGGTATTGTTCACATCAGGTGTTACTACACTTTAATGAGAAAAAGTTATATTTACCTGTAATTCCAGACAGGTAATCCCTCATCAAAAAAGAAGGTGTAGCTGTCATTCATTGATACTGTGTCATCTATAAAGGGGCCCTAGCATTTGTTGCTGCTAATGCCATGTAAATCTAAAATAGGAAAATTTCTCTTCGTAAAGGTTTGACAATGAAAACTGTTCTTTTAAATAAATAAAAAAAGAAAGAAAAATGCTTCAATTAAAGGATAACACATATTGATTTTACTGTTTAACCCAAAGAAATGAACAATAAAGTTGAAGAAAGAGGAGCAAGATAATGGAGAAGTCATAAAAAATCATAAGTTCAGTAAACTTCACTGAACTTGGTTCACAAATGTTCATGCTATTACATAAAATTCAAATTAATTCAAATAAATGAATAGCTAAGGAAATGTCTCCATAGACAATTTTACTAGATAATTTGAAATGCAATCCATAACAATTTATACATAAAGTTACATCAATTGTTGTTTCATTTTATTTGTAGGTTTATGAACATAAGACATGATGTGCCCCACTTTTGCAACATGAAAAGTAACTTCAACCTCAATGTAAACCCAGATTTAGGACAGACAGACGATCAGATGAATTGATCCTAACGATATATGCCCATCTACTTTCCTATGCCAGACATAACAAGAATTATGTCCAAAAGACATAATGCCCCATCTTACAATAATTGGGAAGGATGGACTAAAGAACGGACGGACTACCCAACAGACGGACCTTCCACAATCAGAAACTACAAGCCCATCCTTTAGATTTGGACCAGCTCTTGATTATTATCATTTTACAATGGATGATTAAAGGCAGGAAATGGCTCTAAAATTGATACAGAGTTCTAATTTTACTAAATTTAGAAATGATGACATACAGCTCGGTCACATTTGATTTGCAATTTAATTTCCAAATAATAGGCTCATAAATGCATTTACTAAAGAATTCATTGTTTATTTTATTTCAATTTATATATTTTTTGCTGCTAAATTGCATAAAAATGCATATTCCTAGACAACTACATTTATACTTTGGACAAGGACAATTTGGTTAATGTATGCAGGGTTACAGGTAATGAAGCCATAAAAGCCCATCCTACATGTATTTCACCTTAGCTGATAATGTACTACTTCCGTTTAAAACGCTTTGAAGAGTAGCGTTAGGTCAAATACAAATGTCATAGAGATTACGGTAACACTTATTGACCTGGAAAGTAATCATGATGTGGTTTTCCAAGGCCTGTACAAGTAATCAGAGCCCAAATTTTACTTTCTATCATGGGTGGGGTGGGGGAGAGGTCCAAAAGTGTTTTGAACGGTCTTCATTAAGCATAAATCCCTCAGCTATCAGTTATGTTTGGCTTCATATAATGCAATGCCTTTGATGTGAGTAGAAAGGATAACACTGGCCATCAAAATAAGAGAGGTACAAAATGAAAAAATGCTAACAAAATTACAAGTAAAAGTACATGTATCCCATTGCCCTTTAACATAAAGATGACCATATCATAATGTCTCTTTCATAATTATGAAGTAAGAAATTCTTTTTTGGAACAACTGCCACAACAAGGAAACCCTAAGTAGTACAAATTTAATTGTCCATATAGGATTCTCATTCTATATTACAGAAATCAGTAATGTTCCAATTTCACCTACTATATAATTGGACTTAAGCCCTTCATGATTTATATTTAATCTTTGTTTGATTATGTAATTCTTCTATAAATGACCAACACTTCAAAAATGTCCTAACAAAGAATGTCCGTTCATGGGGATAATCTTTTGTTCTTTACATGACCTGACTCAACAATATCTTGGCTTAAAATGACCATATACTTATACATTACAAACTGGAATTCTTTATAAAGGTTAGCCGTAGTTTTTCCAATACTGTTAGTTATATAGTTATAATACTTATAGGCAAAATTCTATGTGTTGTTTGTAAGTAAAACTGCTTGACAAAAATATTATATATGATAGAATTTTCGACCCCACTTTATTACAAAGCTCAAAATAAACTGTTCAGTTTTTTTTCATTGCACTTGCTAATTCAGGAGAAAGAAAACTTATTGACTTATGAGAAATCATCTTCAAGTTCATATCCCTTCTTTCTTTTCATAGAACCACACAAATAGAAAATTCTGCGGAAAGATCAACTTTAGGGAGGAAAGGTCAGGAGCTACTTGAGAATCTTTTATATAGCCTAATTATGTGTATTCATTGTAAGCAGGATGTTTGTATTGTTCAAATACACCACCAATTAAAGTAAATATGTAAATCTGACAAGACAATTTCATGATAAAGTCCATTGTTAAAGTATCACCTTAACAGAAATATCAGATAATTTACACAAACTTTGCTAAATTTGTCCCTTTGACACAGGTTTCCTTGACAAGCTACAAATAAGAAAGAAATCAGCAAACACTAAGAACATAGCCCAGTAGAAATTAACGTCAAATTAGATTGAATGCAAAGCAGAATATGAACCTACAAGTAGATAGCATCAAGTAAGAAATACTATGGTTGGGCCAAAAACGAATCAAGAAAACTATCAAAGTGAAAAAACACCAAAAATATCCTGTGATTTGGACTCAGTTTTGTATATAAATTTATTTTATTTAAGCATTTACAACAGACACACCAGAGTTAAGCAAATAACTGGGCTACACTTTTCCTGATTGTAACCTAGTTAAATGATAAGTGGAATGAATCTCATAAGCTAGACTAGGGGAAATGGTATCATTCAAATTCATTTAAAGAGATCATTTATATGGGTAATGTGACCTAATGCCAGATGATGAATAACCTAATCTTCAAAACCCTAATGTCAATGGCTTTATATAGATTAAAAAAACAAATAGAATGGTAGACTAAAGAAAGTTCACGATAACCAAGAACTCAAAAAACAAGGACAAGTTTAGTTTTTTAGCCCCCCTAAATAGGAAATCTTTAGATTAACATTTTAAGGCAGCTAAGTTACTCACATGTCGAGGAAACAGATTAGCCAAACGGAAATATAGGATTGTTCTAATACTTTTATAAGCATGATTGTAGCACTTCTGAAGTACCCTATGGTTGCTGTTCTTAATCAGTAATACATGTAAATAAGGAAATGACATTTCATATTGATATAATGTAATTACATACTTCAAAAAAATTTGTGAATAGGACAAAGTCTGTTGTAATTATAGCGAGCATAGCTCGCAAGCGGGCACGAAGTGCCCGCTCGAAGGGAGAGCTCTACGATATTTGTTTCCGTGAGATATTTGCTAATGCTGATTTAGATTTTTTATGGTCTGGAAAGGGTTATTATTTTTACAGGGCTGGAGTGAATGTTAAAATAATTATAAGAAAAGAAATAATGCTGAAAAAAATAATAAATTGTGCTTTTTACAAGAAAATAATATTCTTAAAATAATAAATACACATAAGCATATCGTTTCGTCTTGGTTATATGCACATACAAACTAACATGTCTCGAAGCTTAATCGTCCCATACCATCTCACCCCAAAATAAGCAAATGGAAATATTGGAAATTAAATGATTGAGCGATAGCCTTGAATGTAGACATTCCGAAAAAGACCAGAACAAAACTAGCAGATAAAAGAGGAAAACCCAACAAAAATGATGTAAAATGCACCATTTGATTGCATTGATAATGATCATCATTATATAAACAAAACGTAGTCTCTTTTAGCTATGCTCGCATTTAGGCAATGCCTACTCCATATTATTTGATCATCAAATTTGAAATGTCCCAATTAAAAGACTGGTCAAATAGCATTCAACAAGTAAAACATGTAATTTCAATTCATTAAAGTAAGATTGGGACTACTTATTATAGAATTACCAAACAAAAGTTAGTAAAGAAACGATATTGAGATTTATTATAATGACATGAACTGAACCAACAGTAAAGGGATAATACAGGCTATATAAGATGTACTGAAAGCATTAATCATTAAAGACTTTAAATCGGAGTAAAAGAGCTATTCTTAAACATGTTCCATGGTGAATGATTTCGAAAAACATTTGCTCATTAAAATGACTACATCTTTATGACAATTATTTGCATAACACTTAAACTTCTTTACCCTTTGTTGAACAAAAGCTTTTTTCCGGCTAAAATATGAATTAATAGGGGGTGTTTACAGCTTATTACAAAGACCACAGTGTACCCTAGACTGTCATACGATTCTAACAGCCTCATCAATCTACAGGAACAATACAATTCAACATCATCGGTGAACTTAATGTTTCACACTTTTTTCTCTAACTCCTAACCACAGACCATAGGTTTTAAACTCTTGTCTAGGTCAAGATTAGTAAAAGGTTTAAATCTATAGGAATTTAGACACTATTTAACCGTAAAGAATTGATAAATCACAAAGCAGATCAAGGTTATCAAATTTCTTTCATAGGTAGCGTTACTCGTCAAAGCTAAACCTACCCCACTTAATCCGATTGGACGAGATGAAAGTAGTCCCGTCAAATTTAAATATGAAATGGCACGTTACGGTAGATGATCCGATTGTTAATGGAGAGCCCTCCTACGAGACAAGTCATAGTAAACAGAAAAATATTGACATCACTGTCAGATAACATAAGCTGTTGTTAAGTGTGACCAAAAATGTTAGATGCTTGTTAACATATAAATGTCTAATACCTTCTAAAAGAATGGTTAAAAAGGTTTAAATAAACTCTAAATATATGTTTATACTAAAGAACATCATTTTATTTTTCTTATTACAGGGATGGTTTTATTGGCTCTTTTATACAACTTAGTTTCCAAAAATATATATTGTATGAGGAGAATGTCATTATTACTTATAGATCAATAATTCATAGATATTTTATGAATGAACATGACACAACAGTCAAAACATACTTTGTCAGAAAGAACTACAAAACAAGGACTTGAACTGAAAGAGAAAATCAGGTTACTTTAGAACGGTGTCATTGGGAGTATAGAAAATTCCAATTAATTCACCAAAAGTCAAACTTTGAGGAGTAAATTACCAAAAAACTCATAACTAATACACTCTCAACACCCCTATAATATTTTTTTCTCTAAAAAAAAAATAAGTAGGCTTTCCTTCTTTAAATGCCCACTTCCTGTCCCTTACCCACTTAAATCAGTGATATTGATGAATAAGATTTGTTCAACAAAGAAAGAGAATATCATTAAATCTCTATTATTACTATGAAAACATATCTTTTTATCAATACACAACATGAAAAGTACAACTTTTTAGAAAAATATACAGTAACACTACCTTAACCTATTACCAAATCTTTTTGTTCAAAATAGCTTTTCATGATCTATTACACATTTCTCAGTTTGAGTCTTAAAAATATGTTTTCAAAATATAAACCCATCAAAAAGTGATAATATCAAAATAAGCTTTGACTCTCCACCCAAGCAAATCACAATAAAGGCACATAAAAATAAATATATTATTATTTTTAGTCAATAGTTCAAATCATACATGCATAACAAATGTCAGAAAAAAAACAAAAGTCTGAGATTTTTTGTAAATGTTCTTAAGAATAAATGTGGAAAATAAGCCACTGACCTTATATTTACTAGATAAGCTTTTTATTATATTTTAGAACATAAATATGATATAACATTTGTCATCTTTTACATAACGAGTTTAATGCTCAAGTTATGTTAATAAGATTCTGCCTACGGAAATGAACTAATTGACATCCAGAATTGACAAAAATATGTCCAACAGACAAGAAACATCAAATGATAAGGACAGATGGATGGATGAACAGAAAGAAAATTGAGCCAAACACCACACCATATAGGGCCATAGTTTTTTGGTCACACTAAAGCCTTCATTATGTAGCAAGTAAAAACAAAAATGACACAGTATCTGTTTCACATGGGAAACATGTAGTGATTAAGTTTGGTATCAGGTTGATAATCTTCAATTTCCAGTGACACCATGCTGTTTTCAAACTGGGCCTCTGGATCAAGTTGGTATAATGTATGGTATATCACCTCATTAGCATTTAAGCTGCAACAAACCACCCCCTTCCACATCATTTAACG
This sequence comes from Arcuatula senhousia, assembly GCA_963971305.1. NCBI lineage: Eukaryota > Metazoa > Mollusca > Bivalvia > Mytilida > Mytilidae > Arcuatula > Arcuatula senhousia. The sequence continues at coordinate 45,449,975 of OZ020303.1, read as the reverse complement.
CTTTCTTCGATATTTTTGCACCTTTTCTTAATAAGGACTATTCAATGACCATTTAGGTGGAATGGATTTAGACACAACCTATCAATCATATATTTCAGGCATTAAATTAGCCTTTGAAAGGTATTCAAACTTATCTCTTGTTCAATTATTTTTCATGAAATTTCCTGAATGGTTTGACATGTTTTTATATTGTCAAATATGACCATTAAATCAAATCTATAATGTATTTTTTACTGTTTAACTATGAAGTACAAAGATGACAATGTCTCCACTTGATTTTGAGGTCAGCTTTAACATGGGAAACCAGAAATCCATGAGGTGAACCTACAGATGAAAAAACTATCGAGCGGTCATTTATATATATAATAATATAATAAAAAGCTTCGCCGAGCGCAGCATGATACGACCGCAACATGTTGAACCCTGTACATTTTAGGCCTAATATGGATAGTCTATTGTTCTGGACACATGCAGCCCATGGTGGACTGACAAAGGTTTTTGACACATGCTTCTCTGATGGACTTTTGACCCAGGGGGTAAAAATATAAATTTTGAATGTTGTATTCTACTCTTTAAAAGAATAATGTTTGGGGAAAAAATTAAAAATCGAACCAGAATTTTTTTTAAAATTATGATTACAGCCCAAAAAATTTATTCTTAAATTTCGAATCGCTACCTGACAAGAATAAATTTGCAAAAAAAATTTTCAAAATCGGACCAGAAATAAAAAAGCCCCATTTGGCCCCTAATTACGTAATAGGGGGAAAAAGGGGGGGTCGCAAAAATTAATTCTTAATTTTGTATTCGCTATTTGACAAGAACAAACATGCAAAAAAATTTTTCAAAATCGGACCAGAAATAAAAAAGTTACAATTTTGGCCCATTTTGGTCCCTAATAACGCAACAGTAAAACAAGGGGACACAAATATATATCTGCTACTTGACAAGAATAAACTTGCAAAAAAAATTATCAAAATCGGACAAGAATTAAAAGTTTCAATTTCGGCCCCTTATTATGTAACAGGTGAAAAAGGGGTGGGGGTCGCAAAAATAAATTCTCAAATTTGGATTCGCTACTTGACAAAAATAAACTTGCAAAAAAAAATTTCAAAATCGAACCACAAATAAAAAAGTTTCGATTTTGGCCCCATTTGGCCCCTAATTACGTAATAGGGGGAAAAAGGGGGGGTCGCAAAAATTAATTCTTAATTTTGTATCCGCTATTTGACAAGAACAAACATGCAAAAAAAAATTTCAAAATCGGACCACAAATAAAAAAGTTTTTATTTTGGCCCCTTTTGGCCCCTAATTACACAACGGAGAAAAAGGGGGGGCGCAAAAATTCATCAGGTTCATTTTTTTATTGTAAGAAACATTCTTGACAAATTTCACAGCAAAAGGCCAACTAGGACCAAAGTTATGGTGGAAACAAGTAAAATATTTGAATTTTTTTCCCCTTTTGGGCCCCTAATTTCGAAACAAAAAAAGGGGGGACCCCCAAAATCAATCCCATTCATCCTTGTATGGTAAGGAACATCACTGTCAAATTTCATAGCAATTGGATAACTAGAACTAAAGTTATTGTGGAAACAAACAAAAAAGTAGTATTTTTGGCCGTTTTTTTGCCCCTAATTTCTAAACGAAAAATGGGGGACCCCCAAAATCAATCCCATTCATCCTTTTATGGTAAGGAACATCATTGTAAAGTTTCATAGCAATCGCATAACTGGAACTAAAGTTATTGTGGAAACACTAAAAAGTTAACAGACACCGACGACGACGATGACGACGACGACGACAGCATCATACCATAATACGTCCGCAATTTTTTTGCAGTCGTATAAAAAGTAAGACTAACAACCATATAGGTAAAGAATGAAACAAAATATAAATCAAGTTTGTTAATGGATATTGTAAACCAGAAACATTTCTTTAACATATACAGAATTAACTTGCATAAGATAAGAAACAAGAATATGCCCAAAAGACATGATGGCCCACTTTTCAACAGGGAATAGTTAACTTTAGTCTTAAGGTAAACATGATTTGGGACAGACAGATAAATGGACAGACAAACAGATGTGAAGACTATATGCCCTTCTTCTTTCATAGGTGGGACATAAAACTGAACAAACCAGCATAAGAATATAGTTATTGCATGATTTTCTAACACAAGAAAGGGTGTCCTATTATATTTCCCATAAATGTACATCTTATTTAAAAAATTCTTCTTTCTTTATAGACCTTTGAAGCGCTCTTTACAAACTAGTTTTAAATATGCTTATTGAAACCCATAATATGTTTTTTTTCATTGCAACACAAAAGCATATGGTTTCAGCCTTTGAGATTTGTATTAAGATGTTGTGTGGTTTGGATAAAAATATGAAAAATGTACAAAATTTTTGACATTTCATGACATGATGCATCTAGCTGTCACGTCTATTCAAGAGCAGAAAACCTCAAACAATTCATGTGCAACATGCAGAAAGTGAAATGTTTCTACCAACAGAGCAAAATGAAAAGAACCATCTATAAAACAAACCAAATGACACAGTGACCTGATGGATGAACCATTCCTTCGTCAAGACAAATTCCTATAGGGACTGATATCCATCAGATTTGGTCTAATAGGTCCATTCAATACCCCAACGATCCTTCTATATCATCAACATCTACCCACTGTATTCAGAATAATGGTAGCGTGAGATGCGATTCAATCCTTTATGATCACGGCAAAACCAAAATTGCTTAGGCATCTATACAAAGTAATGTGAAAACCAACTATTTTTCAATTCACTGAAGATGTATGGGGCAAGAGATCTATTTGAAAAAGTTTTCAATTTCAATAAGTTTTGACCCTTTGAAAAGAGTCTATCTGATGACCAATGGTTGATGGGAAAATTGATACCATATTAACAGAATTTATCAGTAGACTTGTACGATAGACACTTACCATTGATGCATGATGGTCAGCTACAACTAGTCCCTTATGTTTCACCTAAAACAAATGGTTTAATGAATTCTACAAATGGAAAAAAAGTACAACAGAACTCATATTTTCAATCAGTTTCTCTTAATTTTGACTTTTTTATTTCCTATGATATAAAAAAACGCCCTTCTATATTTTTCAAGCATTATCTTAAAGCATTCCAGCAATTTGTTGCAAATGTTTTTTTTTGTATTAAAATTACGAATTGCATATAAACTAGATATCTTATGGAAACAAAATTGCAACATTTGAAATTGTCTTTTTTCAAGAAAACCCTTATAAATAAAAGCATTCATGCAATTTGTTGCAAACATATCTTTACAAAATCTACAGTACTCCTTCAGTTACATATTGTATGCAAACTTGATATCTTACAAGAACAAATAAAATAGCAACAGTTGAAATCTATATGTCTATGTCAGTGCACTATTCAAAGTTACCTCAAAGTGACCCGACATCTCCCTATTATCACCTGTGTTTTAACAGGAAATATATATGTTTTGTTTTAGAAGATGAGTACAAAAGATTTGAGATTTTCTGATTAATTACATTTCATTCGAAGCATGTAACCGCAAACATTTAATGATCTTTTCCAAAGTAAAGAGCCCTATAACTGTTGTTGACATGCAATATTATCTACGTAAAAACACAAACAAATTGTTTTTTGAAAGCATCCTATATTTTGTTTCGGAATTATACCCTTAAAAGCTGATAGTAATCTGAGACAGTTAGAATAACATTTACTGTCATAGATCTTAATTTTTATCTACCTCATCGGCATGATTATGATAGGGCTCAACTGTGGTGGTTTTTAGGGATGAGCTGAGGGGAGGTCATCCCTTTCAACCCTATCAATTCGATGAATTTATCATAGCGTAAACATCAATCTTTTTACCTTTATACAATAGTATCTGTTTTACTACTGCAGTGCTTTGATACAAAACAAATTTGTTTTGCTAGACCTTATTCTTTGTTATATTTGATATTCTTTCTTTTGTCAAGACAAAATTGCCACTTTCAATCTAACGGGGATCCATTGTTTAAAATTTGAACCCGAAGAAAAGATGGGATGTCAGATAATAGTTAAAAGCTTGAATTCTTTTCTTCTTTTCTTCATTCTTTTCTTCTTTATCGACATATATAGTTTTTTTAACCAGCAGTTAATACAAATTGCAAAAGACAGTAAACAGTAAATATATAACTGAAATGCGATATTTTTTCAAATGCACTTAAACTTTTCAACTTAGTGGCGACTTAAAATTGGCATTTTAAAAGCAAAACCCTTATTTTGGACTGAATTACTGATTGTTTTTTTTTAAACTACTAAACAAGCCCTATTTATAAATGACATTTCTAAGTGTGTTCCTTGTTATCTTGTTAATACAAAAGCGTTACAACTGTACTACTTACCCAATGAACATTAGACATAAATCACATCAGTTTTTTTTTGTCACATTTCACACAGTCAATAAGTACTGTCGTCTGATTCTTCTCATAAGGAAAACTGAAAAAAAAGAAGAAGAAAAAATGAACAATGTGTTCATGGGACACCTAAGACCACACACCTAAAGCAGTAATTGGAAGTCCGATATGTTTAAAAATTGTATGAATTTTATCATATTAAAGCACGCTGTTAATTTTAAATAATTCTAACCAGTATGTACATTCATTGTCCACAAAAGTATTACAAAAAAGTTTACATCCTGAAAAAAGACCTTAGTTCATAGAGTCACACGACAGTTGTGTATAGACCACAATCTAAACTGTCTGTATACCCTATATCAGATGCTTAGCTATTATACTTTTCAAGCAATTCATTGTCCACAAAAGTCTTACAAAAAAGTTTACGCCGCCTTCGCCACCACCAGAAAGTAATACCTGTCTCGCCTACGCCTACCTCAACTATTCGTCCCAGGTGAAATAAAAATTTAATGCAAACAAACTGTGAAAGAGACATAAAAAGCAAATGGGGTTATTGGATGTGTCCTAAAAGCAATACACAACTGAAAGCCGGCCCCCAAGACAAGTAAGCTTAAAATTATGCCAAGTAAACCTAAGTGTGACAGCTGATGCCAACAGACAGATACACATACAGATGGACAAGCCAACATGCCATATGCCTTGCAATATAATTTAATTTACATGACAAGACGACCTTGGAAATTTTATATCAAAATGTATTTAATAACAACTTTAATCAACAACTGCAGCCATTTTAATTCCATCTCATTTCATTTTGTTCTAGAAATTAGAGTAAAGTTTCACAACAGAACTAATCAGCTGCAAATTTAACCATATGAAAACAAAATCTGCTAATGAATAATAAACATGATAAAAGATGAAAACAACTTCTATTACATAAAATTCTATAGACAGGAAACCATTACAACTAAATAACTGTTTTGTAATGTAATTCACTGCTGCAACGTTCTAAAACTCAGAATCAAAACTTAATATAGCAAATCATGCTAAAAAGATTAAGCTGTTGGATCTTATATTTCACAGTTTCTGCCTGATTTGCCTCATCAGTTCCATGATATCTTTAAATACTGATCTATTTTCAATTTACTATAATATCACCATCATAACATTTGGATGTAAACATGTATCATATTTGAAGTCATTAGTACAGTAACAGGTTGACAGCCTAAACTTTTGTACATGGAAAATTTGTAACATATTTCTTGGAAAATTGAATAAGTCAAGGATTTTTCTAGATACATGGCTTTTCATTGACTATACTTTATTTATGCTAACTTTTACCTTTAAATATAATGTGTGCCAAAACTTTGCATACAGGCATCATTTCATTCAAATTCATCTCTAACATACTAATATGAAGCTTACATCATTAATAATATTCAATATATATTTTGTTGTACATGTACATAAGTAGCAGAACAGCATTTAATTCAAAATAAAATTTTCGTATGCCTCATATCAATTCTCATTAAGCCCTCTTTGTCATGTTTGTAGACTTGTCACAAAATACCATGACACTTCTGTCTGTCTGTCTGTCTGTTTTAGTTCGAACTACTCACATTTGAGTTTTGCACTATACTGTGGTTTCATTTAAAAAAAATCTTTTACGTGTGGTAGCAATTTTTCGTGTTTGATTTGATTGCCCAAAAAATTGAAATTCATCATTGCTTTGTATACTACAGACTTCAGAACCAAAAAATTAAGAATCAGAAACTAACACTTGTCATAACTATAAAAATTGGTATCCTTGAAAATAAATGAATCCACAGTAAAATACAAAGGAAATCTAACTGCCAAATAAAGAAATAAAAACAATCTTCAATTTTCTAATTTTTGTTTTGGTAAGAGCATCTCTGATGAGTCCAATAACAAAATGTACAAGAATAAAGGCCAATTAAATGATATTTTCACCTTTACGGAAGTCAACCAAGTGGAAATGCTTTGAAGGGTGTCAATATTTTGATATTTGCTTTGTTTGGTATCCTGCTGGTTAATATAAATGTTCAAAATCATTAAGATCATTAAAAAGATATAAAAATAAAAAGCAGGATCAAAGGCTAATTCAGTGACAAATATTACTATACTAAACACTTCTTTGCCTTTGTGACATGTGTATTCTACACCATTTTTAATATGAATAATGTTTAATCTTTAATAAAATAGCAAAAAAACGTCATAAAAACAATTTCCTGAACCCTTTTTTATAGACTCTTAATTCCCTAAGATGAAGGAATATAAAAATGCATGCCAATTTGAACATAAAGCAATAAAATAAACTCAAACATAAATTATTCCATTTGTTACCACTATAAAACAGTCAATTATTTGCCTATAATTTTGCAAGTCTGTGTATATTAAAATACTTATAGAGCACACGACAAACTTAATGACAACAAAAAAAAATAAAATATCAAACGACCATAAAACCAAAAAGACATTTTCTTCAGATATTAAATGCTAATAAAAATACAGAAGGACTACCATTTGATAACAGATGTCAAATTCATATGATACCCTTTTTCGATTTAGGATAACCAACAGTTGGTTTGGTCATAAAACATTAGCTTTTGTTTGGCCTATACGACAGGTAGGCGTCTGTTTTAATGAATAACAATACATGTATAATATCTTGTATATAAATTAATGAAAAACAAACAAATCTTCCCTAAAAAAAAGCTTTCCTCGACTTGTCTTAAGCCAATGCCCATTATAGTGACAGGTAACTCCATTTTATACAGGAAAAACTTAAGGTTACAAACTGGATAACAAATACATGGGTAACAGGTCTGTAGCCATGAGGTGCAGTTAAAATAAGGGGATGCAAACCAAGGCTTTGATTACTTTTTTATATCCAAATCCCATCCCTAGTAAATTCATAAATATGTTCCTTTTTTTTGGCCTACTAAACGGTTTGGTGACTATTTACATCTCATATATCCGAAGGAACTTGAGATAAAGGACACTACAGATTCTAGGAGGTCCGCTTCATATTTGGATCTATTTCTCGAAATTGACACACAAGGAAGGCTTTGTACAAAGCTCTATGACAAACGTGATGACTTCAACTTTCCAATAGTTAACTTTCTCTTTCTGTGTAGCAACATTCCTTCCGCTTCAGCATATGGAGTTTATGTATCACAACTGATTCGTTATTCCAGAGCGTGTGAGGAGTACAACGACTTCCTTGATAGAGCTACATGGCTCACAAGCAAATTGTTAACACAGGGGTACGTTGCTCCCAGGTTGTTGTCATCACTCAAGAAATTTTACGGACGACATCATGTGCTTGTATACAAATACGGGATTTCTATCTCTCAGATGAGCACAGATGTTGGTTTGACATAGACTTTTGTAATGTCATCCCTTCCGGATTTGACCAACACTTAATTGATCTTTGGCAACGTGATGGGTGTGCTATAGCAAGCAGGAACTGCTTACTCTTCCAGAGCACCTGAGTTCACGCTGGTTTCGACTTGAGTTTGCGTTGCTGAATGTGGTTTTGTTGTTATGTGTGTGTTTTATGTTGTTATGTGGTTTGTTTTGTTGTGATGATTTTTTGTCTGCCAGTTTTGTCTTTGTCTTTACAGTTTTATGATACTGATTACCCCTTTGGTACACCTTTGCTTCTTTCTCTTATAGATTTAGGCGTCTGTTTTTATAATAACAATACATGTGTATAATCTTTTTTTTTTATAAAAACCCAAGATTCATAAGTTTTATGATAAATTTATACTTATACATTGAATGCAACATTTTTGAGCTTTATTGGTGTGTAAAAGCGTGGACCTAAGCACATTTTTAATGAAGCGCGGTAGCGCTTCATGTTGAAAATGTGCGCAAAGGTCCACGCTTTTACACACCAATAAAACTCAAAAATATTGCATTCAATATATATAATTACATTCCGATAAAATAAAATAAATGTTAGCACAGATAATTGCACGAAATGCATGGTTTATCTTTTTTAAAATTACTCCGCCCATGTCAGTGTTAAGGTGGCACGTGCTAACGAGTTTTATCGAGAAATAAAACTGCATTTTTAACCAATCGAAATTGTCGTTTTAAATTAGAATGTAATTATTACATGATGTTTAATTTTTGCATCCTGAAGCTGACACCATTAATTTTCTTTTAAAAACCATGAATTCTTTTTTTTATATGGTATAAAAAAAAATTACAAATTGTTCCTTTCATCAACAACTGATACAACATAATTGAATATGAATCCTACCATTGTTTAGGATACAATTTCTCAAGGATATATGGTGGTCAGGAAACAGTTTATTAGTCTGAAGTGTTGGGAATCACGAAATGACGTAAAATACAACAACAAATGATTTGTCAGTTTCCTCCTAAAAAAGGACAATTATCAAGATTTGATATTATCTTACTAGGCCATAACAAGTTTTCTTGGTAAATTCATTGACACACATATTTGTTTCAAGGCTTTAGCTGGGACAAAAAGCAAATAGATGAAATCTTGAAGATTTTACTTAGAAGGAAATACTATTAGGGAGATTTTATTGCTGCAAATTTTTAAGCAAAACTAACCAGGATCCTCCTGTCCTAATCAGTGGGCTGTGAGCAGATCAACTCCCCCATCTATTTTGACAATTTCTGGATCCACCTCTGATGAATCTTGTCCATTCCATTAAACATCTCTATTGCAACAGTTAAAATTTTTGGATATGTCTATATTTGGCAAGTCAGCACCAGCATGCCAAATAATTTTTGCTTTATTAGGGTAAAATTAAAACCATTAGCTATCCAAGTAGATAACTATGAATAGAGAGCTCTACAGGCCCATACTAAATTGTTTCTCATTTCAAAACCTCTAATTTAAAGAAGTTAAGATCTTACAATATCAAATTTTCTTTTACTTCCAAGTTCCATTCATAACAATATCTCCAATCAGTTTCTCGGCACCTCCTCTTGCTTCTAAGAAATATAGAAAATATGAAATAAGTTCTATTTCTATCTCGAGTTTAATCTAACCTAACAAACTTTAATTATATTGTGTAACTTCAATATTACTTGTGCTTATAAGATGAATACATGCACATACCATTTGAAGGTTTCATGAATTGTAAAACATCAATACATGTACATGTCAAATTCTGTTTGTAATAATTTCATATTGCTAATATGAATGAATATTAGACTACTAATTTTGTGCACTATCAATGAACAATAGAAAATAGCATTTTTTTTCATTTTCTTTTGGCATTACTGGTAAAAAAGTTGGACTCTGTTGTTATTCTTTCTGTATAAATCTGTGTCAGTCCACTTGCTACTTTTACTTGACTCTTAAATAAACATTACTTTGTTATTGGACCTTACAAAGCTTGTAGATCTGTTCAATGAGTGCAAGAATTAATTTTAAATTATCTGTACCCCTAGCCCAGGCTTATCCTAACAATCCTATTCTGTTTCCTCAGACTATCCCATTGAGTAGATAAATTAATTCTCTTTCATACCACCTGAATGGTCAAATTTGTAAAGGGTGTTATGTTGCCACTTAAACCCTTAGTCAAGTAGCTTTATTGTCCAACAGATCTAAATATTTCCTTCCTTTTCTTAGTTTTGACAATGGCGATTTCAGGTCCTGGGGGGCAGGCTTAACCAGACTGACAAGCACTGTTTATGTTTAAATATTTACCCAACATTTCACCAATTGTTGGGTACAATGGTCCCAGAACAGTTATCTCTGAAATAAATCTTAAGGTAGAAAAAAAATAGCTAATTAGCAGGTTCTGTGCAACAGATTATTACCTTGTGTACTACAGGCATGTTTATGGCTATGCTTCATGTTTACTTTCCATGTGTCTGTCTGTCTGTGGCACCTTGATCATTGGGTCTACTAACTCCAGCCATATTTATTGCTCAACTTCATGTTTTCTAACATGTGTTTAGTCTATGGCATTTTGATTTCTATACTATTATTATGTTAAACATGTTTATTGCATTTTTCCATGATCGCTTAAAAGTGGCTGTCTGTGGTATCTTGGTTTTTCTTACTATAATTATGTTAAGCACCATACAATCTCTATTCTGTCATGGATTTACAAATCAGCTAAAATATAGGTTGTATCAAATTGATTGGTTAAGAAAAAACAAACTATCAATAACAATTGTAATAGTAAACCAGTACCTTTTAGCCACTTGCAGAAACACATTACAAATCTCATATGCATCATGGCAGTGACAGGCACTTGAACCTGAAAAAAGAAAAGATGTTTGAAATATTTATATTATTGTACTACAAATATCCATTGTTTTCTGTAAAAAAAAATAAGCATTTAATATTCAGTCATGATATAGCACAATACCAATGCAATGCATTATTCATTGGACAGTTTAAATGCAAGTAAATCCATGGATTTCTCAATTGAAATGCTCAGGCTGAGTTTCGAACGATCTATTTGCAGTAATCATGATACATCATAGGATACTTTTGCATCAAACTTAGTAAAGGCTTAAAGGAAGCAGTTTTTCCATCTTCCTGTACATTTATTTGTGACTTGTCATTTTAGTTGCTGGCGCTGAGTATTTTTTAAATGCTGTGGTAATATGCCACGTCATGTGACACTTTTGCATCAAACTTTAATAGTTACAGATACAGCTTTTTATATCCTTGCATAGATCTGATAATTCTGTATAATATTGTGGTTATGCTATGTCATGGGATACTTTTGCATCAAACTTCATTTCATACATAAATGGAGATTTTTTTTCATTCACACAACATATTTAACATCATTTACACCTTGTAGCTACTTAAACTGAGAAGTATTAATTATCAATAACAATATATAAAGGAGGTCATTTTTATCTAATTTCTAATATCATTTTACAAGATAACACAACTCATAGAATCTATAGGTTGACTTCTAATTTGATCAAACTTAGCAGGTAGGACAATACAAAATGATAACTCAGCACATTATGGAAACATAATGTGTTGCCTATCTATTCAACAAGTATGGTGACATTTTTTTTAACCAGAGTTAATGAGAGCTAAGGTATAATTTCAGTGGAGGAAGCTGCCCACCCAACGTTCACGCCTATCAATTCCATATTTGTCTAGTCGTTTTCGGTATGTAGTTCTCTAAATATATGCATTCCTAAATGAAAATGATTCATTTGTAAAGCCGAATCATTTCTCCACATAAAATGGTCATCTTTATTTGAAATTCAATTACGGAATTCTAAATACTGTGGGTTAGTCTTTGATGAAATACAAATGGGTTTTAATGTTTTCAAATATGAATGGAAAGGAGAAAATTGAATGGATTAAATTTCACCTGTTGATTGTATGTCGCTCCAGGAAACTTTGCTGATGAATTGACAGTGTTTTGTAATTAGCACATCGGGATAAGGCAGCTTAGTTAATATGTCACGGTATCATGTATTGGTTAAGCTTTTAGACTTATTACCATTCAAATGGAGGTCAACGATAAAATTTCATGTAACAGTACCTAATAAATAGCAGTTTTAATCTGCCATTGTGGCAACATTCAAGACAGCACTCTTCTTTAGCAATCATGACATGAATGTGTCACCTGTTAAGTGTAGCTATCTTAAAAACTCTTCATAAACATGAATTATGGGGATAAAAATGAAATTTAAATAATTTAAAACAGGATTAGAAATAAAAAACACTGCAATATGTCATAATAAAAGAATCAACTTCAGAATAAGTTTGCACTTACAATTCTACTTTCCAAGGAAATTTAAGAGGCGACATATTTTACAAGTAACTTTAACCCTTTCGATGTAGATGCCTTTAGACACCTCTGTGTCATTTTGGTGTTCTCCCCTTTGTGCACCTCTACCCTTCTTAAATATCTCCCTCTAAAAGCATGAGTAAAAAATCATTTTCTATTTAAATGGTGTTCCATTGTGTTATCTCCACATGAATTTAGCTTTAAAGCATAGAATTTTTTTAAAGGACTAAAGCATATCTGTTGCAACAACTAAACTACTTTTTTCTGTAAAAAAAGCATATTATGCTTAATAAGCACATTTTAGGCCCCTCTCAAATGACTTTGTCATAGAATAAAAAATTCTCATTTACACCATCCGATCAAAATAGACAAAATGTTGAAACATCTTGATCTATAATCTAAGATTTAAATGCAATGACATGCTTTATGCATGTTTTTAAAATGCCCACTAAAAAGTGATACAAAGGAATGACATTTTACATTAAAACCATACGGACAAAAGAGGACAGCCCTTTATCAAATCTAAACTGTTTTTAATATGCTCTTTGTTGCTGTTCACTGTGGCCAAAGTATGGTAACATTAGAATAATGACATGCCCAGTGCATGTTAACATTTTACACCTGAACTTAGTTAAGCTAATTTTTGTTACTGAAAATATGTAGGATGAAGAACAATTTTTTCTTACTAAGGGTGTGTTCTAATCCAGGAACCCCCTCCTCTTTGGATCTGCCACTGTTTTCAAACACAAGAAACTAACAACATCCAGCCATGTTCTCAAAATACTAGAATACAAATATAACATTTTTTACTAGGTCCAGAAAGAATGATAGAAAGATTAACAATTCCTGTAGATTTGGCATTTAATCTCTAAAGATATTTCACAACCAGAAAACATGTTTTGCATATCATTGCAAGATTGCAAATTCAGGCAGACAAAACATAATTTTAAGGGCTCTCATTCTAGTTGAACCATGATCCTAATTCAACTTTTTTTAACATTACCCCAAGCAGACTAAGCATAATTTCAAGAGCTCTCATTCTTGTTGAATCATGATCCTACTCCAAACATTTTTCACTTAAGATAAATCGCCCTGCAACATTGATACCATTATAAAACCTCTAGAAAACTGAGATACAAACAAGTAACCATATGAAACAATGGTAAGGTGGGAGATTATCTAATACACTCATAATCTATAAAAATATTTATTTTCTTTGTTACAACAGATTGTACCTTTATCAGCAACCTTTGTACCAAAGTTACAAACTACTTAAACATGTGAAGGAACAGGTGACAGGTTGTGAAATATTCACCACTTATTGAAAACCTTAACCCAAATTTCACATTTTCATATATAATTGATACAGCGACAATTCAAACAACACTATTCTATATTATAATCTAAATTCATAAGAAATTGTGACCAACAAACAAACATGTTGTAAAGCACTTAGTCATGATAAGCATATCCCAATCAACTTATTAACCTATCATGTTAAACACATAATGTCGGAGACTTGTCTGGTCTGTATGCCATTCGGTAACCACTTCATTTTTCATAGCTCTAACACAATGAAAAATTAAATCGATTCCGGAATAAAAATCTGAAGCTTAATGGCAAATGGACTATTCAGAGTTATGAATAAAAAAAAATACATTTTTAACATTATCACTTTTTTTTAAGGACAGAAATACCAATACATGTACTGATTAAATACAATCTATTAGGTATGAAAATCCATTATCACATAAAACTATTCTCCTTTAAAATGTTTTACATCAGTTTTAAGACCAATGAATAGATGAACAAGCACAGATATTCTCAACCTCAAAAACATGTTATCTTATTGAACAAAAACATACAAACACAGACACCATACCCAAATACCTTAACCTGCAGGTAATAGGAAAAAATGCTGGTTAAGAAAACTGACCACATCTTGTACTTATATACCAAAGTCTAACCCAAGTCTAAAAGAACCTTAAATAAAATATAAATCTGTTAAAAAATGACATATTATTATCGTTTATATTTCTATGCATCAAAATGACAAACATCCGCATAATTATTAGCATAAACAGATATTTGTGGTTTATACCATGGTCTTTAGTTGACGTCTTTCGATTACACAAGAGTTGCCTATGGGCACAGTGAATATCATCTAACTCTGGTGAGTGCTAGTTTATTAGGACAGTATACCTAAGGACTTTGTCAGGTTTACATGGAATCTTAGGTTATAAAGTAAAATCATTGACACCTTATGACTTAAATGTACAAGAATTTGATATGACGATTTGGACCAATTTATGGATATAATTTTTTACTGAAAAAGTGGCGGAAAACTGTAAAGAAGTTCTTTTACTTGTTTGCCTCTCACCCATGGGCCAATTCTGCCAAAAAATGTCTAGTTTCTCTTTAAATATTAATTATGTATTTTTTCTTACAAAATTAATGGAACATACATACAGCAATTAAAGCCTAAATATAGCTGAATAAAGAATGTTAATGCTCTTTTGTTCTTAAACAATTTTAGAATTGATGTGAAACTGTCTTTTATGTGGAAAAAATGAATATTTCAAGAAGTTGTGTCTTACATTGTACTTCTGACTTGGTAAAACATAAAACAATAAGATGTCTTGAGTTTTTATGCATATTAAAGTTAAAGTGCCCCAGCACCCTAAAGAGGACTTATCATGGGACAAACAGTTTGTCTAACAAGATTGCTACACGTAGCCAATGTCCCCCACCGCCCCATTAGAGTTGAAAATCAACTTAATTCAAAAAATTTAAATGCCTTTGCAATATGATTACTTACATATCATGACAAACAATCCTACAAAATTTCATCAAAATCTGAGTTCACAGAGTGTTCCTATTACCTAAAATGAACAAAGTCAATAAAGTCCCATAACTCCTAGAAAAATTGTCAAATCAAAATAGCTGGCGATATGATCAACTACAGATCATGGCAAACAATCCTACAAAATTTCATCAAAATCCGTTGAGCGTTCTCAAAGGAGTTGCACTTACAAAAGTGTGAGGGACGAACGGACGGAGGAAGACCATTACTATGTCCCTCCGTCGCGTTGCGGCAGGGACAACAGAACCACAAACCCATCAAATGTGTGGTTTCAGAAAAAAGAAATTCTTTGATGTACAACAAAAGGATGGACACCAGTCAAAAACATTGTAACATTATGGCATTAAAAAAAAGAAATGATTCATTAACACTCTTAAGCAATTGCAAATTTTATCTTCTAATAACAACACTTTCTAATTTGAACACTCTCAGTGGGATAAACATTGACTATTAAAACCTTAAATTTAGGGAGGACAGGCCCATCAAGGATGAGGGCAACTCATAATAAATGTGTTATAGGTCCCTTGATCATGGGTGAAAGTTTAATTGGCAATTCTAACAGTTTGTTTTCTGAAGATATTAACTAAGAGCCTGTGGAGAATTGTCAAAGAGAGTCAAGAAACATTTAAGATGCATAAATGGGTAACAGATTAGATCATTCCCATAGATTTTTCCCAAGAACTTGTTTTAATAAGGGGTTAAGGGACATTAATAAACAAATTTGTTAAGGCACACAAAGTCAGAACTAATGTGCTCCTGCATCTCCAAGCCTTATTCCAAAAATTATTTTGTTAAGACAGCAAATCTAATCAAATAATTGGTTTATAAAAGCATATCAATATTAACCCATTAAACAATTAAAAACTGAAAGGGAAGCAACTTTGAATCAATTATTTATCAAAGACAAATATGCTCAAAAATTAATAAATTGTCTGGATATAAAAATGATGTAATTGATTTCACATCATGAAATCGTACAATCATGGATAAGAGGAAATTAAAGTTTATTAAACAGACATGTTCACTTTTCAGAAGGCCTTCTCGGGGAGATTTTCAACTTTTCAGACAACATTTTTATCGACATACCAGAGTATTATGTATAACTGCAAAATGATTGCAAATTTAAATTAATGTCAGGATTTTTTAAGCATAAGCCATTATTGCTGTTATGAGAGTCTTATGATCAGTAGATCAATACTTTAATACTTACTTTTTAGAAATAATTCACAAAATTAACAGTTTTGTGAAAATATAATATTCTGGATAACTAAGGTGAATTTAATAAAATAAAAATACAAAAATAATATTTTAAATGTTAAAATGTTTCGAAATATTCCATTAATCTAAATGATATATATTTTTTTGCATAATAAAAAATAAAAAAACTAAAATATTTTTCGATTTTCAAGAATTTTTGTTTTTTTAAAGGGACATAACTCAACTTCATAGAATTACCTGTCATGTTGGCATGCTGCCGAGATCGATGTCTAAAGTGTCTTATTAGGGGTTATACCTTGTTAATTTGACAATTTACACTGAAAGCTTGATATGACTTACAAATGTAGTTAATTATCTTGGGTGACAGGTGGAATCACCTAATCAACAAGTAATTAATTGCACTTGATCTTTGTAACACTGCCCAAGGAAAATCAAAATGACGATTTTCGTGACTTTTCTTTTTCTAGACATTTTTTTTATAAATAGTAAATCTGTAACCGGGAGATTTTAGGCATAAATTGGGAGGCGGGAGATAGAGTCTTAAAACCCGGAGTCTCCCAGTGAAAACAAGAGAGTTAACATGTCTGATTTAGTAAAGTGCATTAAAAATATAACCAATAAGACAGAATCCTAGTACTGATCTTCAATTTTAGAATATAATTTATCACTAAATTTACTATAAATATATTATGGCCTTGTACAAAAATGTACATCTTATCCTCTTCTCATTAATCATTCTTCATCAAGAGAGTGTTAATGCATTAATCTTTATTTCTTTTAGAGGAAAATCAGTTCAAGAAACAGCTTGCAAAAATAATAAAGAATTTAATGAAAAAGTTCATTAATGATAATTTTACTTGGCCTTGAGAAGTTCAGTCAGAAAACAGGTAATTGATCAATTACAAAGCTCTACTCATTAAGCAATATTGTGGGAAGCAGGAAAAACCTGAACCTTGTATGTTAGTCATAGTGAGAAGCCACCAATGAAGGTTACAGCCATCACCTGAATCATACTTAGTACTAAGCATCATACAATGCACTTATTATACCAATATGGTTGATGTGGCCACTTGTCTGTTAGTGGGAATCAATTTTAAACCATTTAGTCTGTAAGTGGATGTGGACTTTTGTCACTGAGGCCAAAGCCAATGCTTGGGATATCACATAAGGCTATATGAGCATTGGCATAATAATTTGCCGATTACCAGTTAATCTAAAGAGTGCAAAAAGGCCACAATAAACAAATATCCAAAACTACTATTCAAGTCTTGAATAAATAGATGTTCAAGGCAAAAAAGGATTACAAACCCAGACTTCAATCAAGGTAATATGGAGGTCATATCAGGACAATGATCTAAACTTACCTTCACCTTTAATGTTTACTTGTCTGTGGAAGTCATGTCTTGCTACAGCTGTAGAAAACATTTTTTTTCTGTTTGTAACTAAGGAATATAAGGAATTAATGGCATCATTAGTAGAGATGCATTGTGTCATTGTCAAACTCAATGAGAAAAGATGCATTCTTATTTCTAAAAGGACAGCATGCATATTGATCAAATTGCTTCAACTGTATTTTTCTTCAAAGACTTCTTTTTTCCTTAAGTAAATACAAGAAAAATTGTTCTAACAAGGAATCTGTGAGCCACTGCTCACTCTTTATACCCCCACTATTCTGAAATTAACTGTAAGCAAACAGGAATTACATGAAGATACCCCCCTACTCCCTATGATGAATAGTTGCTGAGAAAAATCTTGAATGACCAGTAATGTTGAAATTGACTTGAGCCAAACAGGAAGAAGATGACATACCTAATTCAGTATGATCTGTATTTGCAATAAAGGACCTTATGCTGAAGCCAAATACAAAATTTCAAGCCACTGTGATTTGAAGTTTCTGGGAAATCTTTTACCAGATTGACAGACAGAAGGATGGAAGGACATACAGGCGGAGGTAAAGCAGTATACCCCCCTCTTCCTCTGTGAGGCACTGCTCTCTCAGTATACCCCGGCTATCCCCAAATATTTTATGTCATTAAATAGCATACCCAAACTATCTTATTCCGGAAACAGTAAGTACATGTAGATGACCCATTAACTGAAAAGGGGAGGGAAGGTTAAACTCATCATGCAACAGCTGTTTTCCCATTTCCCATTTTGAAATCTATCTTGCGGATGAGCTGATTTCATTCTTGTTATGACATGAGTTTGCGCTGTTGATTTCTGTTTGCTTGATCTGCGTTTTTTTTATGTTTTGAGTTTTTTTGGTGCTTTTGGTGGTTTTGTTGTTTCCCTTTGGATTTACATGTTTGACACTCGAATGCCGCATTTGTGTCCTTTTATTTCTTCAGTACACAAATCTGTTAAGCGTTAATACGAAAATTCTTATCAGAAAGACAAGACAATATATCCTACTCTCTTCTGAGTGGGGAATGATTTCCTATATACATGCATTTGACATTACTTCTTTATTCAAAAAGCACATAAGAGCAGTTTTTTAAGACTTGGACTTAACAGCGTAGTCTAAGACTTAACTAAGATGAGATCACAAGCCTGACAAGTTTAACATTAATTACCTGATGTCCAGTTGGTACATGTTGTAACATCCTTCTTCAAACAGGAAGTAAATTTACACCTTCTTGTTGCTTTCTTCTCTTTGTCTGATATTCTATAATGATGGAAGTTAATCTTAATTAGTGTATTTGTTTTGTTTTATAACTTGTTATCTTATTATCTGTTTTGAAGGTTCTTCAAAAACTATGTTGGTTTGTGTTAGGGTTTTGTTTTGTCTTCCTTTACCAGATTTGACACACTGAATTGACTGTTGGCAACCCGATGGCGATGGGTGTGCTATGGCATGCAGGAACTGCTTACTCTTACCACCTGAGTTCACTTTTGTTACCACTAGAGTTCGCATTGTTAATCAATATTCAGTAGTTTTTGTGTTTCCATGTTTTATATGTTGTCTGTTATCTAACATTCTGTTCAATTGTTGAAGTTGAATTACAGAAATGTAATAAATGCTATGTTTGCAGGGTAAACATGGAAAAACTAATTGATGGATAAAGAAAGGTTATTGCACCTCTTAGGGGTGATTAATATGTCTAAACTTATAATTGACATGAGAGCACAAAAACATAAAGTTTGGTCTAAACAGTTTATACAAGAGGAACTTGAAGAATGGATAATGATTCAGCATGATATAACAAACAATTACACAAAAAAATAACTTTTATAGCAGGCTCTTAGGTTGTAAATACAAGACATTATCATACAATTATGAATTAAATGACTCAAAATAAACAATTACATATTTTAGATGTCCATTGAGGAATATTCATAGTAGAATTCCTGGTTTAAAAGTTCAAGAGGAATGGCCATGAACTTTTAAAGCCATTGACAGCTACATGTATGAGGCCCTGGCTAATTGTATTATGTTCTACATGCAAGTACAGTAAGTAAACATATACATGTACAATGTATTCAGTTATGCAATCAAATTACAATTGCCGATCGTTTAATTAGATTTAAAATTAACACTTTTTTAGAAGATAAATAAACTAAGGTGTTATTGATGTCATTTGTGGCTGAAGTTGATCACAGAGCATTGACCTTATTTTTGAAAGGTTAATCAAATATTGCAAGTAAAAAATAAGACTGAAAGCATTAACCAAAAAGCAAAGAGTAATGTACTGCATTATAAGTTTAGGAAGCTTAGAAAAGAGATGCAACATGGAAATCATACCAAAACCAGGCCTCAGCAAGATAAAAATACAAAGAGCTTAAATAAAGCCTTTGTATATACATTTTTTTGTACATGTACCAGCCCTTGAACAATAAAATGCAATTGTAGACATACATGTACATGTACAATGTACATGTGTCCAAACACCATAACACATGTGATCAATCTTCTATACTGTTTTAAAAGAGTTGTGCCGAACGACCACACAAGGCAATAAATACAATAACTACATGTAAGTGCAGTTAATATCATGGCATAGTGTTAAGTCAAGAAAATTACCTTAATCTTTGTTTTCTTTTATCCTAAGGTCCTTTTCATTTCACAATATCCATCTATCTAAATTGAATTCATAAGTCCACTTTTCTAATTGGCTTCACACAGTTGGTTATACTTCATTTTTTACCGCAGGCTGTACATGTACATGTATATGCTTAAACTGTTTTTTCAGTAGTACATGTATCTGAATACATGTAGGATCAACTATTGTCACAGCAGCAGCACAAAATTTACTATGGTCCAATTAGTTTGTTATCAGAATCTGACATTTTGCTTGTTGTCTATTACTTTGTCTTTTAACCAGCATACATTTAGACACAAGACAATGGGACATACCTTATACATTGTAAGTTAACTTACTCTTTTAAATAAGCTAGTGTTCATATTTTTCAACATATCAATTAAATGTATTTCAAACAGTTTTGTTAATTTTTATGGCCCTTTTTGAAGAAACAAAATTCAAGATTAAAAGACAGAAAATAGAACATGATAAATCATCATGATCATCATGATCATATGGTATCATGTCTAAACAAAAATATAAAACTCATGAACTTTGATAAAAATCTAATTTGAGCATTTTGTTGTATAGTGTGCAAAGTCATTTAATTTCAAGAAATCACAAGAAGACAGACAGACAAACAATGAATTAAACAGAGGCCATAACAAAACACTTTGCCATTTCATGCATGGTGGTATATTTAAAGAAAAGTCTGTCAGTCATAAATGGCTAGATATTTTTAAACAGATCTAGAAGTAGTGAGTGAGAGTCGAATTCCAAATCCAAGCAATAGGCAACGTCAAAAGGCTGTGATAAGTAGTTACTGAAAACTGTTATGAGAGTCGAATTCCAAATCCAAGCAATAGGAAACGTTAAAAGGCTGTGATAAGTAGTTACTGAAAACTGTTATGAAATAACAGAAAATACATGTATGGTCACGGGTTGTTATGAGACCATTAATATGGTTCTGAAAATTAAAGTTACTTGATTTCAATTCATCAGAGCCATGTTAAAATCAAATACAGACATGTTTATATGTGTTTCTTTCTTTCTTTTAAAGATCAGTATTGTTTGTTGCAATTAATTTTTCAAAATTATCTGTTCATAGTTATTTTGTTAACTTGAGACATTTAATATTGCTGTGAAAAACCATACTATTTGTAGAGCTACAATTTGTTCATACATGTAGCATAATCATGATTTCTACAACAGTTTTAGTGATTTACATTTACTGAAGAAGTCTTTACACCCAAGTCACAAGTACAGGTGTAAATCTTCATTAATAAAGGATTAAAATCATAAATCATGACAAAATTTCTGAAGATGATATTTAATGAGTTTTATATACACATTACAGGATCTTATTTCAGTTTGTTATACATGTAGTTATTCTGTGAATTTGATTTGTTATATTTGGTTTTTGTTGTTGCTTTATCTATATTTCAATACAAAAAAATGGAGTTCTTGCTCAATCTCTTTGTCCATCAAATTTAGTCTTCCTATATATTACTCTGTTAAAACCTGAAAAAGAAAATGAATTTTTAAAAGTTAATACCAATAATTAATATGTTAGCATTAGCAGCAATAGTAAATAACATGTAAGTAACTACATGTAACATGACTGGACTACTGTGCATTTAATTGGCTAGACATTGTCAGAGGCAAGCAAGCAAAATTTGATGTCAAATCAATTTCTAGTAGTCTTCAGATGTAAGGACTAGTGTACATGTAAATGTAGCTGCATTTTAAATTCAGAGATGCTAGTCAATCACAGACTAATATTAAAGGGTTTTCTAGCACAAAACACAATTATTAAGGGCATGATTTGACAATACAGTAACCTTTTGGTACCTGCAACTTTCTTTCACATCAATAATATCTTTAAACATGTTAAATGCAGACACCTGATACTTACTAACTTTCATGTGTTTTCGATGTATATAAATCCATTCAACGGTACACTTTGTTTTTGTTGTAATGTCATGCCCTGTTCATCCGAAACATAATATTTGACTGGTACATAAGTTGCTACTTTTAGAATCCAAATATGATTTCTCTAATATAGAAAGTAAAATCCAAGAGAATTTCACAATCACTAATTAATCACAAGAAAGAGAACTTAACATATTCCAAGGAAAAAATGCATGACATACATGTACTTTTGAACTCTCCAAAAAAATTTGATTTTTTTTCGTAATTATTCCATTTGTAAAAATTGATGTATCCCCATCCATGAATAAGAATATACATCCCATAACTAGTGTTGAATTGTAAATCCCAACCATAAATATTTTGGAAACTTCCAAAAAGATTTCTGAAATAGAAAAAAATTGAAAAACATGTATACATGTATGCATGAGAATATTATCTAACAGCAGTTTACTAAGTTAATGTTTAAGTTTTTACACACACAAAAAATAAAACAAAAGATCATGAACTGGCTTCATCTTTCTTTATCTTAAGCCAAGTTTACAGTCTTTCACAAGTAGGATTGTGACTTTGTGAATGTTGAAAACTATTTAATACATGCCCGATGCCATCATGATGCTATCACTAACTATTACATTTGATAGAATTTCTTTTGTAGATTTGGCTTTTGAATCAATACTTTTTTGTGAAATGAAACACACGGTCACAAAGCCCTAGTTGTTTTTTTTTAATTGTTCATTTGTGTGTGCCACCAAACATCGATCTACGGTGATTTGCATTTGCAGAGAAAAACTGTTATAAAAACTTCACCATTTTATAACCCGTAGTTTCAATTAACAAAATCCTGCTCAAACAGGTTTCACTGTGTAAATTGAGTTTTAATTTGTGTACATACCATTGTTAAACTGGTAAATCTGGCATGCTAACTTATCACCTTTATCTGGTATTACATAATCAGTGTGTCTTAATAGGCTGCTGCATTGATTACTGCACTTCATACATATACATTGTGGTTTTATCTTATTGCCCACAAATTGCAAGCTAAGTTAAAGCTCAAGTTCATATGTTTTGAAATAAACCATTTGTCACCAAAAGGATAGACTGAAAAAAAAAGAAATATGGCAAAGATAATATCTAGTTCAAGTGTAATATATTTTGCAGATAAAAATTATATACTTAAAATATATATGCTAAAATACATAGACAATTTTAATGTGAGAATTGAATTTTTTAACACCCATTATCCACATTACAGTGTGGAGTGAAAAATTAACTGGATAACATGTACGTTAATAATATAAATTTGTATTAAATACAACACAAGATCAATGCATCAATTTAATTTGACTTATATTTTTGAAGTATTATATGTATTTGACGACATATGTTTAAACTGAGATTCTATTCTCTCTATCCTTGCAAGTGTTTTAGTCTAGGTATGATAAATTGTGGAAAATGCTTCTACTTACTACATGTACATGTACTACATGTATGTCATTGAAAGGCTGTTATTACAATACTAGCACCTAGTGTGTATTCATCTCCAACTTTGAAGTAAATGGCCCTGAATTGGTACAGAATCTTTCTCATAAACATCTCCCTAGAAAAGTAAAACAAAAAAGTCAGGTTGTTTATTTTAGCTTAATACTAAATACCTGGTAAATGTACATTTTCGATACCAATTCATAACATGTCTGTAGTTTTGTAAAGACGGAAACGGCATCCCTAAGGGACCAACCATTTAACTTGGTCAAAGTCCTTGATGTATAAAATACAGGTCAACATTACAAATTAATTGACACAAGTCCATTTCAAATGTGTACATGAATAGTATTACAAACAGATTTGAGAAAATTCAGCATTGCACATTCCACAAGACCATTGTCCGCTGTTTTTTTTGAGACGTCATGTTTTAAATTATTTTGTTGTTGATTAACTCTGTTCCAATCTTTTGTTTTTGTCTAAATTTGTTCTTGTGCGACAGCCAGTCAATTTTGCTTTTTTTACATGTATTAACATGGACAATAAACGAAATTTGTTGCACATAACAAACAAATTATTGGAAAAAGTGAAATGTTTCCGGAACTTAACAATACATGTAATAACAAAAAGATATTTTTTTATTGAATTAAACCACGGGAACCCTTTCCATTGAATTAGTTCAAGTGTCCAAGTGCTGATGACAGATTTCATTTAAAATAATGTTACCATGATCCACCTCACTGTCGGCTGTGGGGGATCCAGAAATTTTCAAATTGGGGGCCCGCAATTATAAAAAAACCTTCTAGGACCTCTTGTTTTCTTAACCAAATTATTTGGTCAAACAGGGGGAGGGCGCGCCCAGTACGCAGGTCTTAGATCCGTCTTTGGTTGGAGTCACTGGGGATCTACATTGTAACACTGACCATTCCTCAGACAAACGAGCTCGTTTGCAAATGACATGAATGAGCTCAAGGGGAGTCAATAACTTGCACCTTTATATTACCTACTAGAGTGAAGGTATTTAACTGTCCCATTACAATTACATACAAACCATTATACTTTAATACATAAGTTTCGTTCACACTCACAGTGACGAGAAATTATATTAACGACTCCTTGCATTGTGGCATGCTGAAGCACGTTAAACCTAAAATATGACAAATTAAATCTTAAGTTCGTAATTTAATTGAAAGAAATGTTTTATTGACACTTGAAGGACATATTTCTCTATATTAATTAATGTTGTGAGAGGTTAAATTTACCATGTGCTCAGGCAGCCATGATGATAATACTGGCGAATCTGCAGTTTATACTACGTAAAACACAGGTTATTTATTGAAAATATTTGATAAGCAGATGCAGAATTATGTGTTCTAGTTATCTGTAGCATTTCTGTTGTGTCCTGGTCAGTTATTTTCATTATTTTTTAAGAACCACACTAGTTGCAGAACCTAAACAAACCTCGATCCAAAATCAAAATACTTCCAACTTCCGGTAATAAGGGAGGTAATAATGAAACCGCGGGAAACTTTTTTCATGATGCAAAAGGCATGCAGGAACATTTTAAAAACGTGTTTATTTAAAATTCCTGACTAAAGGGAAATAAACATTTTATTACCAAGTTTGGGGCTGAGATTTCCATGAATAAAAATTGGCTGAAAAAATGGTTTTCATCACTGCTGTAAGTTTTATAAGAAAAAAATGTTACTTACATATTTTTAACAATAACTCACAATAAGTTTTTCTGACTATCAATCCCAGTCCTCCGATCAGTTATAAAATGGACTAGTACCTAACAATAGTTTTTAATATTTTTAACAGCGATCCCTCCAAACTAAATTTATCAATGATGAAAGTGTTAAACAATAGGCCCAGCTGTATTGAGCACAGGCGTTTGGGTCCAGGATTATATCATTTGTCTAGCATTCAAAAATTCCTACTACACATATAAACAATTTTTTGGACAAAGTATAAAGGGGGGATAGGTCTCCTGCTAAAATGAGTGCATGTACTTACATATTAACAATAAGTAGTCACTAGGGATCTTACTGAGCCAATAATTGAATAGGCCAATGGTACTGTTGGAGAAGTTTAAAACACATAAATGACAGAAAGGAAACATGCAAAGAGGTTTGGATCTAAATATCTACAATCCAAGTACATGTACATGTACAAACATTTTTCATAGACTATTAAATGTAAGGATTTTTGTGATGTTAACTTCCATTCAAATGTGACAAATTTTTAATTCTGTAAAACTTTTCTGTTCTGATGTAATTATCAATCTAATCAAATGATAAGAAGACACTATACATTATAATATAAGTATGTGCACATCCAATCACAAGATTTGATTTCTGTAAATATATTGTCTGAAAAGGAGGTATCTGAAAAAAAATAAAGAGTAGCATGAATATACTATGATAACAAAACAATTGCAATTTGCAATAAAAGTTCAATGAAAAGTTACAAATATTGGGTAGATATGCTGTGGCAAAAGTCTAAAGGAAAGGCTTGAATTGTCACGAAGGTGTGGATTACATGGTTCTAAAAAAAACATGTACAGCAAATGAAAATTTGACTTAACTGCAGTGTCCTTCATTGTTGGAAAAAAATAGAATATGAACCTATAGATGGGGCAATATGCCAAGTTTCATGACATGTCACATTCTGATATGTCTTTTATTATAAGAAATACAATACCATTAAATGATAAATATATATGTGAATTGCATGTACGCATGTATTGCAAATTTGGTTTTTGCAAATACTATGTTTCAATTAAAATTAATTTCAACATGAAAAAATAATCTTTATATTGTAAAAAATCACATAACTTTTATACAGGGGTGGATCCAGAATTTTTGATGACCCAACCACGTATGTGGATTTGCAATATAGTTTTACCCTTGTCTGTCTGTATATCCGTCCATACATCCGTAACACTTTCTTTCAAGTTCTTGGTAAAGGTCGATAACTTGGATACTTGATGTTTGGAGTTTATGATATTTCTCCACTAGATGTGTCTTGGGTAATGCTATATAACCCACAACAAAGTAGGTCACTGTCACTTATATTTTATGCATGAAGGACTTTGGTTATGGATAATAGCTAGGATACTAGATGTTGGGGGTCAATGATATTTTGCCACTAGATGTGTCTTGGGTAACATGACACCATCTACTAGAATTTAGGTCACTGCAGCCACTGTTTTATGCATTAGCCACTTTCATGTAGTTCTTGGTAAAGGTTCATAACTTAAATACCTGAATGGGAACTCCCAAGTGTGGGTGTCATGTTTACAGGAAATACCTGTAAAAGTACAATCTCAGGTGAAAACAACCTTGTCAAAAAGCTGTTAGTAATCTTCTAGATTTCAGTATATTATCTCTTTCCAAAGACAACAGATAATATTAAATACACAACTTTGTATCCCTCAATAAGTACAATCGAAGTATTTTCTTTCTTTTATCTCTGTAAGGTGCGGAAAATCTTCATGAAAATCTTCATGACCGCTTAAGTCTAAAAATAAAATAGACTTCCTCAAATGATTACACTATTAGTGCACATGTTTTACATATCTTGATTTAAAAGCATAAAAATGTTTCCTCAATATCTATTTTTTTACTTATGTTATAAGATTTAAATGTTTGCAAAGAGGAAAGGAAAGCATCACCATGCATTAAAATATGTTGATAGAAAGTTGTTAAATCAAATAAGAACTTGTTTAGCTCAAATAGTAGATGAGCAATATTGACATAACATCACTAACATTATATAGGATATTTAGGCTACATGCAATTTATAATGAAACTGTCTGTAGCATGAACATGCAAGGACAGAACATTTTTTTGTGTTGCTGTTAAGGACACAAACAAACACATTTTGATAATGTGACACTTATATGTTTGACCTTTGAATTATGTTGAAAGCTTCATTAATCAAACCATTGTAAAACAATATTCCTACTAAATAATATACATGTACATAGCATACTTGAAAACTCAAATATTATAATTCTTTGGCAAAATCCCTTATAGTAAATAATCACCTCACTTTTATAACTAAAGAACACCAGAATCAGCTAAGTGCAATTATTATTATGCAAATTGAATGCTATATTATTGAGGAATATGTGTATTAAATTTTAAAAGTAAATCAATGGGTAGAGCGTTCTGCTTGAATTCCTTTATATCTATGTTAACTTGAATATTTACACAAGAAGACGTAAAAACCAAATATAGAAGATAACAATCTCCCGCCAAAATGTTCAGGTATTTTAAGATTACCTACATTCCGTTTTATCACCTTGCTTTTTACGCAATGTAATATGTTTGTAATCACAAGGCCTATCCACTATGTCAATGTTATAAACTTTTGACCCAAATTTTTTTCACCAATCCCTTAAATTTTTTACCTGAAACCACAAAAGGTAAGATCTCCATTCATAAAAATTCAACGTTACTACAGACAGTATTATCATCTGATTGGATAAAACACTTTCTCACCTGGCATATATTAAAATAAAATAGATACAAAAAACTTTCAATAAACCAATTAAGTCAGTTATGTGACGTAACGCCTGGATATTATGTAATATAATAAAGAAATCTAAAAATCTTTCTTTGCTGCACCTAAGAATATAATGAGAAAGTAAATATCGACCCTAATATACTGAATGACATTATGTTGCCCCTTGTCTGAATGATGTGACTACTGTTTGGCATTTTCAAAAGTCCTTAGTTAAAGAATTTCAAAAATAGGAATTTGCAAAATATAATGCTTTGCATTTCTTTATACAAAAATAGCAAAATGTCTAGTTGAAAGTTGCCTTAAAACTTAGATGTTTACTTCATAGTTTATTAAATTAAAAGGAAAATGATGAGGATTTTTGTTGTTATTTATTGCTTATTTTTTTGGAGTGTGGGTATTTTTTATAGCTTGCCATTCTCAATGTCACAATAATACTAGTACTACGGCATCACATCTTGATAAAAAAAAAACATATAACAGCAATAAAGGCAGTTAAAAGCATTTTCAACCTTGTCTATAGTTTTTGTAACAGGTACATGTACATTATTGGTTGTCATTTAATATAAATTACATGGACCATATGTCTGTGATAAACAGCTGTTTCATACAAGGCAACAAAATCAAATAGTAGTAATATGCAGAGTAAATGTGTAGGAGACGACAATCCAATAACACAATAGCATAATTAATATACATGTAAAATAATGCACTCTTCAAAAAAGAGTACATTGTTCCACCTACATACTTATCTATGCAGTTATCTGCACTTCAGAGTTAAACAACTAACACAGCCACTTGATGACAGACTGAGATGGACATATCTGCTTCATCTAATAACCTTGGTTTTCAGTCAATTTTTAGCAACAAAAAAAGTACCAGTAAGGATCTTTTAGTAACCACTAATCTAGTAAAATACTTCTAAAATGGCAATGATTTCCGACAGTTTCTGACATTCAATTGTGCTGCAATGAGCTTTAGATTTCAGACAGGTTGGATAATGGCTGTCACCAGAGTTCTGGAAAGGAGTGAAGGGTAGGGTCTAAGTGAGAAACCCCATTTAGCTCTTCCTAGTTGCTGAGAAAGTGTATAAAAGCAAAAATAATATTTTGTTTTTGATAAGGGAGTTGGGATTGCACTGTGCCTTACTGCTTCAATGACCTGTGATTTCAATTGTAGATCTAAATTTTCTTAGAAAAGTGTCCTTGATAAATGTGAATACAGGACACATGACACACAGGACACATGACACATGAACTGGCTAGCCTTATTAAATGTCCATACTTTTAGATCTACAATTGAAATCACAGGTCATTGAAGCAGTAAGGCAATTTTCTTAGAAAAGTGGCCTTGATCAATGTGAATACAGGACACATGACACACGAACTGGCTAGCCTTATTAAATGTCCATACTTATCTCAATCTTTCTAAATGACCTTTCGGGTTCTGTGTTCACAAGAACAGCTATTTTGTACCAGATGTTAGGTTCCCTGAGCTATAAACTGACCAGACTCTGAGGTTTTTTTTTATATTAGAGGTCAAACCAAATTGATCATGCTTAGGTCTAACAGTTTGAGGAACATTTGAGGCCATACACGTGTTAAGAGATATTTTAGATAATAGTAGTCAAAGGGATGAGCCTATGCTTACTAATACCATTTGGCTTTTTTCTTTGTAGCCATGGATAATGATCAAAAACACAGAAATCTCAATCTTTGCTCATTCAAAAGAATTTCAACCAAAAATGTTAAAGAAGATTATTTTCTCCAAAATTTCATTCAATTCCAAAAGAAAGGACATTCAAACCATATCTTCAACAAAAAGTTATAACTCAATATTTTAATCCACACTTACAATAAGCATTTTAAGAGTTAACAAATGAAGCATAAAAGTAACA
Organism: Arcuatula senhousia; assembly: GCA_963971305.1. Taxonomy (NCBI): domain Eukaryota; kingdom Metazoa; phylum Mollusca; class Bivalvia; order Mytilida; family Mytilidae; genus Arcuatula; species Arcuatula senhousia. The sequence goes on along the minus strand of OZ020303.1, from coordinate 45,419,839 downwards.
TGTTTGCACACACAAAGACATCAAAAACCTACCATTAAACTTATGCTGTTTTGACATTCACGTTTTTTCATGCAGAGATCAAACATGCTTCACAATACAATGAATGATGTGACAATCGGTGATGTAACCACATATACAAATCTGATAGCCAGAAATAATAAATTAACCTCTTGTATAAAACTATGGGCTTAAATAGCCATTATAGGTCTGTATTCTACAGGATTGGTAAAATCATATTATATTTTATCTTCTGTGACAAAATAAAAAAGGAAGTATTAAAGTGACATGATGCTAAATCAAGAAGTCTCTGTTATATCTTTGTATGGAACTAAGCTTTAACGAATCAGTGACCTCCATGTTCATGTAGCTTAGCTTTAACGAATCAGTGACCTCCATGTTCATGTAGCTAAGCTTTAACGAATCAGTGACCTACATGTTCAGTCCAGATTTTCTATTGCTGAACTTAAAACAATTTTTAGAGACAGGGACCGCCATGTTCAGAGCTCTGCTGAACTTAAATCAACTTTTGAAGACCTTTCGCTTCTAAAATTTGTTAGACTTCCTGTCCAATCCACATTTTCATACTAAGTTTTGCTGAACTTAAAACAAACTTTTGGGTGTTCCAAAAACTAGAAAAATAATCAAAGAGAGCCTAAAACACACAAAGAAAATTACTCATTAACATCACAGACAATGCCTAAATTAGTAGGGAAATTTATTGTTTATTTTTATTTTCCTTAATGTCCTTCTTGTAAGTAAAGGAGACAATAAGCAAGGTGTTAGCCGACAATGAAAAGATATCAAATTCCTAAACAATGGCGTCACGCTTTCCTTCTGAATTGTCTTACCATATACAAAGTTAGTAATAGATACCCCGCCAAAATATACCTGAAGGTTGTTTGCAAACAAATATATAAATAGGTCTTTGTATAATATGTACTAATTTTTACCTATATAATTTCCCCCCACTATCAAATACATATTTTGTGGTTTTGAAATCACATACCCTGTCTAATTTGGTGTAACTGTACCCATTTATTGATATTAGCTGTCTATAAAGGTTTCAAGTTTCTTTTCATGATCATATTTCAATACAAATATTTTTCAGCAAAGAAGTCAAAAAGTATTGTGACTGATTTCTATTTTAAGTAGATGCATTAGATATTAAGTATCAAGATGAGAACTTATACCTTTGGTACCTTTGGTTTAGGAAGTTGATATTAAGTATCAAGATGAGAACTTATACCTTAATTTGGTACCTTTGGGTTAGGAAGTTGATATTAAGTATCAAGATAAGAACTGATACCTTCGGTACTTTTGGTTTAGGAAGTTGCTCTGTATCCTGGTTCCTATAAAGTTCTGCTTATTCAAAACACACGACATCTCAACATTACATGTACTCAAAGTTCCATAAACTCCTTCAAAATCTGTAAAATATCAAATGCAATTTCAATGTACATCTTTGAATTCAATCATCTAAACAGAATAAAATATCAGTTTTTAATGCAATTATTGTCTTTGAATCATGGTCAAAACTTAATAACCTTGAGGACAGCACACAGTCAATAACAAAAATACACAAGATTAAATATAACAATACCAGGGGCAGATCAAGAAATTTTCAAAAGTGGGATTTCCACCCAGTTCCATTACAGAATATCCTCTGCTTTCATAAATGAAATGGCTGGTAAAGGAAGATTTTTTATTCAGAAAAAAAGTAAGTCACAAAGACAACTGTGAATCTGGAGAAAATATTGGTCAATGATAGCTGCATATAAACTGACCAGTGGGTCACATCTGTTATCACTTAATTTCTTGTTCAATTGTCCTAAATACCCGTCAGTCATTTCATTAACTAGTCATACTTTTATATATAAGTAATTATTAGAATAGTATAATATAGTTTACATGTATGAATAAGAGAGAGCGATCAGCCTAATCTAAATTTTATGTCAGTCACTACAAGCACTAGTGTATGTGGTACAGCCTGACCTGGCTGGTAATCCAAGAAACAGTATTTTTAGTCAGTCACTATGTCATAGTATTTGTTAGAGAAGGTGGATGTATTTGAAGGCTGCATGCATATAACTCTAAGTGGAACTAAGTTCTTTGTCATGAAACTACTAAAGGATGTATGAAAAACACATGTCTATGCTGTGAATTACATTTCTGGTACACACATCTTTTATCTATGCAATTTAAATATGTGATTTTTGATTCATGAAAAAAATAAGATACATGCTTATTTATACTTCTGGTAGTGTCAGATCAAGACATGATGTTTGGTGAAGCCCTGTTGATTTGCCACAGGGGAGGGGGTCTAGCTTGGTCATACTTGAGTGATTTTCTATGTTTTCAATGCTACTGATGAGAGATTACTGCTTGAAATATCAATTAACCATTTTTATTTCTGGTTTGATATTGTTTTTTCTCGTAAAGGGGGAAGGGGTCCCAACCCATACTCACTGTGGCCCAACTACCCTCATTGTAACTGTCCAGTTATAAAAGTATATACAGTAACAGTTTTAAAATACCAAGTCAGACCATCATGACCTTCCTTTAACTTTTGAACATTGCCTTATTAACATGGCCATCAAAGATCTATAATCTTATCATAAAACAAACTGGCCAGTCTATACATAACCTTTGATCATCATGGACATAGTTCATTCTAAAGATGTATATATCATGTATATTGACTTTACAACTTAAAGATTGTTTGCTCTCCTATAGAAATATAACAGTAATCTGATAAAATTTTATCATTTTTCCCACCTAAAGGGTAGACTTGTGATATACCTGTTGTCTAGAAACCTGGTAGATTATAATTAACGGGAATTGCTACCTATATCTTACCGTCTTCCAGAATTCCGACCAGTACTTCCCCGTGGTGGAGGACGGGCCCTGCATCCATCGATAACAAAGGATACTATGGAGCAGCTAACACTGGCGGTGGTGTGTCATGGGCTGGACGACCCATGGCACATAGCGAATCTTTAGCAGTTTTACTGCTATAATCGATGCAGAGGGTCATTCCCCTAGTCACGACTATAAATACCCATCATCATCACCTATATCTCACCTGTTTCAGGTAAAAACAGTTATATGTCTACGGTCTACGACTGATAACAGTCAGATATGGACATAATACCCTTGGTGAAATATCATAAACGATGTCGAATCCCACCGAGACTTATCTGTTGGTGTGGAGAGTAAATCATTAGTGTTATAGGGACTGGTGATAAAAATTAACAGAGCTGTTTTAGATAGGCCCATGTAACTAGGGCTTTTGGAATGTTCAAGATTTTAAAAATCCTTCTTTAAGAGGCGTTAATTACATGAAAATGAAATGATTTTAAAACCATCTTTATTATCGATAGCTCATAGAATCAAAAATAAAATCCATCAGATTTCATAGATAAATTAAGTATTTGAAAATTCAAGTGCATTCAAGTTTGATTAGGTTGAATATGAGTGTTCATGATAGCACTGTGTCCATTTAAAAAAAAGAAAAAGTAAAATAAAACAAATCTATAAAGCATCATGGGCAGATCCAGGGGTTTTCATTGCTAGACCCACCTTTGGTCAGTCAAAGCATGGCAGTAAAAGAGTCTTATCTTAGGCCGCTTTTACAATTGTAGTCATTGAATTGAATTAAACTGAAAAGAATGGATTTAGTTGGAACTAAACTAGACTACCTCCTGATGTATTTTTCCTCAACTGGCCAACTATATGGTCATTCTATTAAGTTTGAAGTACCCATTTGTTTATTACTATTTCTCCAAATCTTTGTAATAAACAAAGATAATAGACAAAGGTCTCTGTACATATAATACCCCAATATATATATAAACCTATTACTATAATCAGTTTATCACAAGTGGCCATAGATCAAGTGGCAAACATATGGACAAGTCTCTACAAAATGCTTCAATAAGTCCAAAAATTATATCTGTATATTTATTATTATTATTCTTCAATGTTATAAATCAATTAGGTCATGGACTTTTGACATTTGAATGACCCATTGGTACGCTTCTCTCACAAAATCCTTTTTTGACAAGGTAAAAACCTGTGTTTTGAAATTAGATAAGGAATTTTTATCTGCATTAATATTTTTTCTAAGCAATCCATTTTCTAAGTAACTATAAATCCAGCTAATATTTTAATATGATCAAAATTTGATCAAGCATTTTAATTTTGAAAATACACATCTAAAACATGATAAACTTTTCTTAAAATACAGAAACTGAGTGAAGCTATATATAAAACTTCATAAAAGTGGTATAAGTTTTGTCACATTTAAAATCCTGTAAAATTTTTAAACAACTTCGATCAATATTAAAATAAATTTTTAAGCAGGATGTTTATTCTTTAAAATGAACAGAGTTCACTTTAAATAAATATTGATATACCAATCTATCAGGTTATTATGTGACTTCGCAAACACAGCACTCTTTTCATTAAAATGCTAATTTGAATGTTTTTTTTTTAAAACTCTTTCTTATTTTCACTCCCTTTAAAAATGAATTATGCCCTATTCAGTAATCCAAGTTGACAATTATATTGCACCCAATATTTCTATCATATAATTTCAATTCAGTTTAACTTCAGGGCATTTTTATTTTAGTTAGGTGTATTTGGTGTTAAATTGTAAATGAGATTAATTTTTTTTCTCACTAAAACTATAAATATTACATTACACAGTATTTGGGTCTTAAGTGTTAATGAAAGGGGGGGGGGGTCCAAGTAATCTGCTTCACAGTTAGTCATCACATTATCCTAGTGCTCGTTTGACTTTTGAACAGTTTAATAATATTTACCATGTAATAAGGGCTTATTTTAGGCAATAGCATTAATATTTATTTTATTGAACTGCTGTTCTGAAGATGCAGGTCAAATGGTCAATTCAAATTCAATGTTTATACATGTATCTGTAATCAGCTTATAAGACATAAGTCAATTGTTTGTAAACATAGCAATTAACCATTTAAGACTTATTATCACAGATAAGCATTAAGGAAATCCTTTCTTCTTATGGCGACAAAATCATTTAAAATGCACCATTTTGTTATAAATTCTGTGCATGACAATGGAAGAAAATGCTAATAAATCTCTGACTTTGGTGCCTTAGGATTTTGAAAATCCACAACACCTGCTAATTTAACTTTTAAAAACTTATTAAAATTGGTAGACAGATTAAAAACTGTAAGCAGTCAAAAATAAATCCCTCAAGAGGATAAGCTTTTATTAGCTTGCTCAACCTCGGCCTTGAGTTTGTCTATGACCTTGTGTTATTATTAAAAAATAAGTTTATGAGCCACAGATGGCCCTCCAATTCTTATATCATTTGCCCCCAACATGTATTACACGAGATATGGACCTACACCAAGAAATTAATCAAAGTTGTTCATGCGTAAAATATTGGTCACAGTGACCTACTTTCTAGTGGGTCATGTAGTGCTACCCAAGACACATTTAGTGCTGAAGTATCATTGATTCCTAACATCGAGCATCCGATTTATGTACCTAAACAAAGAACTTAACCAGTGTCATTCACATGTAAAATATGGGTCACAGTGACCTCCTTTTAAAGTGGGTGGTGTAGCGCTACCCAAAACATAGCTAATGGTGAAATATTATTGACCCCCAACATCTAGCATCTAAGTAATGTACCTAAACTAAGAACTTTACCAAAGTGTTGCAGACGTATGGACAGACAAGCATTAAACTATATGTCTGATTCAAATAGACTGGACGGGCCATAAATTATTATATAACGACTAAAATGAACGCATGTCTGTTCAAAACATAGCTAGCTAGATAGCTGAACTATACCACTGGGGTGACAAGTACATAATTGTTCAACTGGATTCAGATGCATCAAATTGCAACTTATTTATTTAAAATCTCTACTTGATAGTTAAATATCAAAAATGCCAAATGCACTTCTTTTGAAGTTATGGATAGGAGAAGCAGAAAAAAAAACCTTTCAAATGGGGTTTCCAAACTTTCTTTTTTCTTTTAAAACCAAGGGCCAAAAGTCAGGTTAAAATTGTTAAGGTCAGTGTTTGCTAAATGTCTGGGTTTTCAAGTTTTATTGTATAATTCCTCAAACAATCTACCAATCATTCATATAGATCCATATAAATGTTTAAGTATACTTTAATATTTACAAAGATCAAAGTTTAAATGTATGTAAACAAAAGTTGAAAATCATCCAAAATCTATTAACCATTCATCATAGTTTTAACCAATTTAAAACTTGAGAAACAATTATCTAAATGTTAAGCCATCAATGGAATTTTTATGAATGTTCAGGAGACAATTTTCGACAAATAAAACACCAAAACCTTGTTATATCGGTTTGTAATTGGGCCTTAACCATGTACAATATGTGTTTGTGCCAATAAATTTGATTTGATTTGATTTATAAAAATAAAAATAAATGAATAGACTATGACCCCCCTCTCTGTGGCCTTTTCATAAATACCAGGGTCAGGAAAGTCGTCTCAAAATGTAGTAAATTGTCAATATTTCTGCTATTTGTATTTTTTTGGGTGAAATAGGTTGCATGGTCATAAATACGGTGCCTTGAGGAACTGGGCAATCATACAGGTTGTTCATCTCCGACTCTGTCTATGCATGTATACAATCCCTAGATTTGAATTCAGAAAGAATGTACCAATTTGCAAAGAAACACCAAAACCTTTTATATACTATACAGGTACAAATGTGTTAAAATGTTTTTCAAAGAAAAATCAAGATCTTTGTAAAAGTTTTAAGGATTGACCACAGTTTTGATAACTTGCATAAATCAAATTGACTAGGGGATTGGTAAAGGTGGAAACACAGGTAGTTTGCATTTTAAATAAGTTATGTAGATTAAGTTCTCAATTCACCTAACTAACATAATAAATGGATGTAAGTGAAGTAAGACAAACAGCATTTTAATGTGTCTAACTACAACCACCAGTTACAGTATCAGCCTTGGTCAGTCAGGACATATCCATCTCTACCTGTGTTTCTGTAAAACATGTTACAAATGAAGGATTAGTACATCAAAGAATGAAAAATTGATACCACCAGATTTTAAATGCAACAGGTTTCATTTTTTCTGTAGCAAATAAATACAATTGACAAACAGAGTATTTGTCACTTATTAATTAGCTTTTAATATATTTTTCAGAGCAAGAGATCGAGAATTGAAAGTGTTTAATACACAAGTCCATATCAGTCTCAAAAAGGGCAAAATGAAAAATTTATGACAGAAGAACATTGCTTGTCTGCATCGAAGGTAATTGATCCTTTTCACAATTAAAGATTACCATCCCCCCAAAAAAATAACCGAAAAAACCCAACTATTTCCGAGGTTGCTTTGTCACAATGATACCTGACAAAAGTTTTTTTTAACCTGTACCATAGTGTTTTTCAACCTATATATTGTAAAGAAAAACATATGAAAAATCCATTTTCACATGCACTTTGTGATAAAAACCTTTCCCAAATGTAATAAAACAAAATCAACACAGAATAGAAATTGTTTGTTTTTCTTATGTCTGTAACTTTAGGGTAATGCATGTTACAAACAAGATTTCAAATATCCTTGAAACCTAAGTAATAAATAACCTAAATATTTGTCTTGCAGAAAACATTGTTTATGGAATTTCAATTAATCAAGTTCTGCTTAAATTTAAGTTTTTTTTTTCAAAATGGATAGTTTCATAGGAAAATTAATAAATTAGACAGTATGGAAGGACTAAAAGGACACACATAAATAAGTAGGAGATCATTTCAACTATCAAGACAAAAGTTGCAGTTGCAGATACTGTGGTTTCAGAATTATTTGTGGGGTATTAATTTTCATGGTTTTTGTGTGTGGCCTTTACCTACAAAAACTGATGCCCCATGAAAAGGAAATTTAACATTGAATTGGCTGCAGTCTTGATCAAACCACAAAGATTGGTACCTACAAAATAAATGAATCCACAGTAGACCTCCCCCCCAAAAAAAAAATAAATAATACATGCATTTCCCTTTTGCAATATTTGTCAAGGGCACCAGACATACTTTAAAGTCACAATTAAGTCATGTTATTTCATTCATAAAATAAGAAATTGCAAATTAGGACAAGGCCAATTTACTATCAATGATGGGAGTGACATAATTCATGAAAACACTATTAAAGAAAGAGAAAATATTATTCAGATTTTATGCATAATGATTCCTATCATGATGCAACAACTTTTGATGTTGTTTTTATCAAAATAGTTTTTATAACCATGAAAAAAAAAACAAGTCAGTGACAGCAGTTTATATAGCAAAGCCATATGTTACATGCTACTTTTTAAAGATAATTTACCAGGTAACTAATATGATGTGCCATCATGATCTTGCATTTTCTATTGTTAGATTATTCGTTCCTTATTTGTCTTGCATATATTATACAGAAACAGAGATAGTAAGGAAAAACATCAATACCTATTCTTATAAAAAGCACTAAGTATACTAAGAAAAAAAAATAAGTATAATTTATGCATAATCTCAATTTATGATTCATCTAAACATATGCTACATTCATTGTGTCCTACAAAAATATCAATGACTGAAATATTCCTTATCCTTTTCACTGAAATCATGTTTTACAATACAGCTTTAGCCAAGACAAAATTGTGCACCAAAATAAAGAGAGGAAACTGCCTGGTCAATATAACCTACAAGGATTGAACTAAAATGAAAATATCTTGCTTATAGACTTTTTGAATTATTGGTTTCATTTTACAAATATCAGACAAAAATTAACTTTATGTGTTTCTTAAACAACAGACCACCATAAAGTCAACTAAGTACATTGCTTCCTGGACTATCAAAAGAAGGGGCAGTTAACTTTGATAACCATCTAACCATGTTTGGTCCGGTAGTCCCCCTCAATCATCCCAACAAGGCCCTTTAACATCATGTATCTCTGTAAATCAAGTATCAAACAGAATATCAATATAAACCAGACCGATAATGATGATGTTGTATTATATCCATCCGTAATTGTATACTCCTATATCATTGAGGTGAATGAGACCGTGGCTAGGTTAAGGTCCTACATACAATACCCATACAAGGGTGTTTATGGTCACTTGGTAGGTAAAATACAAAAATCACTAATTTAGCCGGTCTGGGACTAAATTAAACCACTGGATAAAAGACCGTCAATGAACTAGAAAATACTACAAATGGTTACAAAGCTTATCTCCGAAGACTATAAACATTAAACTGGAAAGAAAATTAAATTACTAAGTAAAGATGAATCGAAGTGTAGCATTATTTCATTCTATGGATGTAATCGGGCAGACAAACTCAGAGTCTGTCTTAAGGGTCAAAGTATCAAATATCTTGATCTTAAGTATAAAAAAAAATCTTATCTTTTGTGACTTTTGATAGGGTACTAAATGCCCATCATAAAACATTACAGACAGAGTCAGTTAATTTCATGTTTCAAACTCAATAATTTTGTTACATGATTTGACAACATAAAATCCAATGCTGTTTGAAAAGGGGATGCATTGGGTGCAATTGCACCCCCACCCCCTTTCGCAAAAATATGCACCAAAACCTACCAAAATGGGTCCAATCATAGAAAATTTTCTTTGGCTGGGAGGGGGACCCCCTACTTCACCCTACCCTGCACCTTCCCCTTGCCAAAAACTTTGTGAGGGCCCTGATAAGTAACATATCTTTAGAAAATCAAAATAAATTGAGTTCTTTAAGGTGATGTCTTAGTTATCAGTCCAATGACTTGATAATGTGTCAATCATAAATGACTAAGTTCATATAGTTTACCACATATACATGTAAAGGTAAAAACACACAAAACAAGCAATAAAAACGAAATCAAAATGTAGATAAAAGTAAAAGGGTGGCCCAAATTTTTGGACATACATCCTTCCTCAAATACAAAAAACATGCCACCCTTTTACTTTTAACTACATTTGGATTTCGTTTTTAATGCTTATTCCTTTAACATAAATCTTTACAACACATTCATTAATGATGCCAAATCTTGGTCTACAGCCACTAAGTGGTTGCAACTGTACTCAACCTTAAGGACAGAACCATAAAGGGTGAAAATATCTTGATTTTATCAGTACAAATCCACCTAAAGTGACAAGTCAGTTAGCAGTGACAAAAGTCTTATTTGCATGATTTTAGAAAAAGTTACTGGGACATTACAATGCAACAGAACTTGCATGTAGAACTCTAATGTAGATACACAAACGGATAAGCTTCAAAAAGCTGGGGCAAAAGGTTATTCCTCTTGCTCAACGTGACAAAATATATTCTTGTCTGATGCAACCTACCACAGAATTCAATGGGTTATTCCCGTATTAACCCTCCGATTACAATCAGAGTTAAATGATCCATGATTCTATCATGCATAGATACTGTTGCATGTTGACAACAATTTTAAGGTTCTTCAAACCATTTAACACTAAAGGTTAACAAGGTTGTTACAGATGAAGAAGTGATTGTTAGTTACATAAGACAAGGGCAATAACGCTGATTATAAGGTATTGATGGTAATCTTTTTATTAAATATTAAAGGATTTTGGAAGTTTGGAAGTTTGATGGCTTATGGTAATTAAAAGGCAGATTTAAACATTTACTTTGCTACTTTTTAATTAACAATTCAGATGCAGTTCAAATCACAATAAAAATTAAGAATTGCATGTATTGTCAAAAAAGTAAGTCTAGAATCATTAAAAGGCATAACAGAATTTTTTTTTACTTAAATGCACTTTAAGTTTCCATATCAAAATACAACATTAAAAATACTTTTTTTCTGGTCAGTCATTCTGCATAAAAAATATTGGTGCAATAAACTGCAGCTCCATACAGGTGTTTGAATATGCGAAAATATGCTATACAAAATGAACTTATCAATGCCAGATTGGAAAGAATCTTGAACCCCAAATTTTCTAACCAGCTTATACTATTATATAACATATATTCAACCCAACAAATATATAAAAATATAGCAATATCAATTTATTAGAACCATGATTATCAGCTATATAAGTGGTAACATTTGTGTCACTTTTAACACATTAAATGTCTATACATGATAGACCATACAAAAAAGTCAAAAGTTGACAATGTCTTCACAGAACATTTAATGTCTGTTGAAGATCACTATCTATCATTTCTTTTTTTTTTGAAAACTACTCATCTAAGAAACTTAAATGAGATTTCAATTATTTAAAGACACATATAGAGATCATTTTAGGCACTTAGGTGGTCAAATGAATGAACATAAAGACTTAACTTGGGATTGTTTCTACAGATAACAGCTTGTATAGTTGTAAAATATGCTACACAAAATTAGAACTTAATTTCTATAGGTACATGTATAATTTTGAGCAAAATTTGAGGAAAACAATGTTAATGCTTATAATAACTGAACACCCCGTTATTCAATGTTTATGTATTTAAAACAGTCTTCTTGTAGGCTTTGGGGGCTCAGATCTTTATAGCGTTATGTTATGTCTTTACTATAATACTACATTTAGATAAAAGCATTGGGTAAAGACCATTTAACATGGGATATAATCACTTCTCATATGACCCAATAGTATCTACTAATAACAGATGGGTATCTCTTTGTTCCCATTGGTGTGCAACTGTGCAACAAAATTATCCTTCAACAACTGTTATCACACCATTGGTGGAGTCATTCTTATAAAATGGATACAATATTATACAGGCCAGAGGTGTTGAAATCTGACCCCCCAAATCTAATTTCAAGAAGTATATATAACACCCTTTTAACCTAAAAGAGATACTAGTTAGGTGTCTTTGAATCATTGAAAAGAATGTGGCTAATAATAGCTCTGAACATGTTAATGCAATTGAAACTCATCTATTTATAGGTATTGTTTTTTGTAAGTTTTTGGACCAGTCTTCATATCCGGCCTACAGTTTAATCACCTCTCGTCATTACTATAATACTATATCAGATAAAGCATTGAGTAAGGACCATTAACCTGGGAGAGAGCCACTTCTCATAGAACCAAACTGCAATAGTATCTACTTCTCACAGATGGGTATCACTTTGTTCCTATTGGTGTGCAACTGTGCAACAAAATTATCCTTCATCAACTGTTATCACACCATTGGTTGAGTCATTCTTATAAAATGAATACAATATTATACAGGCCAGAGGTGTTGAAATCTGACCCCCCAAATCTGATGAAGAAGTCCATATAACACCCTTTTAACCTAACAATGATTTTGTATCTTATGTCTAACTTACTACTATCTGTTAAAGACATTCTTTAGTTTAAATAATTCATCATTTATTGTTAAAAACTTTAACAATTTATCACTTAAACAAATAATTGTGGGGAATACTGATTATATACATGTTTAAACAACTAAAGAAGATGGATGATGCACAAAAAGATTGTATTAGCCAATGAAGTTTTGTCATGAAAAAAAAAACCATTTAAATTTAAATTGTATTTGGATAATTAAGCACAAGACATTTTTTACAGAGTGCAAAGTACCAAAGATTTTCCCATTGAAAACAATGCTTTCCTGTCAAAATTCATAATTTTCTGTATGTCTCAAAATTAAAATTTTGGGTTTTATTTTCCATTCAGAAGAAAGTAAAATATATATTGACATTTTTACCGGGTACGAAACTATATGGTCCCGTGGCTTTTACGGGACAAAAATTTATGTTTTAGTATGTACCTGAAAATTCATGCTTTTTTCTTTAGAAATTGCGGAAAAATAAAATGCGTTTTAACAATAATATTAACATGATTAAATCACACTTCATATGTGGAATAAAGACGTAACTCACTGTACAATATTTCTACCAAAAATCATTTTTCGTTTATAACCACACGTAAAAAGCCATGCATTTACTCCTGAATTGTATCTTCCCTTCACAGGCGATGACTTCACACACGTACCTATTTGGTACCTTGCTACCTATACTGCGCGCATGCGCAATCAGAATCTATCAACTCTTGGCCAAAACTTGCGCGGACATCTTTGGACCAGGAATAAGTAAACTCCATACCATTTCGATATGAAATAAATTCTACAGAATTTTTTTCCAGAGGCCACCCCCACCCCAAAAAGCGAACTTTTCGATAACAAAAAATCGCAATTTTTGGTCTTTTTTCTGAGAAGTTTTAGGCATATAATCCTACTTTTAGTTTTATTCTACAGTCCAAGATATTGATTTTGCAAAAATAATATCACATACGAAAATTTGTCATTTGAGTCCGAAAAATCTGGCCGAAAATACGGACAAATTTAATTGAATAAATACCAATATTTTTGAAACAGACCATAGGTACAGAAAAGTACAAATATGATAGACTGGTGTTGGTTTTCCTAAAGATCCGCCTATATATTCGTCATTTTAAGTGAAAAGGTCACATTATAATGGCTCATACTCGTTGAAGCAAACTGATTTTCAAGGGCGAATTTCGGCCGTTTATGTGAAAAAAGGCTATTTCTTTGATTTTTAATTTCCGAAAACTGGCTTTAAATAAAAAATCAAAATATTTTTAGTTGGAAACCCCATTAACCCCCCTAAAACCCTGGCATGACTACAAATTTCTAAAAGTTGAACATCTTTTATCAAAAAAATATAAGGCTGGGTACCCCCTAAAATCGGGCTTTTTTCGTTTATTTTGAAAAAGACTATAGAAATTTGAAATATCACTATTCAGAATGATAAAAATGTGCTAGATGTATTTTTTTCCTCTCAAATTTGAGAAAAAATGCAGTTAAAATGGTATATTTGGTGATATTTTTACTTTTTCTATTTTCGATATAGAGTGCAAAGTACCAAAGATTTTCCCATTGAAAACAATGCTTTCCTGTCAAAATTCATAATAATTTTCTGTATGTCTCAAAATTAAAATTTTGGGTTTTATTTTCCATTCAGAAGAAAGTAAAATATATATTGACATTTTTACCGGGTACGAAACTATATGGTCCCGTGGCTTTTACGGGACAAAAATTTATGTTTTAGTATGTACCTGAAAATTCATGCTTTTTTCTTTAGAAATTGCGGAAAAATAAAATGCGTTTTAACAATAATATTAACATGATTAAATCACATTTCATATGTGGAATAAAGACGTAACTCACTGTACAATATTTCTACCAAAAATCATTTTTCGTTTATAACCACACGTAAAAAGCCATGCATTTACTCCTGAATTGTATCTTCCCTTCACAGGCGATGACTTCACACACGTACCTATTTGGTACCTTGCTACCTATACTGCGCGCATGCGCAATCAGAATCTATCAACTCTTGGCCAAAACTTGCGCGGACATCTTTGGACCAGGAATAAGTAAACTCCATACCATTTCGATATGAAATAAATTCTACAGAATTTTTTTCCAGAGGCCACCCCCACCCCAAAAAGCGAACTTTTCGATAACAAAAAATCGCAATTTTTGGTCTTTTTTCTGAGAAGTTTTAGGCATATAATCCTACTTTTAGTTTTATTCTACAGTCCAAGATATTGATTTTGCAAAAATAATATCACATACGAAAATTTGTCATTTGAGTCCGAAAAATCTGGCCGAAAATACGGACAAATTTAATTGAATAAATACCAATATTTTTGAAACAGACCATAGGTACAGAAAAGTACAAATATGATAGACTGGTGTTGGTTTTCCTAAAGATCCGCCTATATATTCGTCATTTTAAGTGAAAAGGTCACATTATAATGGCTCATACTCGTTGAAGCAAACTGATTTTCAAGGGCGAATTTCGGCCGTTTATGTGAAAAAAGGCTATTTCTTTGATTTTTAATTTCCGAAAACTGGCTTTAAATAAAAAATCAAAATATTTTTAGTTGGAAACCCCATTAACCCCCCTAAAACCCTGGCATGACTACAAATTTCTAAAAGTTGAACATCTTTTATCAAAAAAATATAAGGCTGGGTACCCCCTAAAATCGGGCTTTTTTCGTTTATTTTGAAAAAGACTATAGAAATTTGAAATATCACTATTCAGAATGATAAAAATGTGCTAGATGTATTTTTTTCCTCTCAAATTTGAGAAAAAATGCAGTTAAAATGGTATATTTGGTGATATTTTTACTTTTTCTATTTTCGATATAGAGTGCAAAGTACCAAAGATTTTCCCATTGAAAACAATGCTTTCCTGTCAAAATTCATAATTTTCTGTATGTCTCAAAATTAAAATTTTGGGTTTTATTTTCCATTCAGAAGAAAGTAAAATATATATTGACATTTTTACCGGGTACGAAACTATATGGTCCCGTGGCTTTTACGGGACAAAAATTTATGTTTTAGTATGTACCTGAAAATTCATGCTTTTTTATTTAGAAATTGCGGAAAAATAAAATGCGTTTTAACAATAATATTAACATGATTAAATCACATTTCATATGTGGAATAAAGACGTAACTCACTGTACAATATTTCTACCAAAAATCATTTTTCGTTTATAACCACACGTAAAAAGCCATGCATTTACTCCTGAATTGTATCTTCCCTTCACAGGCGATGACTTCACACACGTACCTATTTGGTACCTTGCTACCTATACTGCGCGCATGCGCAATCAGAATCTATCAACTCTTGGCCAAAACTTGCGCGGACATCTTTGGACCAGGAATAAGTAAACTCCATAACATTTCGATATGAAATAAATTCTACAGAATTTTTTTCCAGAGGCCACCCCCACCCCAAAAAGCGAACTTTTCGATAACAAAAAATCGCAATTTTTGGTCTTTTTTCTGAGAAGTTTTAGGCATATAATCCTACTTTTAGTTTTATTCTACAGTCCAAGATATTGATTTTGCAAAAATAATATCACATACGAAAATTTGTCATTTGAGTCCGAAAAATCTGGCCGAAAATACGGACAAATTTAATTGAATAAATACCAATATTTTTGAAACAGACCATAGGTACAGAAAAGTACAAATATGATAGACTGGTGTTGGTTTTCCTAAAGATCCGCCTATATATTCGTCATTTTAAGTGAAAAGGTCACATTATAATGGCTCATACTCGTTGAAGCAAACTGATTTTCAAGGGCGAATTTCGGCCGTTTATGTGAAAAAAGGCTATTTCTTTGATTTTTAATTTCCGAAAACTGGCTTTAAATAAAAAATCAAAATATTTTTAGTTGGAAACCCCATTAACCCCCCTAAAACCCTGGCATGACTACAAATTTCTAAAAGTTGAACATCTTTTATCAAAAAAATATAAGGCTGGGTACCCCCTAAAATCGGGCTTTTTTCGTTTATTTTGAAAAAGACTATAGAAATTTGAAATATCACTATTCAGAATGATAAAAATGTGCTAGATGTATTTTTTTCCTCTCAAATTTGAGAAAAAATGCAGTTAAAATGGTATATTTGGTGATATTTTTACTTTTTCTATTTTCGATATAGAGTGCAAAGTACCAAAGATTTTCCCATTGAAAACAATGCTTTCCTGTCAAAATTCATAATTTTCTGTATGTCTCAAAATTAAAATTTTGGGTTTTATTTTCCATTCAGAAGAAAGTAAAATATATATTGACATTTTTACCGGGTACGAAACTATATGGTCCCGTGGCTTTTACGGGACAAAAATTTATGTTTTAGTATGTACCTGAAAATTCATGCTTTTTTATTTAGAAATTGCGGAAAAATAAAATGCGTTTTAACAATAATATTAACATGATTAAATCACATTTCATATGTGGAATAAAGACGTAACTCACTGTACAATATTTCTACCAAAAATCATTTTTCGTTTATAACCACACGTAAAAAGCCATGCATTTACTCCTGAATTGTATCTTCCCTTCACAGGCGATGACTTCACACACGTACCTATTTGGTACCTTGCTACCTATACTGCGCGCATGCGCAATCAGAATCTATCAACTCTTGGCCAAAACTTGCGCGGACATCTTTGGACCAGGAATAAGTAAACTCCATAACATTTCGATATGAAATAAATTCTACAGAATTTTTTTCCAGAGGCCACCCCCACCCCAAAAAGCGAACTTTTCGATAACAAAAAATCGCAATTTTTGGTCTTTTTTCTGAGAAGTTTTAGGCATATAATCCTACTTTTAGTTTTATTCTACAGTCCAAGATATTGATTTTGCAAAAATAATATCACATACGAAAATTTGTCATTTGAGTCCGAAAAATCTGGCCGAAAATACGGACAAATTTAATTGAATAAATACCAATATTTTTGAAACAGACCATAGGTACAGAAAAGTACAAATATGATAGACTGGTGTTGGTTTTCCTAAAGATCCGCCTATATATTCGTCATTTTAAGTGAAAAGGTCACATTATAATGGCTCATACTCGTTGAAGCAAACTGATTTTCAAGGGCGAATTTCGGCCGTTTATGTGAAAAAAGGCTATTTCTTTGATTTTTAATTTCCGAAAACTGGCTTTAAATAAAAAATCAAAATATTTTTAGTTGGAAACCCCATTAACCCCCCTAAAACCCTGGCATGACTACAAATTTCTAAAAGTTGAACATCTTTTATCAAAAAAATATAAGGCTGGGTACCCCCTAAAATCGGGCTTTTTTCGTTTATTTTGAAAAAGACTATAGAAATTTGAAATATCACTATTCAGAATGATAAAAATGTGCTAGATGTATTTTTTTCCTCTCAAATTTGAGAAAAAATGCAGTTAAAATGGTATATTTGGTGATATTTTTACTTTTTCTATTTTCGATATAGAGTGCAAAGTACCAAAGATTTTCCCATTGAAAACAATGCTTTCCTGTCAAAATTCATAATTTTCTGTATGTCTCAAAATTAAAATTTTGGGTTTTATTTTCCATTCAGAAGAAAGTAAAATATATATTGACATTTTTACCGGGTACGAAACTATATGGTCCCGTGGCTTTTACGGGACAAAAATTTATGTTTTAGTATGTACCTGAAAATTCATGCTTTTTTATTTAGAAATTGCGGAAAAATAAAATGCGTTTTAACAATAATATTAACATGATTAAATCACATTTCATATGTGGAATAAAGACGTAACTCACTGTACAATATTTCTACCAAAAATCATTTTTCGTTTATAACCACACGTAAAAAGCCATGCATTTACTCCTGAATTGTATCTTCCCTTCACAGGCGATGACTTCACACACGTACCTATTTGGTACCTTGCTACCTATACTGCGCGCATGCGCAATCAGAATCTATCAACTCTTGGCCAAAACTTGCGCGGACATCTTTGGACCAGGAATAAGTAAACTCCATAACATTTCGATATGAAATAAATTCTACAGAATTTTTTTCCAGAGGCCACCCCCACCCCAAAAAGCGAACTTTTCGATAACAAAAAATCGCAATTTTTGGTCTTTTTTCTGAGAAGTTTTAGGCATATAATCCTACTTTTAGTTTTATTCTACAGTCCAAGATATTGATTTTGCAAAAATAATATCACATACGAAAATTTGTCATTTGAGTCCGAAAAATCTGGCCGAAAATACGGACAAATTTAATTGAATAAATACCAATATTTTTGAAACAGACCATAGGTACAGAAAAGTACAAATATGATAGACTGGTGTTGGTTTTCCTAAAGATCCGCCTATATATTCGTCATTTTAAGTGAAAAGGTCACATTATAATGGCTCATACTCGTTGAAGCAAACTGATTTTCAAGGGCGAATTTCGGCCGTTTATGTGAAAAAAGGCTATTTCTTTGATTTTTAATTTCCGAAAACTGGCTTTAAATAAAAAATCAAAATATTTTTAGTTGGAAACCCCATTAACCCCCCTAAAACCCTGGCATGACTACAAATTTCTAAAAGTTGAACATCTTTTATCAAAAAAATATAAGGCTGGGTACCCCCTAAAATCGGGCTTTTTTCGTTTATTTTGAAAAAGACTATAGAAATTTGAAATATCACTATTCAGAATGATAAAAATGTGCTAGATGTATTTTTTTCCTCTCAAATTTGAGAAAAAATGCAGTTAAAATGGTATATTTGGTGATATTTTTACTTTTTCTATTTTCGATATACTGCGCGCATGCGCAATCAGAATCTATCAACTCTTGGCCAAAACTTGCGCGGACATCTTTGGACCAGGAATAAGTAAACTCCATAACATTTCGATATGAAATAAATTCTACAGAATTTTTTTCCAGAGGCCACCCCCACCCCAAAAAGCGAACTTTTCGATAACAAAAAATCGCAATTTTTGGTCTTTTTTCTGAGAAGTTTTAGGCATATAATCCTACTTTTAGTTTTATTCTACAGTCCAAGATATTGATTTTGCAAAAATAATATCACATACGAAAATTTGTCATTTGAGTCCGAAAAATCTGGCCGAAAATACGGACAAATTTAATTGAATAAATACCAATATTTTTGAAACAGACCATAGGTACAGAAAAGTACAAATATGATAGACTGGTGTTGGTTTTCCTAAAGATCCGCCTATATATTCGTCATTTTAAGTGAAAAGGTCACATTATAATGGCTCATACTCGTTGAAGCAAACTGATTTTCAAGGGCGAATTTCGGCCGTTTATGTGAAAAAAGGCTATTTCTTTGATTTTTAATTTCCGAAAACTGGCTTTAAATAAAAAATCAAAATATTTTTAGTTGGAAACCCCATTAACCCCCCTAAAACCCTGGCATGACTACAAATTTCTTAAAGTTGAACATCTTTTATCAAAAAAATATAAGGCTGGGTACCCCCTAAAATCGGGCTTTTTTCGTTTATTTTGAAAAAGACTATAGAAATTTGAAATATCACTATTCAGAATGATAAAAATGTGCTAGATGTATTTTTTTCCTCTCAAATTTGAGAAAAAATGCAGTTAAAATGGTATATTTGGTGATATTTTTACTTTTTCTATTTTCGATATAGAGTGCAAAGTACCAAAGATTTTCCCATTGAAAACAATGCTTTCCTGTCAAAATTCATAATTTTCTGTATGTCTCAAAATTAAAATTTTGGGTTTTATTTTCCATTCAGAAGAAAGTAAAATATATATTGACATTTTTACCGGGTACGAAACTATATGGTCCCGTGGCTTTTACGGGACAAAAATTTATGTTTTAGTATGTACCTGAAAATTCATGCTTTTTTATTTAGAAATTGCGGAAAAATAAAATGCGTTTTAACAATAATATTAACATGATTAAATCACATTTCATATGTGGAATAAAGACGTAACTCACTGTACAATATTTCTACCAAAAATCATTTTTCGTTTATAACCACACGTAAAAAGCCATGCATTTACTCCTGAATTGTATCTTCCCTTCACAGGCGATGACTTCACACACGTACCTATTTGGTACCTTGCTACCTATACTGCGCGCATGCGCAATCAGAATCTATCAACTCTTGGCCAAAACTTGCGCGGACATCTTTGGACCAGGAATAAGTAAACTCCATAACATTTCGATATGAAATAAATTCTACAGAATTTTTTTCCAGAGGCCACCCCCACCCCAAAAAGCGAACTTTTCGATAACAAAAAATCGCAATTTTTGGTCTTTTTTCTGAGAAGTTTTAGGCATATAATCCTACTTTTAGTTTTATTCTACAGTCCAAGATATTGATTTTGCAAAAATAATATCACATACGAAAATTTGTCATTTGAGTCCGAAAAATCTGGCCGAAAATACGGACAAATTTAATTGAATAAATACCAATATTTTTGAAACAGACCATAGGTACAGAAAAGTACAAATATGATAGACTGGTGTTGGTTTTCCTAAAGATCCGCCTATATATTCGTCATTTTAAGTGAAAAGGTCACATTATAATGGCTCATACTCGTTGAAGCAAACTGATTTTCAAGGGCGAATTTCGGCCGTTTATGTGAAAAAAGGCTATTTCTTTGATTTTTAATTTCCGAAAACTGGCTTTAAATAAAAAATCAAAATATTTTTAGTTGGAAACCCCATTAACCCCCCTAAAACCCTGGCATGACTACAAATTTCTAAAAGTTGAACATCTTTTATCAAAAAAATATAAGGCTGGGTACCCCCTAAAATCGGGCTTTTTTCGTTTATTTTGAAAAAGACTATAGAAATTTGAAATATCACTATTCAGAATGATAAAAATGTGCTAGATGTATTTTTTTCCTCTCAAATTTGAGAAAAAATGCAGTTAAAATGGTATATTTGGTGATATTTTTACTTTTTCTATTTTCGATATAGAGTGCAAAGTACCAAAGATTTTCCCATTGAAAACAATGCTTTCCTGTCAAAATTCATAATTTTCTGTATGTCTCAAAATTAAAATTTTGGGTTTTATTTTCCATTCAGAAGAAAGTAAAATATATATTGACATTTTTACCGGGTACGAAACTATATGGTCCCGTGGCTTTTACGGGACAAAAATTTATGTTTTAGTATGTACCTGAAAATTCATGCTTTTTTATTTAGAAATTGCGGAAAAATAAAATGCGTTTTAACAATAATATTAACATGATTAAATCACATTTCATATGTGGAATAAAGACGTAACTCACTGTACAATATTTCTACCAAAAATCATTTTTCGTTTATAACCACACGTAAAAAGCCATGCATTTACTCCTGAATTGTATCTTCCCTTCACAGGCGATGACTTCACACACGTACCTATTTGGTACCTTGCTACCTATACTGCGCGCATGCGCAATCAGAATCTATCAACTCTTGGCCAAAACTTGCGCGGACATCTTTGGACCAGGAATAAGTAAACTCCATAACATTTCGATATGAAATAAATTCTACAGAATTTTTTTCCAGAGGCCACCCCCACCCCAAAAAGCGAACTTTTCGATAACAAAAAATCGCAATTTTTGGTCTTTTTTCTGAGAAGTTTTAGGCATATAATCCTACTTTTAGTTTTATTCTACAGTCCAAGATATTGATTTTGCAAAAATAATATCACATACGAAAATTTGTCATTTGAGTCCGAAAAATCTGGCCGAAAATACGGACAAATTTAATTGAATAAATACCAATATTTTTGAAACAGACCATAGGTACAGAAAAGTACAAATATGATAGACTGGTGTTGGTTTTCCTAAAGATCCGCCTATATATTCGTCATTTTAAGTGAAAAGGTCACATTATAATGGCTCATACTCGTTGAAGCAAACTGATTTTCAAGGGCGAATTTCGGCCGTTTATGTGAAAAAAGGCTATTTCTTTGATTTTTAATTTCCGAAAACTGGCTTTAAATAAAAAATCAAAATATTTTTAGTTGGAAACCCCATTAACCCCCCTAAAACCCTGGCATGACTACAAATTTCTAAAAGTTGAACATCTTTTATCAAAAAAATATAAGGCTGGGTACCCCCTAAAATCGGGCTTTTTTCGTTTATTTTGAAAAAGACTATAGAAATTTGAAATATCACTATTCAGAATGATAAAAATGTGCTAGATGTATTTTTTTCCTCTCAAATTTGAGAAAAAATGCAGTTAAAATGGTATATTTGGTGATATTTTTACTTTTTCTATTTTCGATATAGAGTGCAAAGTACCAAAGATTTTCCCATTGAAAACAATGCTTTCCTGTCAAAATTCATAATTTTCTGTATGTCTCAAAATTAAAATTTTGGGTTTTATTTTCCATTCAGAAGAAAGTAAAATATATATTGACATTTTTACCGGGTACGAAACTATATGGTCCCGTGGCTTTTACGGGACAAAAATTTATGTTTTAGTATGTACCTGAAAATTCATGCTTTTTTATTTAGAAATTGCGGAAAAATAAAATGCGTTTTAACAATAATATTAACATGATTAAATCACATTTCATATGTGGAATAAAGACGTAACTCACTGTACAATATTTCTACCAAAAATCATTTTTCGTTTATAACCACACGTAAAAAGCCATGCATTTACTCCTGAATTGTATCTTCCCTTCACAGGCGATGACTTCACACACGTACCTATTTGGTACCTTGCTACCTATACTGCGCGCATGCGCAATCAGAATCTATCAACTCTTGGCCAAAACTTGCGCGGACATCTTTGGACCAGGAATAAGTAAACTCCATAACATTTCGATATGAAATAAATTCTACAGAATTTTTTTCCAGAGGCCACCCCCACCCCAAAAAGCGAACTTTTCGATAACAAAAAATCGCAATTTTTGGTCTTTTTTCTGAGAAGTTTTAGGCATATAATCCTACTTTTAGTTTTATTCTACAGTCCAAGATATTGATTTTGCAAAAATAATATCACATACGAAAATTTGTCATTTGAGTCCGAAAAATCTGGCCGAAAATACGGACAAATTTAATTGAATAAATACCAATATTTTTGAAACAGACCATAGGTACAGAAAAGTACAAATATGATAGACTGGTGTTGGTTTTCCTAAAGATCCGCCTATATATTCGTCATTTTAAGTGAAAAGGTCACATTATAATGGCTCATACTCGTTGAAGCAAACTGATTTTCAAGGGCGAATTTCGGCCGTTTATGTGAAAAAAGGCTATTTCTTTGATTTTTAATTTCCGAAAACTGGCTTTAAATAAAAAATCAAAATATTTTTAGTTGGAAACCCCATTAACCCCCCTAAAACCCTGGCATGACTACAAATTTCTAAAAGTTGAACATCTTTTATCAAAAAAATATAAGGCTGGGTACCCCCTAAAATCGGGCTTTTTTCGTTTATTTTGAAAAAGACTATAGAAATTTGAAATATCACTATTCAGAATGATAAAAATGTGCTAGATGTATTTTTTTCCTCTCAAATTTGAGAAAAAATGCAGTTAAAATGGTATATTTGGTGATATTTTTACTTTTTCTATTTTCGATATAGAGTGCAAAGTACCAAAGATTTTCCCATTGAAAACAATGCTTTCCTGTCAAAATTCATAATTTTCTGTATGTCTCAAAATTAAAATTTTGGGTTTTATTTTCCATTCAGAAGAAAGTAAAATATATATTGACATTTTTACCGGGTACGAAACTATATGGTCCCGTGGCTTTTACGGGACAAAAATTTATGTTTTAGTATGTACCTGAAAATTCATGCTTTTTTATTTAGAAATTGCGGAAAAATAAAATGCGTTTTAACAATAATATTAACATGATTAAATCACATTTCATATGTGGAATAAAGACGTAACTCACTGTACAATATTTCTACCAAAAATCATTTTTCGTTTATAACCACACGTAAAAAGCCATGCATTTACTCCTGAATTGTATCTTCCCTTCACAGGCGATGACTTCACACACGTACCTATTTGGTACCTTGCTACCTATACTGCGCGCATGCGCAATCAGAATCTATCAACTCTTGGCCAAAACTTGCGCGGACATCTTTGGACCAGGAATAAGTAAACTCCATAACATTTCGATATGAAATAAATTCTACAGAATTTTTTTCCAGAGGCCACCCCCACCCCAAAAAGCGAACTTTTCGATAACAAAAAATCGCAATTTTTGGTCTTTTTTCTGAGAAGTTTTAGGCATATAATCCTACTTTTAGTTTTATTCTACAGTCCAAGATATTGATTTTGCAAAAATAATATCACATACGAAAATTTGTCATTTGAGTCCGAAAAATCTGGCCGAAAATACGGACAAATTTAATTGAATAAATACCAATATTTTTGAAACAGACCATAGGTACAGAAAAGTACAAATATGATAGACTGGTGTTGGTTTTCCTAAAGATCCGCCTATATATTCGTCATTTTAAGTGAAAAGGTCACATTATAATGGCTCATACTCGTTGAAGCAAACTGATTTTCAAGGGCGAATTTCGGCCGTTTATGTGAAAAAAGGCTATTTCTTTGATTTTTAATTTCCGAAAACTGGCTTTAAATAAAAAATCAAAATATTTTTAGTTGGAAACCCCATTAACCCCCCTAAAACCCTGGCATGACTACAAATTTCTAAAAGTTGAACATCTTTTATCAAAAAAATATAAGGCTGGGTACCCCCTAAAATCGGGCTTTTTTCGTTTATTTTGAAAAAGACTATAGAAATTTGAAATATCACTATTCAGAATGATAAAAATGTGCTAGATGTATTTTTTTCCTCTCAAATTTGAGAAAAAATGCAGTTAAAATGGTATATTTGGTGATATTTTTACTTTTTCTATTTTCGATATAGAGTGCAAAGTACCAAAGATTTTCCCATTGAAAACAATGCTTTCCTGTCAAAATTCATAATTTTCTGTATGTCTCAAAATTAAAATTTTGGGTTTTATTTTCCATTCAGAAGAAAGTAAAATATATATTGACATTTTTACCGGGTACGAAACTATATGGTCCCGTGGCTTTTACGGGACAAAAATTTATGTTTTAGTATGTACCTGAAAATTCATGCTTTTTTATTTAGAAATTGCGGAAAAATAAAATGCGTTTTAACAATAATATTAACATGATTAAATCACATTTCATATGTGGAATAAAGACGTAACTCACTGTACAATATTTCTACCAAAAATCATTTTTCGTTTATAACCACACGTAAAAAGCCATGCATTTACTCCTGAATTGTATCTTCCCTTCACAGGCGATGACTTCACACACGTACCTATTTGGTACCTTGCTACCTATACTGCGCGCATGCGCAATCAGAATCTATCAACTCTTGGCCAAAACTTGCGCGGACATCTTTGGACCAGGAATAAGTAAACTCCATAACATTTCGATATGAAATAAATTCTACAGAATTTTTTTCCAGAGGCCACCCCCACCCCAAAAAGCGAACTTTTCGATAACAAAAAATCGCAATTTTTGGTCTTTTTTCTGAGAAGTTTTAGGCATATAATCCTACTTTTAGTTTTATTCTACAGTCCAAGATATTGATTTTGCAAAAATAATATCACATACGAAAATTTGTCATTTGAGTCCGAAAAATCTGGCCGAAAATACGGACAAATTTAATTGAATAAATACCAATATTTTTGAAACAGACCATAGGTACAGAAAAGTACAAATATGATAGACTGGTGTTGGTTTTCCTAAAGATCCGCCTATATATTCGTCATTTTAAGTGAAAAGGTCACATTATAATGGCTCATACTCGTTGAAGCAAACTGATTTTCAAGGGCGAATTTCGGCCGTTTATGTGAAAAAAGGCTATTTCTTTGATTTTTAATTTCCGAAAACTGGCTTTAAATAAAAAATCAAAATATTTTTAGTTGGAAACCCCATTAACCCCCCTAAAACCCTGGCATGACTACAAATTTCTAAAAGTTGAACATCTTTTATCAAAAAAATATAAGGCTGGGTACCCCCTAAAATCGGGCTTTTTTCGTTTATTTTGAAAAAGACTATAGAAATTTGAAATATCACTATTCAGAATGATAAAAATGTGCTAGATGTATTTTTTTCCTCTCAAATTTGAGAAAAAATGCAGTTAAAATGGTATATTTGGTGATATTTTTACTTTTTCTATTTTCGATATACTGCGCGCATGCGCAATCAGAATCTATCAACTCTTGGCCAAAACTTGCGCGGACATCTTTGGACCAGGAATAAGTAAACTCCATAACATTTCGATATGAAATAAATTCTACAGAATTTTTTTCCAGAGGCCACCCCCACCCCAAAAAGCGAACTTTTCGATAACAAAAAATCGCAATTTTTGGTCTTTTTTCTGAGAAGTTTTAGGCATATAATCCTACTTTTAGTTTTATTCTACAGTCCAAGATATTGATTTTGCAAAAATAATATCACATACGAAAATTTGTCATTTGAGTCCGAAAAATCTGGCCGAAAATACGGACAAATTTAATTGAATAAATACCAATATTTTTGAAACAGACCATAGGTACAGAAAAGTACAAATATGATAGACTGGTGTTGGTTTTCCTAAAGATCCGCCTATATATTCGTCATTTTAAGTGAAAAGGTCACATTATAATGGCTCATACTCGTTGAAGCAAACTGATTTTCAAGGGCGAATTTCGGCCGTTTATGTGAAAAAAGGCTATTTCTTTGATTTTTAATTTCCGAAAACTGGCTTTAAATAAAAAATCAAAATATTTTTAGTTGGAAACCCCATTAACCCCCCTAAAACCCTGGCATGACTACAAATTTCTAAAAGTTGAACATCTTTTATCAAAAAAATATAAGGCTGGGTACCCCCTAAAATCGGGCTTTTTTCGTTTATTTTGAAAAAGACTATAGAAATTTGAAATATCACTATTCAGAATGATAAAAATGTGCTAGATGTATTTTTTTCCTCTCAAATTTGAGAAAAAATGCAGTTAAAATGGTATATTTGGTGATATTTTTACTTTTTCTATTTTCGATATAGAGTGCAAAGTACCAAAGATTTTCCCATTGAAAACAATGCTTTCCTGTCAAAATTCATAATTTTCTGTATGTCTCAAAATTAAAATTTTGGGTTTTATTTTCCATTCAGAAGAAAGTAAAATATATATTGACATTTTTACCGGGTACGAAACTATATGGTCCCGTGGCTTTTACGGGACAAAAATTTATGTTTTAGTATGTACCTGAAAATTCATGCTTTTTTATTTAGAAATTGCGGAAAAATAAAATGCGTTTTAACAATAATATTAACATGATTAAATCACATTTCATATGTGGAATAAAGACGTAACTCACTGTACAATATTTCTACCAAAAATCATTTTTCGTTTATAACCACACGTAAAAAGCCATGCATTTACTCCTGAATTGTATCTTCCCTTCACAGGCGATGACTTCACACACGTACCTATTTGGTACCTTGCTACCTATACTGCGCGCATGCGCAATCAGAATCTATCAACTCTTGGCCAAAACTTGCGCGGACATCTTTGGACCAGGAATAAGTAAACTCCATAACATTTCGATATGAAATAAATTCTACAGAATTTTTTTCCAGAGGCCACCCCCACCCCAAAAAGCGAACTTTTCGATAACAAAAAATCGCAATTTTTGGTCTTTTTTCTGAGAAGTTTTAGGCATATAATCCTACTTTTAGTTTTATTCTACAGTCCAAGATATTGATTTTGCAAAAATAATATCACATACGAAAATTTGTCATTTGAGTCCGAAAAATCTGGCCGAAAATACGGACAAATTTAATTGAATAAATACCAATATTTTTGAAACAGACCATAGGTACAGAAAAGTACAAATATGATAGACTGGTGTTGGTTTTCCTAAAGATCCGCCTATATATTCGTCATTTTAAGTGAAAAGGTCACATTATAATGGCTCATACTCGTTGAAGCAAACTGATTTTCAAGGGCGAATTTCGGCCGTTTATGTGAAAAAAGGCTATTTCTTTGATTTTTAATTTCCGAAAACTGGCTTTAAATAAAAAATCAAAATATTTTTAGTTGGAAACCCCATTAACCCCCCTAAAACCCTGGCATGACTACAAATTTCTAAAAGTTGAACATCTTTTATCAAAAAAATATAAGGCTGGGTACCCCCTAAAATCGGGCTTTTTTCGTTTATTTTGAAAAAGACTATAGAAATTTGAAATATCACTATTCAGAATGATAAAAATGTGCTAGATGTATTTTTTTCCTCTCAAATTTGAGAAAAAATGCAGTTAAAATGGTATATTTGGTGATATTTTTACTTTTTCTATTTTCGATATAGAGTGCAAAGTACCAAAGATTTTCCCATTGAAAACAATGCTTTCCTGTCAAAATTCATAATTTTCTGTATGTCTCAAAATTAAAATTTTGGGTTTTATTTTCCATTCAGAAGAAAGTAAAATATATATTGACATTTTTACCGGGTACGAAACTATATGGTCCCGTGGCTTTTACGGGACAAAAATTTATGTTTTAGTATGTACCTGAAAATTCATGCTTTTTTATTTAGAAATTGCGGAAAAATAAAATGCGTTTTAACAATAATATTAACATGATTAAATCACATTTCATATGTGGAATAAAGACGTAACTCACTGTACAATATTTCTACCAAAAATCATTTTTCGTTTATAACCACACGTAAAAAGCCATGCATTTACTCCTGAATTGTATCTTCCCTTCACAGGCGATGACTTCACACACGTACCTATTTGGTACCTTGCTACCTATACTGCGCGCATGCGCAATCAGAATCTATCAACTCTTGGCCAAAACTTGCGCGGACATCTTTGGACCAGGAATAAGTAAACTCCATAACATTTCGATATGAAATAAATTCTACAGAATTTTTTTCCAGAGGCCACCCCCACCCCAAAAAGCGAACTTTTCGATAACAAAAAATCGCAATTTTTGGTCTTTTTTCTGAGAAGTTTTAGGCATATAATCCTACTTTTAGTTTTATTCTACAGTCCAAGATATTGATTTTGCAAAAATAATATCACATACGAAAATTTGTCATTTGAGTCCGAAAAATCTGGCCGAAAATACGGACAAATTTAATTGAATAAATACCAATATTTTTGAAACAGACCATAGGTACAGAAAAGTACAAATATGATAGACTGGTGTTGGTTTTCCTAAAGATCCGCCTATATATTCGTCATTTTAAGTGAAAAGGTCACATTATAATGGCTCATACTCGTTGAAGCAAACTGATTTTCAAGGGCGAATTTCGGCCGTTTATGTGAAAAAAGGCTATTTCTTTGATTTTTAATTTCCGAAAACTGGCTTTAAATAAAAAATCAAAATATTTTTAGTTGGAAACCCCATTAACCCCCCTAAAACCCTGGCATGACTACAAATTTCTAAAAGTTGAACATCTTTTATCAAAAAAATATAAGGCTGGGTACCCCCTAAAATCGGGCTTTTTTCGTTTATTTTGAAAAAGACTATAGAAATTTGAAATATCACTATTCAGAATGATAAAAATGTGCTAGATGTATTTTTTTCCTCTCAAATTTGAGAAAAAATGCAGTTAAAATGGTATATTTGGTGATATTTTTACTTTTTCTATTTTCGATATACTGCGCGCATGCGCAATCAGAATCTATCAACTCTTGGCCAAAACTTGCGCGGACATCTTTGGACCAGGAATAAGTAAACTCCATAACATTTCGATATGAAATAAATTCTACAGAATTTTTTTCCAGAGGCCACCCCCACCCCAAAAAGCGAACTTTTCGATAACAAAAAATCGCAATTTTTGGTCTTTTTTCTGAGAAGTTTTAGGCATATAATCCTACTTTTAGTTTTATTCTACAGTCCAAGATATTGATTTTGCAAAAATAATATCACATACGAAAATTTGTCATTTGAGTCCGAAAAATCTGGCCGAAAATACGGACAAATTTAATTGAATAAATACCAATATTTTTGAAACAGACCATAGGTACAGAAAAGTACAAATATGATAGACTGGTGTTGGTTTTCCTAAAGATCCGCCTATATATTCGTCATTTTAAGTGAAAAGGTCACATTATAATGGCTCATACTCGTTGAAGCAAACTGATTTTCAAGGGCGAATTTCGGCCGTTTATGTGAAAAAAGGCTATTTCTTTGATTTTTAATTTCCGAAAACTGGCTTTAAATAAAAAATCAAAATATTTTTAGTTGGAAACCCCATTAACCCCCCTAAAACCCTGGCATGACTACAAATTTCTAAAAGTTGAACATCTTTTATCAAAAAAATATAAGGCTGGGTACCCCCTAAAATCGGGCTTTTTTCGTTTATTTTGAAAAAGACTATAGAAATTTGAAATATCACTATTCAGAATGATAAAAATGTGCTAGATGTATTTTTTTCCTCTCAAATTTGAGAAAAAATGCAGTTAAAATGGTATATTTGGTGATATTTTTACTTTTTCTATTTTCGATATAGAGTGCAAAGTACCAAAGATTTTCCCATTGAAAACAATGCTTTCCTGTCAAAATTCATAATTTTCTGTATGTCTCAAAATTAAAATTTTGGGTTTTATTTTCCATTCAGAAGAAAGTAAAATATATATTGACATTTTTACCGGGTACGAAACTATATGGTCCCGTGGCTTTTACGGGACAAAAATTTATGTTTTAGTATGTACCTGAAAATTCATGCTTTTTTATTTAGAAATTGCGGAAAAATAAAATGCGTTTTAACAATAATATTAACATGATTAAATCACATTTCATATGTGGAATAAAGACGTAACTCACTGTACAATATTTCTACCAAAAATCATTTTTCGTTTATAACCACACGTAAAAAGCCATGCATTTACTCCTGAATTGTATCTTCCCTTCACAGGCGATGACTTCACACACGTACCTATTTGGTACCTTGCTACCTATACTGCGCGCATGCGCAATCAGAATCTATCAACTCTTGGCCAAAACTTGCGCGGACATCTTTGGACCAGGAATAAGTAAACTCCATAACATTTCGATATGAAATAAATTCTACAGAATTTTTTTCCAGAGGCCACCCCCACCCCAAAAAGCGAACTTTTCGATAACAAAAAATCGCAATTTTTGGTCTTTTTTCTGAGAAGTTTTAGGCATATAATCCTACTTTTAGTTTTATTCTACAGTCCAAGATATTGATTTTGCAAAAATAATATCACATACGAAAATTTGTCATTTGAGTCCGAAAAATCTGGCCGAAAATACGGACAAATTTAATTGAATAAATACCAATATTTTTGAAACAGACCATAGGTACAGAAAAGTACAAATATGATAGACTGGTGTTGGTTTTCCTAAAGATCCGCCTATATATTCGTCATTTTAAGTGAAAAGGTCACATTATAATGGCTCATACTCGTTGAAGCAAACTGATTTTCAAGGGCGAATTTCGGCCGTTTATGTGAAAAAAGGCTATTTCTTTGATTTTTAATTTCCGAAAACTGGCTTTAAATAAAAAATCAAAATATTTTTAGTTGGAAACCCCATTAACCCCCCTAAAACCCTGGCATGACTACAAATTTCTAAAAGTTGAACATCTTTTATCAAAAAAATATAAGGCTGGGTACCCCCTAAAATCGGGCTTTTTTCGTTTATTTTGAAAAAGACTATAGAAATTTGAAATATCACTATTCAGAATGATAAAAATGTGCTAGATGTATTTTTTTCCTCTCAAATTTGAGAAAAAATGCAGTTAAAATGGTATATTTGGTGATATTTTTACTTTTTCTATTTTCGATATAGAGTGCAAAGTACCAAAGATTTTCCCATTGAAAACAATGCTTTCCTGTCAAAATTCATAATTTTCTGTATGTCTCAAAATTAAAATTTTGGGTTTTATTTTCCATTCAGAAGAAAGTAAAATATATATTGACATTTTTACCGGGTACGAAACTATATGGTCCCGTGGCTTTTACGGGACAAAAATTTATGTTTTAGTATGTACCTGAAAATTCATGCTTTTTTATTTAGAAATTGCGGAAAAATAAAATGCGTTTTAACAATAATATTAACATGATTAAATCACATTTCATATGTGGAATAAAGACGTAACTCACTGTACAATATTTCTACCAAAAATCATTTTTCGTTTATAACCACACGTAAAAAGCCATGCATTTACTCCTGAATTGTATCTTCCCTTCACAGGCGATGACTTCACACACGTACCTATTTGGTACCTTGCTACCTATACTGCGCGCATGCGCAATCAGAATCTATCAACTCTTGGCCAAAACTTGCGCGGACATCTTTGGACCAGGAATAAGTAAACTCCATAACATTTCGATATGAAATAAATTCTACAGAATTTTTTTCCAGAGGCCACCCCCACCCCAAAAAGCGAACTTTTCGATAACAAAAAATCGCAATTTTTGGTCTTTTTTCTGAGAAGTTTTAGGCATATAATCCTACTTTTAGTTTTATTCTACAGTCCAAGATATTGATTTTGCAAAAATAATATCACATACGAAAATTTGTCATTTGAGTCCGAAAAATCTGGCCGAAAATACGGACAAATTTAATTGAATAAATACCAATATTTTTGAAACAGACCATAGGTACAGAAAAGTACAAATATGATAGACTGGTGTTGGTTTTCCTAAAGATCCGCCTATATATTCGTCATTTTAAGTGAAAAGGTCACATTATAATGGCTCATACTCGTTGAAGCAAACTGATTTTCAAGGGCGAATTTCGGCCGTTTATGTGAAAAAAGGCTATTTCTTTGATTTTTAATTTCCGAAAACTGGCTTTAAATAAAAAATCAAAATATTTTTAGTTGGAAACCCCATTAACCCCCCTAAAACCCTGGCATGACTACAAATTTCTAAAAGTTGAACATCTTTTATCAAAAAAATATAAGGCTGGGTACCCCCTAAAATCGGGCTTTTTTCGTTTATTTTGAAAAAGACTATAGAAATTTGAAATATCACTATTCAGAATGATAAAAATGTGCTAGATGTATTTTTTTCCTCTCAAATTTGAGAAAAAATGCAGTTAAAATGGTATATTTGGTGATATTTTTACTTTTTCTATTTTCGATATAGAGTGCAAAGTACCAAAGATTTTCCCATTGAAAACAATGCTTTCCTGTCAAAATTCATAATTTTCTGTATGTCTCAAAATTAAAATTTTGGGTTTTATTTTCCATTCAGAAGAAAGTAAAATATATATTGACATTTTTACCGGGTACGAAACTATATGGTCCCGTGGCTTTTACGGGACAAAAATTTATGTTTTAGTATGTACCTGAAAATTCATGCTTTTTTATTTAGAAATTGCGGAAAAATAAAATGCGTTTTAACAATAATATTAACATGATTAAATCACATTTCATATGTGGAATAAAGACGTAACTCACTGTACAATATTTCTACCAAAAATCATTTTTCGTTTATAACCACACGTAAAAAGCCATGCATTTACTCCTGAATTGTATCTTCCCTTCACAGGCGATGACTTCACACACGTACCTATTTGGTACCTTGCTACCTATACTGCGCGCATGCGCAATCAGAATCTATCAACTCTTGGCCAAAACTTGCGCGGACATCTTTGGACCAGGAATAAGTAAACTCCATAACATTTCGATATGAAATAAATTCTACAGAATTTTTTTCCAGAGGCCACCCCCACCCCAAAAAGCGAACTTTTCGATAACAAAAAATCGCAATTTTTGGTCTTTTTTCTGAGAAGTTTTAGGCATATAATCCTACTTTTAGTTTTATTCTACAGTCCAAGATATTGATTTTGCAAAAATAATATCACATACGAAAATTTGTCATTTGAGTCCGAAAAATCTGGCCGAAAATACGGACAAATTTAATTGAATAAATACCAATATTTTTGAAACAGACCATAGGTACAGAAAAGTACAAATATGATAGACTGGTGTTGGTTTTCCTAAAGATCCGCCTATATATTCGTCATTTTAAGTGAAAAGGTCACATTATAATGGCTCATACTCGTTGAAGCAAACTGATTTTCAAGGGCGAATTTCGGCCGTTTATGTGAAAAAAGGCTATTTCTTTGATTTTTAATTTCCGAAAACTGGCTTTAAATAAAAAATCAAAATATTTTTAGTTGGAAACCCCATTAACCCCCCTAAAACCCTGGCATGACTACAAATTTCTAAAAGTTGAACATCTTTTATCAAAAAAATATAAGGCTGGGTACCCCCTAAAATCGGGCTTTTTTCGTTTATTTTGAAAAAGACTATAGAAATTTGAAATATCACTATTCAGAATGATAAAAATGTGCTAGATGTATTTTTTTCCTCTCAAATTTGAGAAAAAATGCAGTTAAAATGGTATATTTGGTGATATTTTTACTTTTTCTATTTTCGATATAGAGTGCAAAGTACCAAAGATTTTCCCATTGAAAACAATGCTTTCCTGTCAAAATTCATAATTTTCTGTATGTCTCAAAATTAAAATTTTGGGTTTTATTTTCCATTCAGAAGAAAGTAAAATATATATTGACATTTTTACCGGGTACGAAACTATATGGTCCCGTGGCTTTTACGGGACAAAAATTTATGTTTTAGTATGTACCTGAAAATTCATGCTTTTTTCTTTAGAAATTGCGGAAAAATAAAATGCGTTTTAACAATAATATTAACATGATTAAATCACATTTCATATGTGGAATAAAGACGTAACTCACTGTACAATATTTCTACCAAAAATCATTTTTCGTTTATAACCACACGTAAAAAGCCATGCATTTACTCCTGTATTGTATCTTCCCTTCACAGGCGATGACTTCACACACGTACCTATTTGGTACCTTGCTACCTACAAGACATTATCTTTGGAATTAATTACTGTAACAATAAGACCCGAACATTAAATTTCACCATTTTACAGCTTAAATATAGCAAATCTGATGTTCTCAGAGCAACAAGTTAAAAAGTTGAATAATGTCCAATATTGAAACTTGGGATCAGGTCAGGTTAATATCACAAAGACTGATTTCCTTCCAATAATTGTCATTCAAAAAGTTAGTAAATTAATAGACTTTAAACTATAAAACTTTTTACAAGGAGGGCTTAAAATCAAATGATATTCTATCATATTAATGGTGAGAGACTTGTCCTACAGATATCTGATATAGTGGACTAAATATAATCTGATTTATCACTGGTCATCAACTTTTTAAGTTATAACTATTTTCTTGTTAATCAAAGAACGAATTTGACATTATCAAATCAAAATGAACTTTTAAACCATCATTTAATGTAAATGAAGTGGGGAATGAATGGTTTTAGTATATGACTGGTAATAAAACTATCAATCTTTTCAACAATTAGAAAATTGGATATTCAAAGATGAAATTAATAGGAAATCAATCTTGGTAAAAATTAGAGGATTTCTGTATTCTAATGATGGAACAAATTAGAGAAACATCCACTGGGTAGATTGAGGACTTGTAATTATGTTTGTAGTTTCTATCCAAGCACCTGCTAAGGTCAATCTGGTAATTTGGATCAATAAATTTGACACTTAGAAAATAATCCTTATCATGGATATAATTAATACACATGTACTTTTTTGTGTCTCTCCAACTTGTTTCTGACAGCAAAATGTTTTGTTTTGGAAAGAAAAGGGTGTTGGTTTTAATAATAATTAAAATTTGTTTTTGCCTACAAAAATGATGTTGCCAACCCCCTCCCCCGTTACCCAAAAAAGTTATAAGTTCAAAGGGCCATTACTCCCACAAAAATTTAAGGATAAAATTTTCCTGGTCATATTCACAACTACATATGGTGTCCTATTTACCATGTTTATTGAATTTGGTTCGGTAGTTTCGGAGGAGTTGCGCTGACAAGTTGATAAATGAGGATTAACAACAAATTCCTAAGTTCAAAGAGCCAAAATTCCCACAAAAATTTGAGGATAATTTTCTGGTAATGCGCACAACTACATATGGTGTACTTTCTATATATCAAGTTTCATTGAATTCAGTTCAGTAGATTCAGAGGAGTTGCCCTGACAAGATGATAAATGAGGATTGTATGCAATTCCTAAGTTCAAAGGGCCATTACTCCCACAAAAATTTGAGGAATTAAATTTCCTGCTAATATGCACAAAAACATATCGAATACTGTAGAAGCAGAAATATTTGTGGGGGATTTTATTTCGTTTATTTTGTGGGTAAGAAAAATCCACAAAATTAAATCCCCACAAATTCAAAATATTAAGTTAAAGAGTGTATATAAAAATTAAAAATCCATGAAAATTTGTCCCCACCAATTCAGTTTCAGTAAACCACAAAATTTTATCCCCACGAATATAAATGCCTATACAGTACTTCCTATATACAAATTTTCATTGAAATCGGTTCAGTAGTTTCAGAGGAGTTCGTTGACAAACTTTGTGACAGACAGAGGGATGGCCAGACAAAACACAAAAGTTGGGGGAGACATAATGACAGAAAAGGTCCACTTAAAGCCCACAACCAAATATCTTTTTATTTTTTTTGGTTAGGAGCATTAAGTATAACTACTTACATAAAAACATAAGATAAAAACATCTTATATAAAACTGAACTGTTGAATTAAGGTAGAGCGTGGCACTTGGGCCCAAAATTAATTTGTCAATAGATTTTCTTCAAAATTGGCATAAATGTCCATCATGATATACTCTTTCATAATTTGATTCGAAATTCATGGGTTTCTTCCCTACTTTTCGAGTTATATCAAGTTAAAGTATTGATATTTTACTATGAATTATATAGGAAAAGCCATAAAAACACCCAAAAATGTTTAATTACTTTTTTTCTGTCAATAGATTTTTCTCATTTTTTGACATTTTATAGTTCTTGCAACAATTCATCAAATAAAATCAATTTAAAGCGGGGTTTCTTCCTTTGATTTTTACGTACAAGCAAAGATAGGAGCCCAAAACGATGATTTTTCATGATTTTTGCCAAATTACCTCCCTTGACCATACTTTAGCTCAGAATTTATACTACTTTTAGAATACAAATTTTAATCATATTGATAAAATGTGCCTAAACTAGGTATAAAGATTCTAAAAACAGAAAAATCTCAAAATATTTTTCAAATTTCATTTTATTTTGGGCAAGTCACATGACCACTGTCCTGCTCCACCTTAAGCTTTAAAAAATTCTGGAAAAAATTAGCTTGAAGCCAGCTAATTAAACAAAGATGAACCCCTCACTAATGCAAATCTGAATCATTAACTCACAGGAAGCATCACAACATGCAAATTTAGAACATGTTTTATAGAGAATTTGCATGTCAAAGCATCTGA